>JAOTON010000288.1:0-572075 GCA_034440635.1 Lepas anatifera | reverse complement strand
ATCAGCTCTCCTGAGGGTATGTACTTTACTTGATGTGACTTGGGCCCGCAGTGGATTAATGTTGGTGTAGTTTTCGTTGTTTTTGTATCCCCATTAAACCTTATAATACATGAAATGGTGGATCCAGGGGCGGTGGGGGGATAAACGCGTCCCCCAAACTTTGAACCAGTGTGAACTCTCCGGCCCAAATTGTATCACTCGACCCAGGTGTTCTTGTGCATTGCCTCCCTTTACCAGGATGGACTTACATAATAACTGCTGCTGACTGCTGCTCCACAAGAGAGAAGCTCAAGCTCGTCATCTCCAGTTCGGAGTCTGTCTCCCATAGGTCTGCGGTGACCTCTTCTCCTGGTGGCTAGTCGGTTATAATTTTTGGGGCTTATCGACGCACCAACTGCCAGGGTCATATGGCGTCGCCAACTCTTTTCCTGTTGGAAGGGTTTCTCGAGAGCCAGCTTCTTCCTTGTTCAGGGAAACTGCCGAGCCTTGAACCCGGGTCGGCTGCGTGGCAGCCAGCTACGCTGACCACTCCACTACCGCCCCCTAACTAGTCGGTTGAACTGGGTCCTCCCCAGTAAAGTTACCTTTGCGACGCCACTGCGTTTAGTAACGGCTGGAGCGGCCCTCTTAGAAAGTTTCATCAGGCTGTGGTGCGTTTATGTTGAACTATTAATAAGATCGCCTGGTTATGTTTCTGATGCAAGAGAGGGCTCGGACGTTAAAAAATGATGTACCGGTTCTCTGGAAAGCGGCACTGGAAGGCGACATTCTGGAACCGGGGCAGGCGGTCCCTGGAGCGTAGAAACGCCCACCACGCATGGAGAGCATACAAGACAATTCCAGTTCAACTGGAACTGTGAGAGTCGTAGGGCGTAAATTAACTTCTAGGTTTAATTTAGGCCCTACGGATTATTATACACCAACTGTCAAGGTTACACGGCGTCGCTAAGTCTCATTCTGTTAGAGGGATCAAGGGATCAGATCGGTTAAGAGGGATCAAGGGATCAGATCGGTTAAGAGGGATCAAGGGATCAGATCGACGTATTCAGAGGCTCTGTTGGGACTTAACACGCGCATTGACGGGGGGCGGGTACCCGCCCCCCTCGGGTTTTTCGGAGACAGTAGAAAAACGGCGGCGCCAGCGCCGCCGTACTTGGTATACCTTTTCCCTCATCATTTTTACAACTTCTGTGAAAATTTTAAGGTTAGGTCATCTCAGGTCAGGTCACCAGTACAGGTCAAGTGACCCGACCTCAAAAAAAAGTTAAAGATAGCATAAGTCGGAGCAGGGTGAACTTATCCGATTGAAACTCATATCACATAATGGCCTCACCGAGTTCTCTAACATATGTTCCGGTATTTTTGATATCGATGACCTAAGGTCAGGTACGAGGCATGACCTCTCCATTGGAAATACATGGGAAAAATGGTTTTTGCGGAATAACTCAGTAACGGATGGTGATAGAGCATTTATTTTAGCTGCACTAGACTCGCCTGGGCTTTGTGGTTCTAATGATATG
Source organism: Lepas anatifera (assembly GCA_034440635.1). Classification (NCBI taxonomy): domain Eukaryota; kingdom Metazoa; phylum Arthropoda; class Thecostraca; family Lepadidae; genus Lepas; species Lepas anatifera. The sequence continues at coordinate 570,555 of JAOTON010000288.1, read as the reverse complement.
CATTTTATATAATTTGACCCTGACCTGACCTCAGGTCAGGTCAAATCCTTGATTTGACCTAGCAAGGTCAAATTATATATCATTCGATTCGGCTTGCTAAGAGGATTCATATAGTTCAAGCCGTTTTGCTCTATCTTTACTTGTTCAGATGTAATGCCCGAAAAACTGAATTTTACATGTTATCCCTATGACGGGCATGTTTTGACCTCTCGTGACCTTAAATGTGACCTGACAAAAAAATGGTTCAAATGTTTTCGATGGAGAAGTGGATGGGCAGCCCAACGCCGTTTACCGTTTTTCGCTACCTACCGTGGTTCTCGAGATCTTGGGGGGCGGGTACCCGCCCCCCGTCAATGCGAAGGTGGCTCAGACCCCCGTCAATGCGCGTGTTAAACCCGCAACCTGCGGCTCAGGAGACTGATGCTATCCACGGAGCTACTCATCCGCCGCTCTACAGGGTCAGGAATGGGGAATCTTGTAGATTAGAAGGGGTTTCCTGTCCCTGATATCCATTCGACCGTGGAAGGAACAGGTGTGTCATGTCATCACGTCGACATCTACCTCTCCCACTTCCCCCTCCCACACTGCATGATGATGCAGCTGTCTGTAAACTTCCGCATGTGCGTTCAATTACTGCAGTGACGGTACGTCTTCCTGCTGGCTACAATTTGTTTGAGTGAAGGCCCTAAAATACCATTCATGTTCTAAAGTTTTATGGGCGGGGCTGACCTGTATTGAATCTGAAATTCTGATTTTATTCGAATTGAGAGTATATGAGGTTCAGACTGGAAAGACATTTGCCGGATATTGCTTTTCAGTTTGTGCATGCATGTCAGTCAGCCTGAGAAAAAGACTCGTCTTTTGATGCCATATGCTTATTTATGGCTTATTCAGGCTACACCACCGGCGTGTTCGGCCACTCGGGGTAGCAAAATATCACACTGCCATGCTGTGTTTGATTTTAGACGCTTTGAAAATCCAGTCATTTTGCGCTCAACCGAGAGAGTAAGACACCTACTAACTGTAACGAAAACCAAATCAAACTCGATGGTCCTGAAAACAATAAGGTCCGGACTCGGGTAGCATCTTGGGTAGTTCATGAGAAAGTTCTTAAGTACATAAGTGTTCTTAAGTACATAAAGTTCTTAAGTCATGTAAGTGAGGAGGCATTGGTCCGACCAATTAGAGCTTAATAGGTCTACAGTACCCCAAGACCACCCTTGGTCGCTCTTTGTCCCTTTCTCCCCTAGCTTTCGCCCATGAACCTACCCGTAATTTGCCCAAACCACGAGTCTGCACCCTAAGACCAAAAAAGTACTATTATGCTGTCAGTCCCTCACTGATAAAACTGCTTCATTTGGCCAGAAGCGGATCGAAACCAAAAGTCAATGGGAGGGGCATACCGAGTAAAACCGTGAGAATTTTCTTTCAAGAAAAAATGGCTATACATGCGTAAAATTTGGTGTCTATGGTGGGGTATGGGAGGGCGTTACTGGAGATGGACACCCCCCCCGAGACCTGCCCCTATCGTGGATGACATATTGCCCCTAAAGCAGCGGAAAAATTTGCAGTTATTGTCCTACTTCTCGTTGTTTCTCCCAGAATCGGTATGAAGTCATTGTCCTTTCACTGACGTTTTTGTCCAGTCGGGCGCTTGATACGTAGTTGTAAAGTACACCGGCTGTCTTTTTTCTGATTGTTTTTGCTGTAACTCGTGAGCGAAGTTGCGATAACACACACCTCTTTTTTGGTACGTTCACTCATGTCTTACACCAGAGCAGGTCATCTGGGGAATCCTTCGCTGTGTATTTTCTCTGAATCTGACGCGGTGGAAATATCCTTATCGTTAGACCCACACTTGAAACCGCACGTGCATCGCGATCACGAAGGTTCAAAGCTACACTTAGATACAGCTGAAATGCAGCTCTATCGCCGGCCATGATCGGCACGCGGTACCAAGCCCGCTGTCACGCGCGCGCAGCGCCGTCAGCTGGCTGCTGTGACGTCACAAGGTCATGTGCGGCGTTTTCTATGACGAGGTCACGTGTCGGCACTATCACGGGAACTTCCGGCAGGCAGATAAAGCGCAAGAGACATGTGCGTGCAGTCAGCTGACAAACGGGATCTGCGGCATAGAGAAACTGCATGCGGTTGTCTGTGATGAAATAGCGACTAGCTTCGAGGCGGATCTGAGATTTCGGAATGGAAGGGGCAAAGCCTCAGAGGGTGACCTATATCACATGTGGGGTGCATTTTTGCGTTTCGAAGTTCCCCTCCCCAGTGGCGAACCCAGGACTTCATGGGGGGGGCAGGGGACGCAAGCCCCCGCCTTTACCTAGGAGCAGCCTCCGGCGATGCAGATGCTGTAGGCGCTCAGTCATTTCGGGGGAGGGGCTTGAGCCCCCTGGCCCCCTTGTGTCCGCTGCTGGTTTAAATTTCGACATGACCGGAGGATAAGTATTGGCGTCTCTCAGAGGAGCCTGTTTTACAATTATATACTTTTCTCAGCAAACGGCAGACGTATTTTATATCTCCTTTTTTAATTTGATATTGTTACGAACCTTTTGTCTGGGGTTCGTTTGGGGAAAAGCGACGGCAGGAAAACAGTGTGTATAAAGATGGTAACTAATTATTCAAGCAAAACCGCATGGCCAAACGACACGGCATCAAACAATGCAGACCCATTCGTAACTAACGGTATTGTGCATACACTCCCAGACGGAACATGGCAATAGCACATCAAGCGAGCTAGAAACGGGGTGAGACGGTCGGTAAAGAGAGAAGGATTGAATCCAATCGAAGCGATCAATCGGACCCGGACATGCTAGATACTACCCAGCATTATGGCAAGAATGTAATGAGCTTGTTTCGATCAAGCCCAGGAGGAAGGAAGCCCAGAGAATCGCCCTGGGTTGTAAACCAACCGAATCGTTGAGATCAACTCGGAGGTAGGGAAGGGAGAGGTGGAACAGTGCCACTCACCTGGCCGAGTCCGGTCCTGGACTGACCTCCCGACCCCGCTGGCACACCGACCTCAGCTCGGCTCACGCACGGGGACCAATGAAATTCGACGACACATTAACACGGGGCGGGAACAATTGGAAACCTTCTCGAACATTCTACCCACAAACTAACACGAGAGCTAAAAGCTCAGCGCCCGCTCGGCCTCGAAATCACCATCGCTGAGTAACTGCTAATGAACAGCGCCTTAACCGACTGAGCTAACCCGCGGAGCGACCGGAGACACAGTCCCGACGTATCCAGTCCGCAACAATATGGACAATGTGGCGGTGCTTAGTGAGCTGAAGTATTCTCTTTCGGCTGCGCATATTCCAGAGACTTTGTCTGTTGGCAAACTTAAACGGTCACATTTTACCACCGGAGTTCGTGGACGACCAAAGCTTCCAGCGGGATTTGCGACAGGCGACGGGCCACGGTTGAATTGATGTGATGAAGATGTTGACTGACAGAACGGACTTGAATCTTAGCTCCTGTGTTACGAATGATGCAAAGCATATTGTTTTTCCATGTGTTATGTTTTATGTATAGTAAAATCAATATGCATGACTTCCTCTAGATAAGGGGCTGTTCATGAATAATGCCACTCGCCGAGATGGAGGCAGGAGTTGGCCGTAAAATGCCTGTGGTGTGGGCTTCGATTATGACAACCGGTGTTTTTTGTGGTTGGTTTTTTACTTTTGAGTATTAAGTCGTTATTTGGTTGAACGGGAAGGTGGAGTTGCCAGAATTATAATAAGGATTTCCAGAATTAGCGGCGGATCGTAAACATAACGTTTGATCTTTGACCCTGCTTCACCCCGCCAACTTTGGAGCAAGCGCAGAGAGCACAGATCAATCCACGAATCGTGCTGACACATCAATCAGCGTTCTGCCATTAATGCCAGCTGTTTGGCTATTGCCCTCCGTTTTTATCGATGCGGAGTACGTACCAATGACATTCGGAGTTCATATGGTTTTTGCTACACATACGGCTGTGCCTGGCTGGTATGTTTTTTTGTGCCAGCGTAATGTTCGGTACACCTGTTTGAAGTATTGTTTGTTTTGTGATCGGCAGAAATACTAGCTAGCCATTCAAAGTGGCGTTTCATTCATTTGTATGTTTGAATCGTTTGATGTTTGCCGTTTGTATACAAGTGGTTAGGTGATTACAACAATAGACCACGTGACGAGATCGTTAAGACTGTCAGGAAACCCTCATCAAAAGGGCTGCACTCATGTCAGTCAATTCTAAAAATGACAAGGCGAAAAATATTTGTTTTGGTTGGGTCGGGGTATGATCTAGTGTAAACACGCTCATTCCCGTACATAAAAACAAAAACAAGAAGTTTAACATTAGTTTCTGAAATAAGGAGAGAGTTCTGAGGTCATTGAAAATCATATCGTGCGACATCGTCAGTTGTGTAGAAATAAAGTGTCGTCTATGATGATAGTATAAATTGTGTGTCGGTACAGGAAATAATGATAATATTTAAGCACACATTAATCAGTACCTTGTCCAGCGTCCTGCTTTAGGATTCGGCTTTGGATTCTCCCGTGGAATGTGAGCGATACTCTTTAGCATAATCGTTTGTTTCAAGACGAGCTTTTCATAGACCGGACTGAGTTCTCACCGGGAAAATTTGGTAAAGGTCTCAGGCTGCAAAGAAGGAAAGGGACTCTATATAACCGCGGTGTGGCGCGCCCTGTAGACTTCTGCTCCCCCGTATTCTTTCTTCCTCCTCCCGTGCCCTTCTGGGTGTCCAGCCCCCCCTCCCCCGAACGGGTCGGCGACCTTGACACGGACTCCCGTCTCCTCCGTCTACTTTCGCTCCATTCTCAGGCCTATATCCCGAGGTGAAAAGTGAGCAGGAAAACGCTTTCTTCTCTCGCTGGTCTAGCGTTTTATCTGTAAAAAACGCCTTCCCCCGGTGCTGTGTGTCCCCCCCACTCCTCCCCCAGTCGGCGTCACCCTGAATCCGCCGTTGCTCATGGCAACCGCTTGTCTAGCCCACGTCCGCTGCCCATGTCACCTGTACAACGGATTAAGGCTCGCTTCTGCAGAGTGTACGGCCTTGAAGGCGAGAGTCATGGGCGTTTGCAACGGCGGATCAGCTCTAGTGACGCCCGGGGATTACGATCGCAAATAAACGTGTCACTTCTCTCTTTGGAGTGTGTTGCATAAGTTTGGTTGGTTAAGCATCGGTGGATGATTTTCTATATGCCAGAGAAACGTTTGTGAAGTGTACGTTAAAGTAAAAGCCTTTAGAGTAGAGAGCTCTTCAAAATGTAAAGTATTTGGAACTGTGTGAAGGGAGGCCTGTTAATAAGCGGGAGATCGAATGAAATTGTTTCCTTGAACAAACCAAGAGCACGAGTATAATTTGTCGTCAGAAAAGGAGCGATAACTCAGACGGAGTGGGGTGGTCGGGTGTCGGTGTGTATTTCAACTCTGTGAAGTGGGCTGTAGGCTTTCACGTCTGACGTGGAAACAGGTTGAACAAACGGGTTCATTAATGCCAAGAAGCTTCAACTTGAAAAGGTGCGTGACGCGAAACAAGTTTTGTTGTGGAAAGATATGCCGTTCGCAGCAATGTATTTCAAGCACGATTGCTTGCAAGTGTTATGTAAGTCGAACATTGTTGGTCTCGTGCTTTGTGAATGTTTGGCACCTCTGCTGCTTGCAATCTTCCAGAACAATGTCTGTCGTCAGCCGCCAGTCTTCTGAATCGAGTGTTTAGAAACGGCCGTTTGTTGGAGGGGCTGCAATGCTGGCATTACTCTTCTGTGCCAACACTGGGAGGGTGCTGCAGAAGCACGCTTTATTCCTGTTTTATCAGCACTGCTGGAATGTTGGTGGGATCTGGATAAATTGTTATTTCTGGATAAAGTTCGATTAAACAGTGAAATCTTTGTAATAGGGATGTTTGCTCGCAACGTGGATTTAAGGGGGGTCGAATTCAGGGGCGTCGCCACCGGGGGAGAGGGGGCCTGGCCCCCACTTTTGGCCAACAATGTCCTGATCTCCGTCAAAATGGGAGAAAACCGGACATTCTTATAACCAGCCGCTGCAGAAGGCAACGAGGAGCCCAAATTCGAACAGTATTTGGTCCTAACGTGGAAAGTTTTTGTCAGCGTCAGTTTGAAGTTTGACTGGCCCCCCACTTTTTCCGGTGGCGACGCTTATGATCGAATTATATTATGACTTTACCCCAGAGCAGCCAAATTGTGCCCCTTTTTAACCGCCTTTTGCCAATTGTTAACAAATACTATGTGATTAAATACTTGTATATCTGTAGAGTTAATGTGCTATTTTTGAAGCAGACTTTTTGCTGTTTGACAACCTCTTCATTGTACACTGTACAGTTTAGAAGCATGGATATAAACATGTAAACATGCACATAACATACTGAAAAACTACAGCAACAACACTTCACAGAACTTTGTGATTTTGAGTCCTGTGATGTGCTATTGTTTTATTTGTGACTGTTCACTGCTAATTTTTACATTGTTATATTCATTTTGACGTTTGCTATTCATGTTCACTGAAGGAGGGATTAGATTGCGAAGCTTCTGTTTTACAATATAACATAAATTCTGCAGAAATAAGCATCTTTCTTCGTTCACCTCATTAACATGTCTATGATAAGTGTGATTGCCTAAAATACCTAAAAATGTTCACGAGTTTGCATGGGCTGCCCCCTCCTTCAACGTTTGGTTAAGATCCGGCCCTTTCTCTTCGTTCATGGCAGTAAAAGGTCGTCGTCAGCGGTGATGACCCCTTGTTCCACTTCATTGCTATTGATAAGATTGCAACTGCATCAGTGGCGCATCCGGGGCTGAAGTTACCTGGGGCGGGATTCAATCATTGGCGGATCCGGGACCTTATTTCTGGAGAGACTAGAGGGCTCGAGTCTCCCCGTGTCTCCCCTGCCATTGCCTCGGATCAGTCACCGGGTACGCATTTGCTGTAGACGAGAGAGAGAGAGAGAGAGAGAGAGAGAGAGAGAGAGAGAGAGAGAGAGAGAGAGAGAGAGAGAGAGAGAGAGAGAGAGAGAGAGAGAGAGAGAGAGAGAGAGACAGAGACAGAGACAGAGACAGAGACAGAGACAGAGACAGAGACAGAGACAGAGACAGAGACAGAGACAGAGACAGAGACAGAGACAGAGACAGAGACAGAGACAGAGACAGAGACAGAGACAGAGACAGAGACAGAGACAGAGACAGAGACAGAGACAGAGACAGAGACAGAGACAGAGACAGAGACAGAGACAGAGACAGAGACAGAGACAGAGACAGAGACAGAGACAGAGACAGAGACAGAGACAGAGACAGAGACAGAGACAGAGACAGAGACAGAGACAGAGACAGAGACAGAGACAGAGACAGAGACAGAGACAGAGACAGAGACAGAGAGCGAGAGAGAGAGAGAGAGAGAGAGAGAGAGAGAGAGAGAGAGAGAGAGAGAGAGAGAGAGAGAGAGAGAAATGCGCGCGCACACTTGTTCAATTGGCCGTGCACTATGAAGGCCCTCGAGTCCTCATCTGACCAAGGCCACTACGTCACAATGTGGGTGGCCATGTCTATCTAAAGTGCAGAAGAGACACAACGACTTGCATCTGTACCCGTATGCCACTCGGATAAGCTTGAAAGGCTGTGTCTAGGCGGAATGCAATGTCGGGTACGCTATGCTATGTAGTAACGACAAGATCAGCTAGCAACAATGGTCAGTGCATGACAACAGAACGTTCACAATCTCAATTCATGCAGCAGTCAGCAAGTTGTGAATGTTGCTGCTGAGCAGGAAACTTTGTGTAAACCGAGCCAGATAACCAGTGTGTGCCTGGTCAAATTCAGGGGCGGATCTCAGCTTTGAATGCCATGACTCGCGATTTAGCTTCGACCGTGCATAAACTGTGCGTCAGAACTGGGAGTTCAAAGCTTATTAAAAAAATAGCCGTCTATTTTGCGCTATGCTGTCTGAGGTAAACTCTCTGGGAAGACACGACACCTTTAGTTTGCGATCGCAGAAACCCGCTTTCCTCTCACCAACCGTCGGCTCGTGAGCGGTGCATCTACAACCATAGGCGGATCCAGGATTTCCGATCAGGGGGAGAGACACCCGATTAGAGGGGGTGCCATCGGGACCAGATGGAAGCCACTTTCGGACGGTGCAATCGATCAGGAGGAGCCAAATCTAATCGCCGGAGCGTTGTTGCTTGCATCCAGGGGAAGCGATGTTTCAGGGGTCACCAGGGGCGTTTCAGGGTGTGCCTAGACTCAACCGGGGTGCGCCGATGCTTGCAACACTGTTGGTGACCTTGCAACGTCTCAATGTCACCCCGGCCTTACGTTTAACCGGCAGCTGCGTGATTATTGCCGGAAAAGAGCAGTTAGGGGCGGACTCAGGGAAGGGCTTCACTAGACCATTTACTCTCCTCAGCCCCTGGCCGATCCAAGGCGGGCGGGGAAGAGGTAAAGGGGCCGTGGCCCTCTCCAAGGTCTGAAATAGTATCGTTTGGCCCCCAAAAGGACTAAATGTTAGCTTTTCTTCTTAAAAATGCTATGTTTTCGCATTATTCTTACTCTAGCCCCCAAAAACATTGGCGTGGCCCTCTCCAAAACTTTCTCCTGGATCCGCCAATGTCTCAACCGGTCGAGCTTCCAAACCTACGAGTGCAATTCACTCTGCCAGCTTTCGCTGTCCCCACGAGTGGCACCGCCTGGAATGTAAGCCATTTGTAATGCAAGACCTTGGCTCGGAATTGTCGGCGTGCGTCACGTGTTCTTGCAGTTGATTGGCTGTAGCGCAGTGGCGGATGCGGAGGGGGGCTAGTGGGGTCAGGCTCCCTCAGAAATTTCAGCGTGCCTATAGTTAATGCATAAGCGAGGCTGTTTCAAGGCAATGCCAGCGGTGGTTCTAGCCACCTAGCCCCCGATGGCGGGGAGGCTGGAGCTCCCCAGACCCCCCGAAATGTTGTTCTGGACCCGCCACTGCTGTAGCGTAACGGTTGCTACGTAACCAATGCCTCAGCTGTCACTCAACAAACTATGCTGAGGTTGTTCGTCCCTTGTTCTTTTGTACTTTAGATTAACGTGGGAAAGTATGTTGTGGTCCTACTGACTGTCACCAAGGCTCATTTTATCCCAATAAGGCATGATGTTGTCGATTTTCTCAACAATGATCACGATCACTTTTTAAAGTCATTGCATTTGTTTTACCAGAATTCATTAATATTTTTCTTATATTCTTATAAAGGGCTGGGCTGCTTTGTGCTTAGAAAATTGGAAAGGAGAGGCTGGTCCGTCTGCGAAATTTATAGAGTTCGTTGGAGACAAAATATAAACGCCGTCGCAGTGACTTGGGAAGTGAAATGCTCCTACATTTCGTCCTAAAATATTCCGCTTGTAGCCATTTTGCGAAATTGTCTGTTAACTTCATAACTCAACAGAATGAATCATTGAAAGCCTATCTTATTTCGAAGCATCTAATTTCGAAGTTTTAGACTGGATTGTTTCTTGTCAGTAGGAATATGAAAATTTGCCGACCGTTCTCTTCATTGGCCGGTGGTGACGCACGTGGAGGTCCATGGAGGCGTCCATGGAGGCGTCCATCTTGCAAACCGCAGTGGAATGGAAACCTTTTTTGGACAATTAACAGACTTGATTTTCATGCCAAGCACCAGGATTCCTGCACCCTTTTCCCAATCACCGTGTGTGATGGTGAATTTGTGTACCATTTTCACCATGTGTGTTATTTATTGTGGTATAAAATTTCCCGAAAAGATAGGTGGGAATTCAAATTTCGGAGTTGTTTTTCTTATTAACAGCCGTATTTTTGACGGGTCCTGTTTGGCTGTTTTATAAATCGATATTTTGTATATTTGGTTTACTTTCATATTCGTGCTTTCCAGATATGCCTCGTATTGATATCTTCCAGTTTCCGGATTTTCTCGAATGACTTTTTTTACCATAACTTGTATCACATCTTTAAGAATATCAGGTTCAATTATAGCAGTTTTATCTGCGCTGCTCTTTTGATTTGTATCCGTTTTTTGCACGAATTTTGTCACATGCATGTAATATCCCGTAAACTGATCATTATTTTCCCCTCTCCTACAGTCGTGGGACGCCTACTTCACACGGACAACCGCGGGGGCGTTGCCAGGCAACGCCTATGTGGCGCCACCCTCCCTGGCGGCGCCGAATGAAAACAGAGCTTCCGTCTCTTCCCTGGTGGGAGCGCAGGTGAGTTTCCCGGACCGAGGAAAACGGATCACTCCGAACTGTTTTTATTTTATTTAATTTTTTTATTTGGCTGAAATCTTAGAAGCTCTTGATCTATATAAGTCATTAAAAGCTTGAGTATAGGAAGCTTATTTGTCTACTGCGAACTGCCCAGGTCGTTTTTTGAAGTCTATTTAATTGTACGCGTATTTGCAACTAAAATAGCTCTACCGCGCGACCGAATGGTCTGTCCGTCTTGAATGGCCCCGTCTCTGTCATTGGTTCAGATAATACCACACAAAATGCTGTGGATAGATGTTTGGCAAATAACACCGGCAAAAACTGTTCTATACTGCTGAGTACAAGCTCCCCTATGATATGAACTCGTACATTGGTCAGGAAATTGTAATTTTCAGTTGTATTATTGTTGATGATAGACAGTGGATCCAAAGCCAAGAAAATGGTGGTTTTTGTACATCCTCAGACAAGAGAAGGAAAGGAAACAAGTCGGGTAACATCTGAACCTCCTGCCTCCCCACACTGAGGGTTGTTCCGTCGTCCCCCACTGAGGGTTGTTCCGTCGTCCCCCACTGAGAGTTGTTCCGTAGTCCCCCACTGAGGGTTGTTCCGTCGTCCCACCCTGAGCGTTGTTCCGTCGTCCCCCACTGAGGGTTGCTCCGTAGTCCCCCACTGAGCGTTGTTCCGTCGTCCCCCACTGAGGGTTGTTCCGTAGTCCCCACTGAGCGTTGTTCCGTAGTTCCCCACTGAGGGTTGTTCCGTAGTCCCCCACTGAGGGTTGTTCCGTGGTCCCCCACTGAGCGTTGTTCCGTAGTCCCCTACTGAGGGTTGTTCCGTAGTCCCCTTACTGAGGGTTGTTCCGTGGTCCCCCACTGAGCGTTGTTCCGTAGTCCCCTACTGAGGGTTGTTCCGTAGTTCCCCACTGAGGGTTGTTCCGTGGTCCCCCACTGAGGGTTGTTCCGTAGTCCCCCACTGAGGGTTGTTCCGTGGTCCCCCACTGAGCGTTGTTCCGTAGTCCCCTACTGAGGGTTGTTCCGTAGTCCCCCACTGAGCGTTGTTCCGTAGTCCCCTACTGAGGGTTGTTCCGTAGTCCCCCACTGAGCGTTGTTCCGTAGTCCCCCACTGAGCGTTGTTCCGTCGTCCCCACTGAGCGTTGTTCCGTCGTCCCCTACTCAGCGTTGTTCCGTCGTCCCCTACTCAGCGTTGTTCCGTCGTCCCCCACTGAGGGTTGTTCCATCGTCCCCCCACTGAGCGTTGTTCCGTCTTCCCCCACTGAGGGTTGTTCCGTAGTCCCCCACTGAGCGTTGTTCCGTCGTCCCCACTGAGCGTTGTTCCGTCGTCCCCTACTCAGCGTTGTTCCGTCGTCCCCTACTCAGCGTTGTTCCGTCGTCCCCCACTGAGGGTTGTTCCATCGTCCCCCCCACTGAGCGTTGTTCCGTCTTCCCCCACTGAGGGTTGTTCCGTAGTCCCCACTGAGAGTTATTCCGTCGTCCCCCACTGATCGTTGTTCCGTAGTCCCCCACTGAGCGTTGTTCCGTCGTCCCCACTGAGCGTTGTTCCGTCGTCCCCTACTCAGCGTTGTTCCGTCGTCCCCTACTCAGCGTTGTTCCGTCGTCCCCCACTGAGGGTTGTTCCATCGTCCCCCCACTGAGCGTTGTTCCGTCGTCCCCCACTGATCGTTGTTCCGTAGTCCCCCACTGAGCGTTGTTCCGTCGTCCCCACTGAGCGTTGTTCCGTCGTCCCCTACTCAGCGTTGTTCCGTCGTCCCCTACTCAGCGTTGTTCCGTCGTCCCCCACTGAGGGTTGTTCCATCGTCCCCCCACTGAGCGTTGTTCCGTCTTCCCCCACTGAGCGTTGTTCCGTCTTCCCCCACTGAACGTTGTTCCGTAGTCCCCCACTGAGGGTTGTTCCGCCGTCCCCCAGTTACCGGCGGTGGGCGGAGTTCCAGCCACCCACGGGGCTCTGACGTCATCGGAGAAAAGGATCGCCGATCACCTCAGCGTTGTCGGCGTCATTCGCAGTTACCAGGTAATCTAGGCTGTTTTCCCTCTAACCCTCTGATTACCGATTACATCAGCTTCATGGGCGTTATTTGGAGTTGCCAGGTAATCTAGAGTGTTTTCCCTCTAATTATCGATTACCTGAGTGTTGTCGGAGTCATTCGGAGTTACCAGGTAACCTAGAGCGTTTTTCTCGCTCAGTCTTTAAAGTCGAGTGCCAGGTAGTTCTATGTGTTTTCCTGATAAAAGATTAAGACTCAGTTCTTGGCTTGCAGACACCCTCCCTGGATCAGTGAAATATCAACATTAGCCAGAGTTTGAAATATGCATAATTGCTACGAGTAGTAACGTGAATGATACTGATGTGGCACCTGTGCTCAGGACCCAATAACTTTTAAACATCTAAGAACACTCCAATACGTTGCTAAATTAACCCATTAACGCCCGCACCTAGTTCCAGCTTTAAAATTGGCGAAAAAATGTTTTCCTATGCTTAGAATATGCCCAATAAGATGTTCCTAAAGTTTTAAATCGATACCACTTTTAGATTCTGAGATATGACACCGGACAAAAATGACCCGCTGGGCGTTTGGGACATCGGCTGGCACTGCGCGGCCGGCTCCCGGGCGGCGCTGTCACCGCACTCAGCGGCCCAATGCGCATCGCTTTTACTGCAGTTTTGTGAAGTGTTTTTATTTCCTCTTGCATATAGGCCATAGTAAAATGTTTAGACAGTTCTATGCTCTTAAGGTTTAATTAAAGACAACACTAACAGCATATTTGCAAATAGTATACAAACGTGGTTAACCTAGACTGATGATTTGCGGGGATAGACTAAAATTGTGAACATCATAGTATTTTAAGAATATTTGTGAATATCAAAGGTTTTGGGAAACTGTTTCTTTTGTCTCTACCCCCTTCCTTCTCCGCCTCCCAGACTTTGTGACTGATGCTCACTGAGCTTTCAACGAGAAATCGTAATATTCAGCATACAGATGAAAAGTTTTGAAAACTCAATCCGTTAGCTCCCCCACGCGGTGCACATTAGCTTGATTAATCTCCAAATCTCCAAACGGGTCCATTTCCATCTTTCCAACTTTTCTTTGGAACAAGTAGCGCGCTTCATAGTTGCATAAATGTGAACCTCCACATTTCCAGGCATGCCACTGGTCATTGTAACGCTGGTCAGCTCATCGTCTTTCTCATCCTCATGACTAATATATTTTGTGATGGCATGATTATGATATGCACTTGATCCGCTCCGCTATCTTGCGCACTTAAAACAACTTATTTTGCTTCTTTTCCTGCAAAACATTTGATCTGTGGCATTGCTAACAACTATGCTTTCGATATTTTTATGTCTCCATGGCTGGAGATTTCTTCTCGATCCAGTAGGGGTTCTGGATGGTTTAACGCTGGCACTGCAATCCAAGCCCTAGACAAAGTCTGTGGGAGACAAAAAATACAGGCAGGTCTTGACCCCTCCTCCTAACCCCCCGGGGTCTTCACTCATGGTAGTTTCACTTGACTAGAACCAAGCAAAAATAGTGCTAGTTGTGTTTTAGACGGAAGTTCTAGAACTTCCCAAACTTTCACCCGTTTTATACTGCTCCAGACGTTTGACACTGCACCATCTCGTCAAAACAAACCAGCGCGGCGGCTGCGATAATTTCCAACTCATTTTTGTCAGCTGGTCATTGGCTTTCAATTATTAGTGGACACAAGGGGACTAGAAAGGCTCAAGCCCCCCCTACCGAAACGTCAGTGTGCCTATAGTACCTAAATGCATTACTGAGGGCTGTTCCGAGGCCATGGCGGGGAGGCTCGAGACCCCTAACCCCCCCCCCACCACCCAATGAAGTCCTCAATCCGCTACTGTTCCATATTCTCTCTATCCACTACACACAATCCATCAAGGGGAAAAGACAAGGCTCTGCTAGCTTTTAGTCAGTGCTAAAATTTCGATAAGTTTTCAAAATCCCTGAAAATTGTATTTAATAACGCCTTTGCAAAATACTGGAACCATCTTGCATGTTTCCGTTAAAATTATGTGATAATCATTCCCAACATAAGCCAGACCCCGAAAACGGTAGGAAGCATTTCATGAACTTCAAAGTTTCCAAACGTATCGACATTGCACTAAAAATCTTCGGATTTGATGAAAAATATATAAACTGGCAACCCTGCATTCGCAGGACCCACAATGCCTCCCTTCCCTCTAGGTAACATTGTGCACCTAACGCACCAGACGGGAGGACAGGACACATCCTTTTCCTCATTTTCAGCGGCCCGCAGATGTCCGCAACGCCCAGCGGGTCATTTTTGTCCGCTTCATATTTGACGATGTCTCATGGCAAAGCCGTTCAAGAAAATCTTACTCCTTCTTCACCATCTGACTCCTAGTGGTCTTGGCTTAATGTCAATCATGCAAACCCGTTTCAGCTTTCCATATGTTATTGCGAGAAACAAAATTTGCAGAGCTATCTCACGCTGACCAAAACCTCGCCAAAATAAGTTCCACCAAAATCGTCCCATAAAAACCTAGAATTTTCAAATACATTTTTCCAGCTTGTCCACGCTCTGAAACACACACCCATATCATAAACATGAAGATCACTTCACTGGTACCGATTCTGCAGCCTGTCAAAGTCAGAGGACAAAAATGACCCGCTGGGCGTTAATGGGTTAATTCAGTGCCGTCGGTTGCTGTGCGCTGAATGCTCCCTGTGCTAGAAATGCTTCGTCATCATAATCATGGATCTTGGAGCGTTGCCAGAAAATTTTTGCTGAGGGGCAGACCTCAGACTGGCGAAGACCGGTGATAGGGGATGAGAGCCGACATTTTAACGCATGACTGTCGTTGAAAGCGTTGTCGGCGACCTTCACTAACGCTCATATCGGGATGATCCCTCAATCCCCTCAAAATGTCATTCGTTTAGAATCACTTTAAAAAGGAACCCCATCCCGGCAATCTACAAAATTCGAAACACACCTCTGGAGCACATGGACAAAGTTCGCGACCTCGGCATTTGGTTAGATTCCAAATTGAACTTTTCAGAGCATATAAACATCATCGTCAGCAAGGCAAACAAGATGTTGGGTCTGTTAATGCGCTCTCTTCAGACTGGCCGAGGTGGTGGAAGACTTAAGGAAGGACCAATTTTGGCTGCATATTTTGGCAATGTTCGATCAATTCTGGAATATGGATGTGTCATCTGGGGCGGAGCTGCAAGATGTCATTTGGACAGATTAGACAGGGTCCAACATAAATTTTTGATTTGGCTCGCATCCAACATTCACACATCTCGACCATCTCAGTCCTTGTCATACCATGATCTCTTAAAGCTCTTCAAAATTAGCAGTCTGTCCCAGAGGAGACTCCAGTACGACATCTGCTTCGTACTCAAAATCATAACCGGGAAGGTGGACTCCGCCTGTCTGCTCGGGAGCTTCCCACTCCATGTACCTCAGCGGCGAACCAGGGGGATGCAAAGCCACCTTTTACATGTTTCCCTGCCTCGTGTGGAGACCGTCAAAAGAGGCTTATTTCGCAGGGCAGCGATTGCTTTTAATGGCCATCTTGGACGCTGTCCCGAGGCAGACCCCTACGCGTCGACCTTTAGTAGTTTTAGAGCCAGGGTGAGGAAATATGTTAAAGCTCATCCATTTTAGGCTTCTTATCTTATTTTATGCCGTTTTTCATGTCTTAATGTATTGCAGTGTTTCTGATGTATTTTCATTTGCTTCATATTCATAGCTTCGTGTATATTTTATATCGAGTCTTTTATATTACTGTTGCAGGAATAGGTTGCATTACATTGTTACACGGTTGCATTGTAAATAGTCATTGGTGTGCTGTTTTATTGCATGACTTCAGCTGTAATTGGGTTTTCACATACCTGTTGCTGATAAGCCTGAATAAATGAAATGAAATGTGCGTTGGTATGCGTGGAAAAATGCTAGAAACATGGGTCGAGTCCCATTTTTTGGTAGGGAAAGGGGACTTGGCCCAGGTTTGCTAGTTGCGGGACACCCTCCCTCCCCTCCGGCTTTCGAAGCTAGTGCACGGACGTTCTATGACTGCAACGGTTGGTGCACGACGAAGTCACCAAAATTACCAACTACAGGTATTCTGCTCCAAAGTATGCCATGAATGCGTCAGCGTCAGTAGCACGTAGTGGCGTATATAAGGGGGGCCAGTGGGGCTCAAGTCCCCCGGAACGTCCGAGTGCCTATAGTAAGTGTGTGCCTATAGTCCGAGTGCCTGTAGTAACTGCATAGCCGGAGGCTGTTCCGGGGTTATGCCAAGAAAGGTTTGATCCCCCGGAAACGAGGTCCTGGATCCGCCGCTGGTAGCACTCCTCCTCCACAGATCCGTGGTCACCTGGTGGCCCGGCTGGACCCGCTGGAGATTGAGAGGAAGCCGGTGGACACTGCGTCGGAGGTGGTGGTCAGAAACTACCTGAAGAACCTCGGTAAATCATCTCGTAGTATCGAGTAGTATTTTGTCTAAGTATCTATGTAGTAGTATCTGCGGTATCGAGTAGTTTCAAAGCCTACCTGTGAAGATATTGCGGCCTTGTCGGTTTCGACGGTTCACATGGGCTTAACGCTGTACTTGTTACTCCTTTTGACCTCTTTTACTGTCCATTTTTGGCATTTAGCTCACCGCCCTTCCATGTTATTTTAGCTCATTTCGATCAGTGTTTGTTCTATGTGCCAACTGCGGTGTGGGGTACCCGGTGCAGTGTCCGCGGTGGTGGGCTTGTTTTGTCGACGAGAGGCGTTGCTCTGTTGCGGATGTGTAGGAGGTTTCTTGTTTGTACTTAGCGTGGGTGTGGCCGTTCGATTCTGTGGTTGATAGCTCACGAACTCGCTTGAAACACGTGCGATGTCTTATGTGAGAGCTTTCAGTCTTATCATTTGTATGTCCCGATATTATGACATCGTGTCATAAGTCGAGACATCATGATGTCCCGACTTAGTGACATCATGTATGTCCTGACATCATGTCATATGTCGGGACATCATGACATCTTGATGTCCCGACATTATGACGTCATGTAATCTTTGACATGTCCCATGCACTATTACTGTTGTATTACATGTCTTAGTCCTAAGTACTATGTCGTAGGTCGGAACAACCAGCTAACTCTCCACCGTTCTAATGACCATACTTCGCGCGATATAGCTTAGACGCTGAAGCGCCCTAAAACCACAAAACACTCCAAACGACCCCACCTCGCCTCCAGACGAGGAGGACATGGATACGGTGTTCCAGCTGCCCAGTTCCACCTACATCGGCGGCAACCAGAAGGCTCTCCCGCTCAGGGAGATTGTCGACCGGCTGGAGATAGCCTACTGCAGGTGAGAGAGAGGGACACTTAGCGACGGTGCTAAAGGTGTCAAACTGTAGTGTGTCCAGATTAATCCACAGAGAAATTACCTCGGTCGTTTTGAGTTTTGAGCTCGATTTGCCTGTTGTTTCTGGGTCTCCTCATATTTTCTGCATTGTTCTCCGATAGTTACGGAGTCGTGTCGTAAATGAAGTCAGTAAGAAGGGCGAAAAGTAACGGTGCTTATTTAGGAAATAAGTAGGATCGGGAATTCATATGAAAATCGGTTATACTTTTGAGTTTATCTGTGTGAGGACCTTATATGTCGAAACTTCAGATCAAGATGACCCACATTCAAGCAGTTAACCGTTTTATATAGAGTTATTTTATGTGCCGCTTTTTTCTCTTCCCCTCCGCAGGAGTATTGGGGCGGAGTACATGTACATCAACAATCAGGAGCCACCGTGTTTTAAGGTCTCATCATATTTTTCTGCGTCGTTCTCCGATATTTGCGCGATCCTGATTCCAACGGTGACTTACACCGCTCATCTCTCTCCCTCTGCAGGAGTATCGGGGTGGAGTCCATGTACTTCAAAATAACCATTATTAACATTATCATCATTAGCGTATTACGTTCTTCTATATGTATGAGGAGAAGTTATGTCGAAACTTCAGGGCAAGATGGCCCACATTCAAACAGTGACTGACACCGTTTTCCTCCGCAGGAGTATCGGGGTGGAGTACATGTACATCAACAATCAGGAGCAGTGCGCCTGGATCCGACAGCGGATAGAATCTCCGGGAGTTACCGAGATGTCCAACGAGCAGAAGAGACTGCTGCTGGCGAGGCTGGCCAGAGCCTCAGGGTCAGTAGTGGTCAGAAGTGGGAGTCGGTAGTGTCTCCTGAGAGTCAGTAGTGGGAGTCAGTAGTGGGGGTTATTAGTGTCGCCTGGGAGTGCAGTCAGTCCCCTGTGAGTCAGTAGTGTTCCCTGGGAGTCAGTAGTGTCTCCTGTGAGTCAGTAGTGTCCCCTGGGAGTCAGTAGTGTCTCCTGGGAGTCAGTATTGTCTCCTGTGAGTCAGTATTGTCTCCTGTGAGTCAGTAGTGTCCCCTGGGAGTCAGTAGTGTGTCCTGGGAGTCAGTATTGTCTCCTGGGAGTCAGTATTGTCCCCTGGGAGTCAGTATTGTCCCCTGGGAGTCAGTATTGTCCCCTGGGAGTCAGTAGTGTCTCCTGGGAGTCAGGAGTGTCTCCTGGGAGTCAATAGTGTGTCCTGGGAGTCAGTAGTGTCTCCTGGGAGTCAGTATTGTCCCCTGGGAGTCAGTATTGTCCCCTGTGAGTCAGTAGTGTCTCCTGGGAGTCAGTAGTGTCTCCTGGGAGTCAGTAGTGTCTCCTGGGAGTCAGTAGTGTCTCCTGGGGAGTCAGTAGTGTCCCCTGGGAGTCAGTAGTGTCTCCTGGGAGTCAGTAGTGTCCCCTGGAGAGTCAGTAGTGTCCCCTGGGAGTTAGTATTGTCTCTTGGGAGTCAGTAGTGTCCCCGGGGAGACAGTAGTGTCCCCTGGGAGTCAGTAGTGTTCCCCGGACTCGGTAGCGGGAGGGCGAGGTGGAGGAGAGGTATGGTATGTTGAGTTGATGTTAGACTCAGGTTTTGGATTTCCGGTCGGAGAGGGGCTTTTCAGCCGGGAAGGGGCGCCATTTGGACGATGGGTGCCACTAGGAGAAGAACCTGCCTTTTTAGGAGAAACCTGCCCTCTGGGGAGGGGGGAATCGCATCCGGGGTAGGAAGCTATGCCTCAAGGAGGACGTTTCAGGAGCGTGGAAAGTTGACAAAAACTTTTCCATACAGTTGCCGATGAAGGATAAATTGGTAACGATCGGATATCGTTTTTGGTGCGGCTGTTAATTAGTAAAAACGGGCTAGGTGAGGAACTCAACGAATGGCTATTGTATCAATTCTCCAGGGATACGTTTAACGCGGTAGTGTTAGTTGACAGTTTTTTATGGGAAGAGGCATGACGAAGAGTAAAGAATATATCCGATTGACGGGTAACAATTACCCGTCCAACGAACCGGGCGACTTCAACGCTGGGGAAAAATTGTCGAACTAAATTGTTGGAGCAGATAGATTTTAAGCCGATCAACTTCTGCAAGATCCCGATGTACCGACCCAAAAAATTCAACACCAGTCCAAAAATTGACGTCCAAATTGGTCTGTTCTTCTCCAGCTGTATTCACCTCTAATTTCCTTCGGCAGTTTCGAGTCGTTCCTGGCCAGGAAGTGGTCGTCAGAGAAGAGGTTCGGACTGGAGGGAGGAGAGGTGCTGATCCCCGCCATGAAACACATCATCGACGTCAGCTCCAGCATGGGTGTGGAAAGCTTCGTGATGGGTGAGTAGGAGGGTGAAGCGGCGTTCCTTCTTGGAAAGGAATGATCGTTGGGCGCGTGTAAGCAGGGAGGATGATAGAAAGGAACTAGAGAATATGTGGATATATGAATGAATTATTAAGAAACAGACTGATTCAGACTGATTCATTGCAGATTGATTTTCGGTAATTGTGAAATGACAACTAGTGTTCTATCAACATTTGTCAATTTCAAACCATGGAAAAAAAACATGGATAGCTTTACCCGTGGTAAAATGTCACACACACACACACACCGGGGCGTGCGTTAGACTTCAATATCTGCTATCATCTGCTATCAACTCTCGTAACTTTTAAGTCATCTGGATAGCTCAACCCGTAGGTAAAATGTCGCACACCGGGGCGTGCGTTAGGCTTCACCTTACCCTTGCCTGTGCTAAGGCATGCCGCATCGGGGGCGCCTGAACGTGCTGGCGAATCTGTGTCGCAAGCCTTTGGAGCAGATCTTCACCCAGTTCGCCGCACTGGAGGTGGCAGATGAGGTAAGGGCATGTGCTGGTGTAGTGGGATGATGATGCTGTCGAAGGTAATGGCTGCTGTGTTGAAGAGGGGAAGGGTTAAGGTTTTGGCTAAGTGGCACTGGTTTGCTGATGATAGGTGAATGATGATGGGAATAATGAGTATGTGGTGCTACTACGTTAAAGTTCTGTCTAAATCTCATATTGTTTGCTGGTCTATGAAGGTCAGTCTGCTATCGTACTATTTAGAAGTCACCACGAGTTACTTGTCTGTTAACTTTGCTTTCCCGTATTTATTTTTGTGAAAGCAGGCTTGGTTTCAACTTCTTATATTGCTTAGATTGTATTGGGGCGCAGTAGATTTTCTCCAGAAGCATCTCTGTCCCTTTCTACCTCATTAAGTAGAAACGTATTTTGACTCGGCACAGAGGGTTCATCCTACCCAATCCGTTGTTTTCATAGCGCGTTTCAAACCTCACGTGTGTCCTATCGTTATGTTCTACCACCTCTGCAAGAATGTGTTTTATCCTAGATATGTATTTTTGTTAGACTGTTAGATATATTATTGTTTATGTATTATTTTTAGAGCGTCTATCTACCGCTTGTTCAAGAGTGTCTATATTGTACCGTAAACTCCATCTTGTGAAGGGACATTCATCGTGTTTTATCGTGACATTCATCTTGCACAGGGATCTGGAGATGTGAAGTACCACCTGGGGACCTACATAGAGCGGCTTAAACCTCATGCGGGTCCTATCGTTACAGTCTACTGCTTCCTCAAAAATATGTTTTATCGTGACATTCATCTTGCACAGGGATCTGGTGATGTGAAGTACCACCTGGGTACCTACATAGAGCGGCTGAACCGCCTCACCAACAAGAATGTCCGGTTGGCCATCGTGGCGAACCCCAGCCACCTGGAGGCTGTGGATCCTGTGGTGCAGGGGAAGACGAGGGCGGAGCAGTTTTACAGGGGAGACACCGAGGGAAACAAGGTGAGGGTTAGAGGGGAGACGGAGGGGATTATGGAGGTTTTAGAAGACATCGAAGGATAGCATACCATGATAATAACACTGGTCAACAAAATTTAACTTATGTCGTGGGTCCAATATGAAATAGTCCGTTTCTAGGGTAATTTGTGGCGCTGAACACGAATCTGGCCGCAGAAATGCCGTATCAGATCAGAATTTTGAGATACAGTATGTCTGTGTGCCGTCCTTGTGCAAGCCTTCTTGGCATCAGTGACATTGACAGTGCGAAACCCAAGAGGTCTAGGAAAATCAACGTGTAGGTGTTTGTGGAGGCTAGGTTATTCTACCTTAAACCCGATTTTCATAGACCTAGGTTAATATATTCAAGGTAAAACGAGGCCATATAGGTCAAATTCTGTACGTGCAGGGTAGCCATTGAGAAATGCCGTGATTATGCGATGAGAAGCCGGATATGTAGAGAAAGTGGCCTAAAGTAACAGAGGAAAGGTCTGAGGCAATGTTCTCTGAACCTTTTAGGCCAAGGTCGTTCAAGGCCATTGACCTTTGACGTCAAAATATTACATGTTGCCTATAACGTGTACTGCAACTAGCACTATGGCAACCGTCGGGCGGAAAATAAGGTTTGACCTTGACCCTTTGACCTTTGTCTTGAACCCGCGACTTTGAGCTCAAGATTGAGTGACCTAGCGTATGACGTCATAGCATGATATACGTCATATTAGTGGGCATCATCCGACCAAAGGCACTAGGGTCAATGACCTTGAAATGGTAGTATGACCTTGACCTGTGACTTTTTACTTAAATTTGACCTTCAAGGGAGGTGACTCTGACATAAAATCCTCATCATATAATGCTGCGACGTCACCTCTGGGTCTACAATACCGGCGAGCTTGTGCGACCGAGCGCAAACCTTGTTCAATGTACAATGTTCATGCACGTGAATGCGAGGCAATAATTTCGTTGCAATAAATTCACATGTATATTGATAAGCTGCATTGTCTGGGTGCAGATAAGCCGGATTCTCGACATCCTTGATCTATATTTTTCCCACAAAAGGCTAGGCTAATGACTGTGTGGAAAGTGTAGGGGCTATACAACAGGAATGCTCTGGAGAAGAAGCCAGGTCCGATGGCAAAAACGGTTAATAAATTTGAAATCAGCGGTATCGAAATAGGCAGAAACATGCGTTCACGTGCCGAATCCATTTTGGCTGTTAACCAGTGTAATATTTGGAGCTTATCGACGCACCCACTGTCAGGGCCATACGACCTTGCCAACTCTTTCCCTCTCGCAAGGGTTTCTTCTACAGGGGAGATACGGAGGGAGACAAGGTGAGGCTCGGAGGTAGGACGGAGGAAATTACGGACTTTTTTAGAGGACATGGAAGAATAGCATACCATAGGGTTAGCCATTACATGTTTTGTGGTATTGATATGTATTAACCATTTCTACTTAATTGCAGTGGTCCTTTCAAAATCGTCGGTATGTGAATGGCAAACAGAATACTATAGGAGATGGTGTAGGATGAGGATGGTTGAAGATGTTGATTGCGATAAGGATTACCCAAGGCGAGGCAGCGCAGTTACACTGGCGCAGATGCTCTCAGATGCTTAGAGAAGGGAAGAGCAGCCGACAATAAAAAACTAAAGATGATGCTGGAAGCTTGGTGGATGCATCATTTTCCGTCAACGATCCGGTCTTAACCCTGCTAGGATGTGGAAACAATGATCAGTGTGGATTCTGGAGGGTTTCAGTGGAATTAAGTGAGGTTCTAATACAGTATGCAGTCAGAAGTCAGAACTTATTCAGAGGCGTCCATACACATTGATGATATAAGAACGAGGTTTTTACGTTTCCACGTCATTTCAGGGCAGGTTTTGAAGGGATTCAGAGCGAGCGCTACATTTGGGAGCCCAAAATATAACTGTAAACCATGCAAACAATATGGCTCACAATAATACTGATCACGAGGCTTCAACGTGTTCAAATCGTGAAATCTGTAACTGTCTCCGCCCTTGAACCATGTGCTTCCATTTCACTCTGCCACGCTCCGTCAGGTGTGATGTCGATTCTGCCTCACTCTGCCACGCTCCGTCAGGTGTGATGTCGATTCTGCTTCACTCTGCCACGCTCCGTCAGGTGTGATGTCGATTCTGCCTCACTCTGCCACGCTCCGTCAGGTGATGTCGATTCTGCCTCACTCTGCCACGCTCCGTCAGTGATGTCGATTCTGCCACGCTCGGTCAGGTGATGTCGATTCTGCTTCACGGCGACGCCGCCTTCTCGGGTCAGGGCGTGGTCTATGAGACCATTCACCTGTCCGACCTGCCCGCCTACACCACCCACGGAACCATACACATCGTGCTCAACAACCAGGTCAGCTAATCACACTTAAAGGAATCCCTTTCCAACTTAAAGTGATCCCTTTCCAATCGAAAAGAATCCATTTCCAACTTAAAAGAGTTCTTTTTTTAGGTAAAGTGTTATAGTGGGAGTGTAGCTATGGCAGTGACGTCATTAAAATCGTAATTGTGGTGAAAATTATAATAATATGCCAATTATATGATATGTTTAATGAGTTTTAAAAGCCAAAAGGCCTACACCACCCACGGAACCATACACATCGTGCTCAACAACCAGGTCAGTGAATCACACTTACGACGTCTCAGTCACTTGACACTTAACGTCACTTAAAATCGTCTCAGTTAAAACCAGTACTGGTACACACCCTGACCCGTGCCCCGTTTCTCTCTCTCTCTCTCTCTCTCTCTCTCTCTCTCTCTCTCTCTCTCTCTCTCTCTCTCTCTCTCTCTCTCTCTCTCTCTCTCTCTCTCTCTCTCTCTCTCTCTCTCTCTCTCTCTCTCTCTCTCTCTCTCTCTCTCTCTCTCTCTCTCTCTCTCTCTCTCTCTCTCTCTCTCTCTCTCTCTCTCTCTCTCTCTCTCTCTCTCTCTCTCTCTCTCTCTCTCTCTCTCTCTCTCTCTCTCTCTCTCTCTCTCTCTCTCTCTCTCTCTCTCTCTCTCTCTCTCTCTCTCTCTCTCTCTCTCTCTCTCTCTCTCTCTCTCTCTCTCTCTCTCTCTCTCTCTCTCTCTCTCTCTCTCTCTCTCTCTCTCTCTCTCTCTCTGTACTGGTGCACACCGTGACCTCTGCCCCGTGCTCCACAGATCGGGTTCACCACCGACCCCCGGCTGACCCGCTCCTCTCCCTACTGCACGGACGTGGCACGGGTTGTGAACGCGCCCATCTTCCACGTGAACGGCGACGACCCAGAGGCGGTGATGCACGTGTGTGGGATCGCGGCGGAGTGGCGCAACACGTTCCACAAGGATGTGGTCATCGATATAGTGAGTTGTGCCAGGGAGGAGAGGCGTCTTGAGTTAGACATGAACGTCTGTGATGTATATCACTACCGTTGTCATTTGTGATTTATTGTACATCCTCAAAAAGTTTTCCAAAAGCTTTGTATTTTGCTACCGAACTGTTACGCTTAATTGTGTGTTATCATAATGCTCGCAAACATGTTATATTTCTCTACAACCGGTGGCATCCGTTGTCAAATCACTGATGATAATATGTCAGCTTCATTCACAACGGTCGTAACATTGGCCCTCGGGGAATTTAGTGCCAGTGTTGGGATACGCACCAAACTTCCATCTCAACCAAAAATAAATCCAACAACTCTGAGACTGCGTCATCCATCCACAGGTATCTTACCGTCGGAACGGTCACAACGAAATCGACGAGCCTATGTTCACGCATCCGTTCATGTACAACAAGATCAAGAAGACGTCCAACATCACAGAGAAGTACTCGCAGAAGCTCATCGAGGAGGGCGTGGTGACGGCGGACGAGTTCAAGGTAGGCTGAAACGCATTGCTTGCCTGGGGCGGAAATGTATTTGTTTATAAGGTTGGAGACTGAATCCAGTATGTTGATTGTTCCGTGGAGATAACATTTTTGCTGATCATTATGTCTTTGGGTAGTTAATTTTGCTGACAAAATCCTCATTAGATTCTGACTGATGAATGGCTATCAACTAAATGATTTTATTCAAGGGAAATAATGGGTTGTCGTTCAACGCGCGGCTTTGGCACTTTAACAAAGAGGGCAGCTTCAAGCAGGCTGTGTGCACTTTTTATCATATGGGGGAAGCATTTCTCATCTTAGCCAATGTTGCTAATGTTGCCAGTATATGCTGCATGGGATTTATTAATGAGTGGGTAGTGCTTTTCTAACACTTGGTTATAGGACGATAGAATCGCAAAGAGGGCAGAGATGTGTTCTTCGTTAGTTCTTTCGCTCTTTTTTGTTGCACCGTACCTTGCTGAGAAGGGATGCAAGTAGTTTGTTTTTTCAAGCGACTCGTGTTGTTGGAACTTGATTAATCATGGTTGGTTAATACTTTGAAAATACTGTCCTAAAATACGTATCCTAGTCCTATACAGAACATCAAACGGGAATATTTTAATCAACATGAGTCGCTTGAAAAAGACTAGTATTCAGTAAAGTCGCTTAGTTGCTAAACCTGTGTGAACAAGCGTTTATCCGTAGTCAATATTTTTGGGGTGCTTCCCACATTTTAGACCAAACAGTTTGTTTCGACGTGTCAGTGTATCTCTCTACACTGCTCACGGTGTACCTAAAGGAACAATCGTTTCGGGGCTACTGTTATGCATATCAACTGTAGAGGGCCAATTAACCGGCGACGACTTGCTGAGTTGCCTTGTCTTGAGCATGACGTATGGGGAGTTAATATCTATGCCTAACACATCGGCGCGAGACAGACATGAAACAGTGTGGTTTTGTAACGCGGGAAAGAAGCGTGTCCGCGTATTGATTGTCGCATGCCCTTGTGTTCTCGTTTCAGGAGGTAAGCCGACAAGGGGAACAACCCGCAGAGGATTTCAGTAACTATGAGATATGGTAACCTCGGGGGGCATTAACCTAACCGCCTAAGTTCGCTGCGCTTCTTTTCGCGCACCAGTGCGATACAAAGACGCATATTATTTTGGACGTACGATAGAGGAGCGAAATGTGCTCCATCCGCCTTTGAACATCACCGTACAGAAGTAGAAACACACGGAAGCGGCTTACACGGCAGCTGAATATAGCTTAAAGGGAATGTGGCTCCTTCATACATGGGGTTTGAACTGAGGTAGTCATATGATAGAACTTGCCTAGAATCACCGGTCGATACTTATTTGTTCCAGAACTAGCGTCCCGGAGAAAAAGAAAAACGCCCACCTCCGACCCCGTTCTTCCCGGGCGTTAGACTATGAGGTGATCTAGGAAGGTGACGTTATGCTCGCCCCGCTGCGCGTGCTGTCTAAACATTTTTCTGCTTGGATGTGTTGAATCCACGTCCAAATACGGCCGTGGTACCGTCCATTATAAATCCGTATAACTTGCTTTCTTGACTGGTTTGAAACGAGAATATGCTTAAATATATCAAGAAAAATAGGCGAAATCGGTAAAGATCACTTTGGCTTTAATGATAAGCTCTTTGAGCTAAAAATGTCTCATTTGTATTCGTATTCATTTTTGGTACAAATCAAACGGATTAGATAAGGTACAAAATATTGCCAGCTCATAGACATCACTCAGAGAGGGGTGATGCTCAGCTCACTTGACATCGTGGTAATTTTGAGACTCTCTGTTGCTAGCAGAGGAAAATGAAATAAAATGAAGCATTAGGCTTATTTACCCTTTCTCAGCAGAAATTGGTCCAAATTCATTATTTTCAACATAGACTGCTCCTAAAACCATCACCGTCTGGAATTGCACTTAGGTGCCAAATTCTCGTAAAAAATGGTTGATGTCATTGGAGAAAGTCCAAAAAAGAATAACAATGTGCAAGATTGCCAGCCCTAAGCTGCAAAGCTTTTCCAAACCCTGCTTGCTGATTTTTGAAGGAATGGATTTTCGAAACCATGTTGTAAAATAACATACAAATTGATTTTAAAAAGGCCAGGTTTTAGTAACGAGTTTATTTAAAAAGATTCCGATTCCCACTCAATTACATCACCAAACACGCCCGCATCCAACTCAAGATTTTCTGTTTTGATTCAGTTAAGTCATGCGATTGTTTTGAATGGTTGCATAATTCTATTTTTGTTGCGCACAGCTTTTTGCGCAAAAATTAGTTTGCTGCTCTCCTTGATTTTTCTCGCATCCACCAATGCTTATGGCCATATTCTGTTTACCCTGATCTAAACCTGAGCGAATACATGTCCCCTCTCAGTGCCTTGCGCCGATTGGCCATCCGCTTACAATCTCGCGCGATGATTGGCTGCCACTCGCTAGCATCTGCCGTTGATTGGCCAATACTTGCTAACGCCGGCCGTGGATTGGCCGCAGGAGGTTGTGAACCGATACGAGAAGATCTGCGAACAGGCGCTGATTGAGAGCAAGAAAGAAACACAGATCTACAACAAACACTGGATCGATTCCCCGTGGTCCGGCTTCTTCGAGGTATTGCCCGTTGATTTCTATTTGCATTTTGTTGCAGTGTGTTGATTATGTTGTACAAGATGGCGATGAAACGCACGCAGATGGCTGTGTATTGTGAGGCAGTTTTTAATGGACGTTCAGTGCGAAAATCTAAAGGAGATTAGCTCAGCAGTACTGTTGCGTGTATGGTAAATTAGTTTTCAGCCACCGTAACAAATATACAGGAAATAATTTCAGAAAGATAGTTGTTGCGCGCAATTAGGTCTCTTTGTAGTTGTTGACTTTTGATTTCGCAGTATGTTACAACAACCAATGTTTCAGAAATCGAACTCCGCGTACGGCGTTACCTCTACTTCCACCGGAGTGACCCGTTTTTACCCTTGTCTGTCAGGGTAAGGATCCGCTGAAGATGTCGCCGACTGGAGTTGTGGAAGAGACTCTGACCCACATCGGGAAGCGGGTCTCCTCCGCTCCGCCCAACGCCGTAGACTTCACCATTCATCGAGGGCTGCAGGTCAGAGACATCCAGCGGTGACCTGGGGAACTAAGGAGTGACCCGGTGGTTTTGAGTGTGATGAGGGAATATACCGGTGGTTCGGTTGAATAGTGCGTTCTGTGGTCCTCATAACGGTTAGGAATAGGTTATGGATGGTATACGCAGTTTGAGCCAAAGGGAGGAAAGGGCACTACCCCTGGAGGCCAAAGGGCCGTTTTTCCAAAGGTCACTAATAGCTGCCGCTTTCGTGTGGCATAAACTATATTTTTAGAGCTCCAAATCGATTATTGCCTTCATATCCCACTTGGGCTGGTTGACACGTGCTTGGCAGTGACAAATAGGTCTTAAAGACAACGCTCAATCTGGTGTCCTAAAAGAGGGAAGTTCAGTCCGACGGAAAGCAGCTGCTGTTCATGCTGTTGCCCAATTGTACAGCGTGCCTCCCAAAAAACAAGCTCTGGCACCGTACATTTCGGCCGGCCTCGTGGTCGTCCAGTACTAACACTCGTATCAACACGGCTTGGGTAGAGCTAGACAGCAGCCTCCCTGAGGGTCCGATAGGTGCAAAATCCTGCAGAATGACTGAATCTCCACTCCTGACCTGCTTGTCTCTGTACAGCGGGTGCTAAACTCTCGGATGGACATGGTGGAGTCTCGCAAGGTGGACTGGGCGCTGGCAGAGGCCATGGCCTTCGGGTCGCTGCTGAAGGAGGGCGTGCACGTCCGGCTGTCGGGGCAGGACGTGGAGCGTGGCACGTTCAGGTGAGGAGAGAGAGAGAGAGAGAGAGAGAGAGAGAGAGAGAGAGAGAGAGAGAGAGAGAGAGAGAGATGAGAGAGAGACCGAGAGAGAGAGAGAGAGAGAGAGAGAGAGAAGAGAAAGAGAAAGAGAAAGAGAAAGAGATAGAGAAAGAGAAAGAGAAAGAGAAAGAGAGAGAGATAGAGAAAGAGAAAGAGAGAGAGAGAGAGAGAGAGAGAGAGAGAGAGAGAGAGAGAGAGAGAGAGAGAGAGAGCGGTGAGCGGTGAGCGTGAGAGAGATCCCAAAACAAAAGCTCATTGTACAAGTAAACAACTATCACCAGCGTTCCAATCATAATCACCTACATCAGGTGAAACAGCACATGCAGATGGACACGTCCGCCGTAGATGACCCGTCCTCCCCTCCGCAGCCACCGACATCACGTGATGCACCACCAGAAGGTGGACATGGCCACCTACTGTCCGCTGAGCCACCTCTACCCGGACCAGGCGCAGTACAGCATCTGCAACTCTTCATTGTCCGAGTTCGGCGTGCTGGGTGAGTCGACTGTGGCGCTGACGAGACCTGGGCAAAGAACACCCTCTCTCTCTCTCTCCGCACAATCCACTCTTCTTGCGTAAAATCACTGTTCTCAAGATTTTCGCCTTGTTGTCACCCCCGCCCCCTCCCCTTCAACCAGCATTTCAGATCCCTCGCTGGCTTTATGGGATGGATAATGGGATGGTTCTGATCTCCCGGTGGCCTTTGTGCTTTGTGTAGGTTTCGTGAGCAATAATATTCAATCCGTACATTTATGTTACGTTTGTCATTAATTGCGGATTGGGTATGACATTTCTTCACTAAGTCTTGCTTTTCCAAATCATAAAGATTTTGCTCAATTACCATTCTTGCAGCTTTTCGAGTGCTTCCAGCATTTCTGGTGTTTTTAGGACTTGAGCTGAAATAAAACAGTATGCACACCCCTCCAGGTAGTATCCCAATTCCTTTACCTCATCCATCCTAATCCTCTGTCTCCTCCATAGTCTTCATCACTTCACGTCAATTACGACGGCGCTTGAAAACCACCGTAGTGTGGAAGTGTTCGTAACAAATAGACTTGCAACTACAAACTCCGGTATCTGCCCGTGCCTGTTTCATAAGATCGCTTCGTTTCCATGTTCCCTCGTTCTTCCCCTTTGTTTCCTCCTTTTTCGGCGGATCTCATTCTGTACCTCTACGCCCCAAATCCTCATGGCCAGTCACGTAATAACCGTCCGTCATTTCTCCAGGATTCGAGCTGGGCTTCAGCCTGACCAATCCCAACGCTCTTGTGTGCTGGGAGGCTCAGTTCGGGGATTTCTGCAACACGGCTCAGGTTAGTCATCTGACGGCGAGGTCAGGTCAGGTAGTGATGCAAACTTAGCTAGTGATGCAAACTCGGCTAGTGGTGTACATTGTGGGCTGAATTCTGATGTCTTGTTGGGCAGTGAACCGAGGCGTTGTCCGGAGATTGTTTGCATCACCAGCTGTTGGGGTCAGAGTCAGTGAGTCGGTCGGTCGGTCGGTCGGTCGGTCGGTCGGTCGGTCGGTCGGTCGGTCGGTCGGTCGGTCGGTCGGTCGGTCGGTCGGTCGGTCGGTCGGTCGGTCGGTCGGTCGGTCGGTCGGTCGGTCGGTCGGTCGGTCGGTCGGTCGGTCGGTCGGTCGGTCGGTCGGTCGGTCGGTCGGTCGGTCGGTCGGTCGGTCGGTCGGTCGGTCGGTCGGTCGGTCGGTCGGTCGGTCGGTCGGTGAGAGTGAGTGAGTGAGTGAGTGAGTGAGTGAGTGAGTGAGTGAGTGAGTGAGTGAGTGAGTGAGTGAGTGAGTGAGTGAGTGAGTGAGTGAGTGAGTGAGTGAGTGAGTGAGTGAGTGAGTGAGTGAGTGAGTGAGTGAGTGAGTGAGTGATGAACAGGATGATGATAGCCGCCGGGTTACAACACCCTGAGCTTTTGCCCCTCAGGGGACCAATCTTCACCTGCCGGATTCGTTCGGCAAGTAAAGATTGGAGCAACGGGGTGTGACGCGCCCGGGGCCCCAGTCAGCCCTGGAGGGCACGTCGATGCATCACCGCGGATACATCATACCTGGCCTTCCGGCGGCCGCCGCCTCTTCCGACTTCGGTCGGTTAGAGTCAGCGTCTGTCGTCGGTGGCTCTGGTGATGAGGTCCGCGGTGATGCTGATGGCTGCCTTACGGGCCCTTTGTTACCTGGTCGGTAACCGTATTGGATCGGGTCAGCTCTGTCCTGCACCTCCCAGTATGTAGCTCCTGTTTGTTTTTGTTTTTCTTATTTTGTTGGTTATTTTTAGTTCCTGTCGTCTTTTTGTGCTTCAGTTGTTGGTTCCACAGTTATTTGCCTTCTTCGGCATTTTTATGGGTGTAAGGCGCCCACTCGAGGCCTATCTCGAGCCCCGGCGACGAGGTTGACGGGATCCTGGGGGTTGAGGTCCCCTCGGGCGGGTCAGTCCCGAGGGATCCAACACGCCCCCTTTGGCCCAGATATCACGATCTAACCGGGGGTAAGCCGTCCGTAGGCTGCCGCGGGCGGTCTAGCTACGCGGCAGTGCCCACGGGCACTGTCGCTCGGTCCAGCTTGGCAGGGGGATTATGTTTCGGGCGTGCGGCGCGGCGCCCTCGCGGTGGGGGCTGTGATAGTTCTTGCCGGGCGCGACGCGGGCCGGGGTTTCGGAAACCGTCGATTTGCGAGACTCCGGCCTGTTGCGCGCGCCTGGTGGACCGCAGTCTCCGCTGCGTGATGGGTGCCGCGTTTTGCTTCGTCCCGACTCATGGCCCTGCCAGCCTTCTGGGCTGATGGCGTCAAGGGGGTGGGCGCGTTCTGATCGGAGGGGTTGTGTGAGTGTCTCTCGCCCCTCTGAGACGGGTGCACCTGCCCCCGTAGGCACTGTACCAGCCCCCCGGGCCCAGCTATTGACAGCTGGCAACCCGGGGGCCGAAGGTAAACTGATCCGTCATGGCGTCTTTTTCTGCTTGCACACCTTCTGAACCGACTGCACGAACTCCGATCCCTGGCACGACACCGACCATCTCTCGCCCACCCTCTGACACCGCCGCAACGAAGGACTTAAGCGAAGCCAGACCCTCCGCGCGAACCAGACCAGACCAGGCCACTCCGTTAGCTTTGGTGATCACTTTCGAGGATAGAACCGTGAAGCTCAACCCGTTTCAGCTTCATAACGCTCTGGGAAAGTTTCGACCCAAGCATACTTATAGGCACCCGAACGGGCGAGTCGATATCCAACTTAACAACCAGGGTGATGCGGAGAAGTTGCTTACAACTACTTCCCTGGAGATCCGTACTTCCAGCAGGTTCTTGTCTGTGCCTATCAAGGTTTCTCCCCATGCCACCAAGAACAGTTGCAGAGGCGTGGTCAGCTGCCGCGATTTACGGGACGTTTCTGAGGACGAGATCCTCGCAGGTTTGAGGGAACAGGGTGTCACAGAAGTGAGGAAAAATGTTTCGCAAAGGCGAAAAAGACGAGACTGATAATGGAACCTTCATGCTGACCTTTTCAGGAACAACCTTACCAGAAAGAGTGCGTGTTGGCTGGATGTCCATCAAGGTCCGCCTGTTTGTTCCTAGCCCCATTCGATGTTTTAGATGTCAGGCTTTCGGTCACATCGCCAGCAACTGCAGGGGGAGGGAGCGCTGTGGGAGATGTTCGGAGGTCGGCCACAGCCCGGCAACATGTGAGGCCGACAAACCTAAGTGTGCAGGATGCGGCAATGAGCACGAAGCGTGGAGTAGATCCTGCCCAAGGCTATCCGAGGCAAAGGAGGCCCGGAAAAAGAAAGACCCACCCCGTCCCCAAAAAGAAGCAGCTCATCCCCCTCGCGCCCCCACGAGTAGACCCGCTCTCATTAACTCACCGTACAGAGATGTTCTGGTTGGGAGCCAATGTAAAAGTGCACCAAACCCGACCCGCACCGAGGTCCGTCCCTCTCTAAGCTTAGATTCGAGCATGAATGAATGCATGGGCCTCTCACTCCGTCAGTTTCTGGCGATGGTTGCTGACCTGCTCCCCCATAAGCAGGATAAAACTTGCGACAAGCCTGTGGGCTTGACATCAGACAAAGCTGTGCAGACTTCGCCGGAATCCCGGAGTGTTGCTGTGGGCACGGACGCAAAAGATTTCGAGGCTCCCAGCATCCAGACAGTGCCCCAGAACAACACAAACCAAACGCATGCAGAAACACCCGGTAAGCGTGCAATGGAGGAATCCCCAACACAACCTGCACCTCCCAAAAGCCCAGCCTTGTCCCCAATGACGGAGCCCAGCGAACCCATTCTCCCCCTGGATTGACTGCAGGCGTAAAGCGAGCCCGCGTGCTTGTGCCACGCACCAAAGATGCAAAAGCCAGCAGCACAGAACAAGGTGAACCTAACAGCGAACTATCCCTGATCACTCACACGTGTAATGTTGAAGCGGCACAGCAAGAGGCCGCTGCGTCTGCCACAGCTGCCAAGCACACAGTTCCGGTCACCCACAATAACCACCCTGATCTAGGCTTCCCGCCGCCAGGGTTCCCGCCGCCACCACCGCCACCACCACCGCCACCGCCACCTCCACTGTCGCCACCACCACCTCCACTGTCGCCACCACCACCACCACCACTGCCACCACCACCCCCTCCACGGCCGGCGAAGCCATCTATCTCTTCTGCCAAACCACAGAAAAGCCTCCAGACAGAGGAAGTGTTCCGTAGTTGTTTAAGTGTCAATCCCAAAGTCCCCTCCACTTTAGGCCAGGTACAAGGTCGCGAACGAGGACGCTCACACTCGGTCACATTAGACCACAACGTCGGATACCGCTCCCAATCTAGAGAACCTTCCCACACAAGACGCCCTATTTCCAGAGACAGAATGTACCAGCAGCAAAGTACAAGCTCTTCTCGTCCAGAAAAGCTCAGTGGAGGAGTGTCTTTCAAGACACTTAATCACAGATCATGAACGTGATGCATTTTATCCTGAGACTGCTCTTATTCATCACTCTTACTCTCATGACAAACATTTTACAATGGAACATGCGTGGCTTTAGGGCAAACGTAACCGACCTCCAGGCGTTGATAGCATCAAAGAGCCCTGCGATTATCGCCATACAGGAAACAAAGCTAAAACAAGAACAAACATGTAACATTCATCACTATAAAACACATCGTTATGACGCTCCTACCGTTACGATCGCCCACGGTGGAGTAGCACTCCTGGTACATTATAGCACTCCATCAACCGTATTCCACCTCCAAACTAGCTTACAGGCAGTGGCTGCTACAGTCGACCTTGGTGCTATCAATATAACAATTGTTTCAGTCTATATCCCCCCAGCAGAGGAATTCCCAGCGGACGCGTTTGAGGATCTGGTGCGCCAGCTCCCAAGGAATAACATAATATTAGGCGACTTCAATGCGTACAACACTGTTTGGGGCTGTGTACGTACAAACCGACGTGGAAGACGCTTGGAGGACATAATCTCACATCATGACTTATGTATTCTTAACACCGGCCACCCGACGCATATTGCACTGCCGTCAGGAGCCACATCTGCTATTGATTTGTCGTTATGTTCCCCATCGGTAGGTGATCGTTTTAGATGGTGCACTCATTCCAACCCGTGTGGGAGCGATCACTACCCGATTTGGCTGTGTTCAGAGATACCTCACCCAGGAATGAGGACGCCACAGTGGAACCTCCTGCGAGCGGACTGGGAAGGGTTCACCGCCGACTGCGCTCTCAGCTTCACGCCACGTGAGGGTGTAACTGCGACAACCTTTTACGATGAGATACGCTCACGCATAATTGATTCTGCTGATACTTACATCCCCAAAACTAGCCCACTTCCTCGGCGTATTCCTGTACCTTGGTGGTCGGACGAATGCAAAAGAACCATTAAAGAGCGACGGCGATGCTTTAAAACTTTTAAAAGACAGCCAACAACCGATAATTTGATTCAATTCCGGCGTGCCAAGGCACTGGCGAGACGTACTGTCAGAGATGCCAAGCGCAAATCATGGCACTCGTACATTAGCACAATAAATCGACTTACACCACTGTCTACAATCTGGCGGCGAGTGCATCGTTTATCCGGCCGAAGCTCTGCCTTGCCTCTGCCTACACTTTCCCATCCCGGCGGCGCGATAACTAATCCTGCGGAAGTAGCCAATGCTTTCGGCAGGGCCTGGGCTGCTCGTTGGAAAGTTGGTTGCACAGATCCAAGGTTTGCACGATCCAAACGACAGAGGGAGCGCATTCCAGTAAATTTTAGCACAACAGACGAACTACCATTCAACGAACCTTTTACATTCGGTGAACTTCAAATGGCGCTCACGCGGGCGAG
Source organism: Lepas anatifera (assembly GCA_034440635.1). Classification (NCBI taxonomy): domain Eukaryota; kingdom Metazoa; phylum Arthropoda; class Thecostraca; family Lepadidae; genus Lepas; species Lepas anatifera. The sequence goes on along the minus strand of JAOTON010000288.1, from coordinate 535,046 downwards.
GAGTACTGCTGCTGGTCCAGATGGTATACACATTGACATGCTCAAGAACCTCAGTGAAGGATCGCTTGTCGCAATGCTGGGATTTTTCAACTTTCTGTGGACATCGCACAGTTTTCCGAGTGCTTGGAGAGACGCTACAATAATTCCGGTTTTAAAGCCTGACAAGGATGGTAGTGACCCCTTACACTACAGACCCATTGCTTTGACCTCATGTGTTTGTAAGCTTTTGGAACGTATGGTGAACGCGCGCATGGTGTGGTACTTGGAGACAACCGGTTTTTTCTCAGACGCTCAGTGTGGTTTTCGTGCGGGGCGATCCACCACTGACCATCTCGTATCTCTTGACTCGTCAATACGCCGCTCGTTCGCTTTAAAGCAACATGTTTTTGCCCTGTTTTTCGATATTGAAAAGGCCTATGACACGGCCTGGCGCCACGCAATTTTAGAAAAAGTACGAAAAGCCGGAATCAGGGGCCATATGGGACATTTTGTTGACAACTTTATGAAAGGACGGAACTTCTGCGTTAGAATAGGCAACAGCATGTCAGGTGTTTACTGTCAGGAAAGCGGTGTGGTACAGGGTGGTGTGCTGAGTGTGACCTTGTTCGGCATTTTAATTAATGACATATGCAGTGTTTTGCCTCCTACAGTCGAGAAGTCACTGTTCGTAGATGATTTTGCGGTGTGGCTCAGCACGTCAACATCCGTTTCAGCTCAGAGACAGCTTCAAATATGCATTGACCGCTTGTCTGAGTGGAGTGTGACGAATGGTTTTAGGTTCTCGACGGAGAAATCCGTATGTATGCATTTTTGTCGTCGCCGAGTGTGTACTGATGTGAACTTGCGTTTATACGGCAGAAGGGTTCCAACTGTATCGGATACCAAGTTTTTGGGCATGACTCTCGACAAACGGCTTTCATACAACCAGCACATATCGTTGCTGCGTGATAAGTGTTTCAAACGCATAAATATTCTGAAGGTGATCTCTCGCACGTCGTATGGGGCCGACAGGGTAGCTCTTCTCCGGCTTTATCGTGCACTTGTTCGCTCTGTGTTAGACTATGGTTCTGTTGCATATGACAGCGCGTTGAGCAGCGTCAAACAGCCTCTTAACACTGTCCACCATGCTTGTATACGTGTCGCCACAGGAGCTTTCCGTACCTCCCGCAGAGCCAGTCTTTTGGTAGACGCTAATGAGCCTCCACTAGATTTGAGACGGAAGCGAGTAGCACTCACATACGCGAGCAAAATACGTCAGTTTCCATCCCACCCAACATATAAGTGGATTTTCGACGACTCGCTGACAGCTCCCCTGAGAACGACGCGGCCGACGTCATCATTGGCACTCTGCGCACGAGTTGAAGAGTGGCTGGAGGGTTCGGACATCGACCTAGGGACAATAGCCGAAGCCCGTACACAGCGCATAGAACCATGGCGACTCACGCCAATCAAATGTGACTTCGACTTGCTGCGTCATAAAAAGTCGTCAATCCTGCCCGCAGAGTTCTTGGACTTAGCTCTACGCAAAATAGGAACCTACACGGGACATAAAAGGTTCTATACCGATGGTTCGAAGGGTGCTAGAGGCGCCGGCAGTGCATTCGTGGGGGAAGAAGTCAACCAGGGCTTCAGTTTGCCAGCGACTGTTTCAGTTTTTACCACGGAACTATACGCTATTTTGCGAGTTTTACGGCACATCAGGTGCATTCCTGAGGAACGATGTATTATTATAACTGACTCAGCAAGCTCTCTGACAGCTCTCCAGTCCCCCCACACACAGCAGAACTGGCTTGTACTGACGATCCGAAAGCTTCTGACAGTGATTGACTCCCGAGGTACTGATGTGTGTTTCCTTTGGGTGCCGAGCCACGTTGGCATTTCAGGGAATGAGCAAGTCGATAGAGTTGCGAGGGATGTGTGTCAGTTGCCCCCATCGCGGCGGTTTAAAATTCCAGCCACAGACCTGAAACCATCATTTAAGATGTTAGTAGATGCTGAGTGGCAGACTAGGTGGACTGCGGAGCCAGATTGCTTTTTGAAACGTCTGCGTCCATCGATTAAACCTTGGGATTCGAGCAGCAGGCGAAGCAGAATGGAGGAGGTGAGCCTTACTAGGCTTCGAATCGGCCACTGTTATGCGACCCACGCCCATCATTTGAACAACGCCGCCCCCAGCACGTGTCCTCATTGTGGCAGCCGCCTCACCGTGCAGCACGTTTTATCTGCTACCGACAGCTGCGACCAGCTGAAACGGAGTCAGCTCCGATTCTTTCCACCGGTTCCGCTGGTACAGATCCTGGGCGATGACGCACTCGTAGATATTGGAAAAGTTTTATCTTACCTGAGAGAAGAAGGTTTTGATGTAGTATACACACCCGGTAGAGATTCTTAGATTTGACACATTCTGTATAGCACACTTAAGCTAATAAGCATAACCGTAGGATAATGTAATACAACACTGACGGGCACGTATAGCCTCTACAGCTGCAGTGCCCTAAAACCCCAATCATCATCATCACCCTGAGCTTTTGAGGGCAACAACAGCAACAACAATGACCGTATCGCTGAAGCGTCCCTAGCTGCTCCAGAGAACAGTGACGCAACACCGTGATGCATGCTCGTTGTATCCACCCCCTGTGACCCTGAGTTCCCGCTACAACCCTTGCTACCTCCTCAGGTGATCATCGACCAGTTCATCGCATCCGGCCAGGCCAAGTGGGTGCGGCAGTCGGGTCTGGTGCTGCTGCTGCCGCACGGCATGGAGGGCATGGTGAGTACAGAGCAGGGGTCCAAGTCCTGGACTGCGATGGGATGGTGTCTGATCGGCAGGTCTCAAGCAGGTCTCAAGCAGATAATTGAGTTATCTGCCCATCCATCTCGTTTTAAAAGTTGAATTTTCTACTCCCTCCTGCGACTTTCGACTTTATTTTGCTCTCAGATATGCTCATCTGAGATATGTCTGAGATCTTCTAGATTAGACCTGATTAGATTAAACCTTTGTTGATTCCAAGCTAGGCTTGCATCTCCTCAGTTCTGACATTTTCTCCCTTTTTTCAATCGTGGCCGTCCGTCGCGGCCTCCACTATAACCTCCCCTCTGGCAGGGCCCGGAGTAAAGTCCGTCGCGGCCTTCAGTATAACCTCCCCTCTGGCAGGGCCCGGAGCACAGTTCAGCGCGACTGGAGCGGTTCCTTCAGCTCTGTTCCGACGACCCGGAGTACTTCCCGCCCTTCTCCGCCGACGAGTTCTCCATCAGACAGCTGCATGACTGCAACATGATCGTGAGTTGGCCGGTTCGAATCCCGGCAGGATCATACGTTTTTATCGGTACGGAGCTGATGTTTCATAGTTTTGCTAGCTGTTTGAGAGATAGATGCTTGGTGCTTGATAGTTAGGCGTTTTACCGTGAGGATACACGTCGGAATGAGGGTTGGGTGAAGGCTACCCTGCCCTTCATTTTGTACATAACAGTATGATTTCAGCCTGCCGGAGAAGTAATCGGAAATAGGCGGCCTGGATTTTTGGAGGGATCATTATTTGTGCTTCCATTTCTCATATTGGGTGCCCAACTTCAATTTCAGCCTGCCGGAGAAGTAATCGGAAATAGGCGGCCTGGATTTTTGGAGGGATCAGTATTTGTGCTTCCATTTCTCATATTGGGTGCCCAACTTCACCTTGAAAAGAGCTCTAGTAAGCTTCTACAACGCTTAATGAGCCCTCAGATACCTATTTTCATGTGAGCAAATGCTTCTCTCTTGAGTCTTACAATCGTTAGAAGTTTCCCCAATCCCTAACGTATTTCTCCAAAGTGTATGTTTTTCTCTGTGGTCATGGAATAGTTGAATGCAAATTCCAGAAAATGAATCTTGGAAATTAATTTTCCTCTTGCCCAACCGTATTTTCATAAGTTATATATTCGCACTCCATGCCACCAGACTGGTAATTACATCGCACCCGCAAATTGCAACCAAGCTAACCAAACACCGAACACATATCCACTAAACTTGTCGTTCCATTTCTTCTCAAGTGACCAGCTGCATGCCAGATCACCTCCGCCATACTGCTTACAACTAATGGGCGAGCTCATATCTCATATATCCTTTTTGTTTTCTCTGCCTGACGGCTATCGTCTTCATACCAAGAAACTAATTACATGAACTTCCTGTCACCCCTAACGAGTCGCTCTAAAACTTGTATTTCTGTATCTTCCCGCCAGGTGGCCAACTGCAGTATGCCTGGCAACTACTTCCACCTGCTGCGTCGGCAAGTGCACCTCCCCTTCAGAAAACCTCTGATTGTGATGACGCCCAAGTCTCTGCTGCGGCATCCGAGGGCGCAGAGCAGCTTCGATACCATGCATGAAGGCACAGAGTTCCAGAGGTGAGTGGTGGAGGAGCTGGAGCGGGGGAGCTCAGGGACGTGGAGATGAAGGATGCAGATGGATAATTTTGGGTTTATGATTATTCGGATTGCTTGTGGCAGCCGGATTGAAAGAAATATGTAGAGGAGATTGATCGTTGGCATTCCAGTTTATTGCACATTAATATTAGACGCAGAAAGGCAAAACGAATCGAGACAATATTTCGCTGACAACAGCATCAACAGGTCATAATCTGGGCATGCTATTGATCAATCTCTTCCACATCTTTATTTTTGAGTTTACGTCGACATCGGTAAACGCATTCATCGTGAGGGTCGGTTACCATGCTCGAACCATGTTCTACTCTCATGGTGCTTGTAAACGGTGACGAAGAACTCTAATGTGGCGTGAACACCAGCGGATCCAGGGGAGGGGGGGGGGGGCATGGTCCCCCAAAATGGCGAAGTTTTGACCGATTTTCTTAAAAAACGCTATGTTTTCATGATTTTTCCCGAGTTGCCCCACCCCCCCCAAACGGCGCGCCTGCATCTCCCAGGGGGTGTGAAAGCTTCGTATGCTGCCATATTTTTGTGGAATCTAATATCTAATCATGATATCGTGTCTGGAACAGAATGAAAGAAAGGAAAACTTAGCTTAATTACGGCTTTCATGTCCTGGGACTGTTTCAGTATGAATGGTGGGAAGAAATTCGAAGACTATCTTAGTAATCTTCAGGTGTGGGATTTAAACCGAGCAATAATTGTCGTCTATGCTTGTTCTGGCTTGAATATTTTATTTTCATCTGGTGTATGTTCCGCTTTTGTCGTGTCTTCATCATATGGGAAATGCTATTTGTACTGTACTCTTAATGAGCTTGACACACAATTCACAGTGACGTGCCCACGGAAACTTGTGACTGAAGGTTTGGAATTTGTCAGAGGTTTATTTAGAAAAAAAAACATTTTGTACAAGATGCGGCTCTTTGGCACTGCTCACGTCAAAAGTTGTCCCCAATCATGGCAACAGCGGAAAGCTTGAATGTTTTGTACCACCTCATGTATCAACTCAATCAGCTGTCTCGGCTTTCAAATTTCAACACACCTCCATTGCCTTTCTGTGTCTCCCCCAACACCGTTCCACACCGTCTTCCCCAGGGTTCTGCCGGACGTGGGACCGGCCCACTCCTCGCCAGAGCCGGTCCAGAGGGTGCTCTTCTGCTCAGGGAAGGTGTACTTTGACCTGGAGAAGCGGAGAGAAGAGATGGGACTGGAGAGAAATGTGGCCATCGTCCGGCTAGAGCAGGTGATTTAAGGGGTTCCGGGGATGGTTTTGCTGGGGTAAAGTAGTTTCCTGTGGAGGTTTTACTGGGGTACAGTAGTATGGGTGTCCCGGTGGTGGGTTTGCTGGGGTACAGTAGTCTTGGTGTCTCACTGGAGGTTTTACTTGTGCAGTACGGTAGGCCGTATCGGGTGAGATTTTTGCTGTTATACGGTAATACGGTGAATCTGTTATTCAGGCGGTAGTTTTGCTGGGAGAGGGGATTTCGCTGTCCCGATGGTGGTTTTAGCAGTCCTCCCGACATTGCAGTCCAAATTCATACTCTGATCCAAACCTGTCCGGATTATCTAGCCAATCCAAGGATACGATTGGATTGGATATTCGTTCAAATATCCAGTCCGTGAAGTACTCTTCTGTTAGGAACTGCGGGAACTGGTGGCTGTTCGGTGTTTGGTGTTTTGTAGGTAAAAGTCGTTAAAAAGTTATCAGTTCTACTCGTAACCTTTTCTAACCTCCCGCGGGAGGCATAAGATTGATGAAGTTGTGTTTTTATCCAGTTGTTTTTTTTTCATTATGCTTACAAACTTGTGAGCATTCAACTGCATATTTGTGTTTTTAGTCTATTATGTATTTCACCTTTGAGTAATAATATATCATAATCAAGTGCCTTTGTATCATTTGCCTTTGTATCATAATGAAGTGCCGATGTAGATTACTATCAGCCCCCCTCCAACAGCAAGCGCAGATCACCGGATGTGATTTCACACCTCGTAGCCTATAACATGGGAAAATTAAATTATTAAATATCAAAAGTTGTGCAAAAAGAGGCTCAAAATCAAGATGAAATGTTTATTTAGTGCATTTGGGATAAACTTGATTACCGTTTACTCTTACAAATTCGTAAGCGAGCAGTGTCATTAGCAGCAGTTTGACACACGGGTCAAAGGTGAAGGAATTCCTCCACGCCCACATGACGTCACCCGGGCGTGGAGGAGTCCCTCTTGAACGTACCTTTAAGTAAAGGTATCTTGGTTTCCTATCACCTTTCATTCCTAACTTGTACAACGTTCGCTGTGCAAGCGCGTGCCGTTGTTGACCTGTAACCTCCTCTGCAGCTGTCTCCCTTCCCGTTCGACCAAGTGAAGACGGAGCTGGACAGGTACCCCGCGGGGGTGGACGTGGCTTGGGTACAAGAGGAAGCCAAGAACAACGGCGCCTGGGCCTACATAGAGCCTAGGTTCGAGACCTCCGCCGCCACGCCCAAAATCATCCGGTGAGCAGCGGGGTAAAACGTGTGTTTGACCAGTGTTGGGAGTGGTACTAGGGTGTGCGATTTCTCTACTCTGATATTTCCTGTTGTTATTGACAAAGAAGTGTCAATTTAGTTTGAAATATTTGGAATATTTTTGTCCGAATGTAGATTTATGTGGAATATCTTACATTTTCATGTATCAGTGTTGTCCGAATGAAATCTCGTGTTTATCGTTACCAGTGACAAATTAAAAATATGTCACTACCACTTCGATCGAGACATAATTCCGTATGCCTCCAACTGAAGGCTTGGCTTGTAATGAAGCCAAATCTCGTGATTAATGATACTACCCCCTACAATTTAAGCACATATGAAACTAAGCGTTCTTATAGTATTCGCTGAATAACAACAGAAAACCTCAGGTCATATTCGCAGCATAATCATCACATCCCCTGTCTGTGTATTTATCAAAATGGCCAACTTGAGCCCCTCAACCCCATCTTACTTACTTGAGGGCTTTCTATAAGGCGTTCTGTGTAAGGCACCTTTGCCCGCCTTTAAACCCCAACCCCATTAACCTCCTGTCCCTGTCTATACAGGTACATTGGCCGGGGTCCCAGCGCCTCCCCCGCCACCGGCAGCAAGGCGGCGCACGTCAAGGAGATGGAGACCCTGCTGTCCGAAGGCCTTCACCCTATAGTGACTCGGTTAGGGTGTGTAACACTACACGTTATAGGGGTGTAACACTACACGCCTTAGCGTGTAGCACTACACGCTATAGATGCATAGCATTACACGTTATAAACCTGTAGCTTTACATGCTATGTGTGTAGCACTACACTCTATAGGTGTGTGGCACTACACGCTATAGACGTGTGGCGCTACTCGCTATAAGTGTGTAGCGCTACACCCTACAGGCGTGTAGCACTACACGCTATAGACGTGTAGAACTACTTGCTATATGCATGTAACACTACACGCTATAAACGTGTAGCAACACACGTTATAGGGGTGTGGTGAATGCCTGTCTGCCGGGGTTTTTGAGGTTGCGTGGTGCCTAAGCGCGGAGGAAACTAGTATGCGTCAGGGGTTTGGCACAATAAAAAATGGTAAAAGCCACTGGCCTGGGGGTGTTCGTACCGTGCGTGGTTGAGCATTGTCGATGCCTTTCAATGCCAAAGAAATTTTAATGGTTTCTGTAGCACGGAACCATAGCAGTCGGGACAGTTTATATTATGATATTATCGAAATTGGCGCTTACTAGGTTTGTCCGTACGGGTTCAACTCTTGATGTATTTGGTTGTGATGGCTTGTTAGAAATGTGCAATTTTATTAAGTGTTACCGTCTAACGTTAGGAAAACATCTAACATCTGAGGAAGCTATACTTTTGATAGACGTCCAATGTGTAAAAGAACTTAGACGAAATCGAAAACGTTTAGGGTGACTTTCGTTTGGAATAACCGACCTTTGTAAGTCCAACCTTGGGATTGAGTTCTTCCTCCTGTCAGAACATGGTTCAGTGACACCTGTATGGTACGGCTGTTTGTTCGTGTCGTCGGAAGCCCACTTGTTCGCCGCCCTACCTTGTGACTGCTCTTGATGGCGAAGTGTTTAAGTAGAAGCTGTAGTAATCGGCCTGTCTTCTGTGCTTGGTTCGAACGTGGGCTCTGCTCTGTTGCAACTCCTGAATCCACCCGTATGTTTTCTTTAGGTGGATGTTTTGATTGAGGCCTGCATTTAGTACTGGAAAATACTTCAGATAAGTGATATGGATGTTCACGAATGTTTCAGACGGTTGATTTCGTACGGTGTGAGGTCGAAAGTCGAACTGAAGTGAACGATCGTATTGTTGTATTGCACAAGTCTGAGAGTATTCGAGTCGATTTCTGAGTGTTGCATGATGCCGTGCTTGCGCTTCAGAGGGGAGAAACAAGGACCGCGTGCAAGCGCTGGGTGGCTGTAGGTTTAGAGTGTACATTCGACGTTAGAACTTCTGTGGTTTGCCAGAGTTATTCCTGCTCAAATTGCTTAGCGAAATTTTCGGGCGCATTGGGTGTACATGCATTCCTCGCTGAAAATTTCACACGGGTAGTTTTAACTAAGTAACTCCGGGGGTTTTCCCTGAGGTTAGTTGTTGGTAGGATTTCTATCACGAATGTCACGTAAAAGTTTGATGCCGGGTTACTTAAAAGTGCCTTACTGTAACCAGCCACGGTCAGTGATGATGCTGGTTAAATTGATTGCAACGTTTTGCTTCTCACAGTTGGCCTGTGGTGGATGGCCATGGTGTTTTTTCACGTCGGGATTTTGCTTTGCTTGTGCGTTTCTCGTGTGCTTTAGCTTTACGCAGCAGTCTACTTCAAGATGTGTTTTTTTCGCTTGTATTTATTTATTCAGCTCTTCCTTGTGCTTCTTCAGTCGAGGTCATGGTTTTGTTTAGATACTGATGAAAGAGCAGTTGACACAAATAAGCCGTTATGCATTGTGATGCTTGGTTGGTTGATGTGTTTGGTTCGCTTGGTTACCTTAAAACTCGATTCGAAATTTCGCCTCATCCGTCTAAAAGAGTGCCTGGCGAATGTTTAACTGTGAAACTTTACTGTGTGAAACTCAGGAACTTTTAGAACCATTCCAAACACTTCATTTATTCCCGATCCAGGTTTTGTTTCATTCCAGATTATTTTATCTGTCTACCTAATTAATATTGTAGTTATATGGTTTGTTTTGCTACTGAGTTTGCACATTATATTCCCCCGACTTTTTAACGCTATGAGGTTCCACTCCCGTCAGATATAATGTCAACCCATGGCAGAACAGTGTGCAGGTGGCTACCAATATTGTTAAATCTACCGTTTTGCGTATTTCATACATGGGATTCGTGGTCTTAGTTCAAGCGAGTGTATATTTATATGGTCGAGTGGACGCGTCTCCGACGCCTGCGAAAATACTACTGAAGCGTCGCTCCAACCACATCCTACAAAAGTGTCGGCAAGGTCAATTTGTCTGTCAGCTGTTTGTCAGATGTCTGTCTGCCGTCTGTCAATATGTCTGCCAGATGTCTGTCAGATGTCTGTCAGCTATCCGTCAGTTATCCGTCAGATGTCTGTCAGCTATCTGTCAGATGTCCGTCAGCTATCTGTCAGATCTCTGTCAGCTATATGTCAATCTGTCTGTCAGATGTCTGTCAGCTATCCTTCAGATGTCTGCCAGTTATCTGTCAGATGTCTGTCATGTCTGTCAGCTATCCGTCAGCTGTCTGTCAGATGTCTGCCAGATATCTGTCATATGTCTGTCAGATGTCTGTCTATCTGTCATATGTCTGTCAGATGTCTGTCAGCTATCTGTCAGTGGCCACTCGTGGCGGACTCTCCGAGGAGAGACTTTAAATTGCGATTATGTTGTTGACTGACTGCGCCTCCCGCTGTGGGGGAGATATACCAGTGTCTGATCTGTACTGATATAAGCTTTGATAAGTGTCTGTATCAAATACTGTGGGCTGCGAGTTCAAATTCGAAGTCGGTTATACCGTGTGTGCCTGGTGCTCAAATTCGCAGCACACTTTAGCACACATGGTATTGCTAATGGCGTGCTGCAAATCCAACACACGCTGGCTCGCTCGCAGTTGTTATTCGAAGCAGACAGCAATGTCGACAACTGGGTGGTGCGAGTTCGAACTGAACCTGTAGTAAATGATGTAAATATAGATTTTGACTGGTTTTCGATTTTTGGGCGTGAAAGCAAGTTTGGTTTCTCCATTTATTTCTCACAAACATATGTTTTAGATAGTTTGATTCAACAGTTTGAGGAGGCTAAAAGGAGTGTTCTTTAAATCTGCACCAGAATATCACAAGCATCTTATGCTTAGAGGTCGACGAAAAGGATGGCTCGATTTGGGCTGGTGCTGGATGTTGAAGAGCTATTTGACAGGTTAACGCTAAAAGTAAAGGTACACACTGACAAGTTGGATACTAAATATATTCAAAATGAAACACACGGATGCAATACTTCTTCAGCGTGTGTTTGAAGAGTATAACTGTCTGTCGCCGAATGCAGGTTTCTGGGAACTCACGTGAGACTAAACGTGAATAATATTTGCCAATATTTTTGATATTGCGAAGTCCCCTCTTTTGGAATTTATATTTTCCTTTTGTTTAATTAGGGCCGACTCCAAAAACTTTCTTCTATTTTTTTGTGATGGATGTCCCAAAACTCAATCAGGGAGGAAGATCCGTGCTGACTGGTCTAATTCTGTCAAAACATCAGTTATTGTAGCCGAAGTCCACACGAGCGTCAGAGAGTAGCCCTTGGAGCGAGTCCAACGTCCTTGCCAGTCACAGGTGATTGGCGTAGCTGAGCTGCGATCCACTCTGGCGAGGCTTAGGCACAAGCAGAGGCGAGCTCGTACTCCTGGGGAAGATGCGGTGAATCGGCGAGGAAAGTCGGGTTTAGAAATGTATCAACTCAATACATGGCGGAGACAATCATGAAAATAATACAAATAGAAATCGCTCATAGTTACTTGTGAAACGTTTTCGCCTCCTGGTTCCTAGCCAAGATCAAAGTATTGACACCTATTATTGAGATTGTGTCGTTTTACTAAGATCAAAATGCAGTCATGGGCGGACGCAGACCCGAGTTTTGGGGGGCAAACCCATGTCTGCCTCTCCCCCTAGGGGGAGGGAGGGAGCGAAGATTTTTGCTCTACAGACCTAGTGCAAACGCCTTTTTCAATGCTCGACAGACCTAATATAAGCTACCTCTCCAAGTACATGATCGCTCTGGGGGGGGGTGGGAGCAAATATTTGTTTGCTCTAGAGACCTAGTGTAAACACCTTTTTTCAAAAATTTCTCTGGCGTTGGGGGGGCAAAGATAGATTGCCCCCTCCAGCGCTTGGGGGGCCATGGCCGGAATGCCTCCCCCTGCGTCCGCCAATGAATGCAGTGGACAAGATCAGTGCCCAAGCAGTGCAGCAATGCAGCGGTGCAGGGCTCAAGATCAAGGTCAAAGTGCAGTGGACATGCCAGATGTCGATAGAGTCAGAAACATCAGAACTCGCATGTTAACGAACCTTTCTCAACTCCGCTCCACATCGAACAACATCCTCACCATCATGTTCTTGTCCTCCGGTCTGTAGAAGTCGTAGACGTTGACCACTGCTGGCTTCAGCTCCTTGACCTCCGTCTTTCGGATGATGCGGAAGGGTAGGCAGGTCTTGTCTTCTGTCACGGTCTTTAGCGTGAAGGTCACCTTGCCGTTCTTGGACTTGTACTTGCGCGCGACTGTGGAAGGTTGGAGAAGGTGATGACTTTGGGCATTTGGATGCACTCGGGGGAATCCGGGCCGGAATATCTTCAAGTGTCACTCACCCCCCCCCACCCGACAGCGCCGAGGATTAGAGAAATTCCACTTCACCAACCCCTAGTGGAGAAGAGTAGTGAATGAGGAGGCCGTCCTCTCCTAATAAGAGATGAACACAGGGGGTAATGGTCAGGCCGCTGCCCCCATCGATTGAGCGCTGTCCCGTCACACTCGGATTCCAGAATCCGGTGGCGGATCCAGGGGAGAAAGGCATTTGTCCCCTCAAACAGACAAGCTCGGGACAAAACTATGTTTTTGCCCCACCCCCCAAGCAATCGACCTCCTTTTTGCCCCGACTCATATTTAGTTTATAAGCAAGATTTTGGTGCTTCAACTCTCAACTTCAAACAGAACCAGTCAAGTTGTTCAGTGTAAACATTGGGCCTTGGATAGGAAAAAGTATCTCCAGTCACCACGTGACGTCTTTTTGTTTTTTTCGCCTAAAAAAATCGTAAATTCTACCGTCAAGTCATATGCAGCACAATTTTTCACTTTGTGACTTTGTTGCTTTTCGACTTTGGTTTGCCCCCCCCAACCGACCGGCTACATCCGCCACTGCCCGAAGCAGCTCCTCCACTCACCTGGTTCCCACCACCATGCATCTGCTGGTTTGTCTTCGCGCAGTTCTCGCAGGGAGCTGTCCACAGGAATGTAGCCGGAGGGCATCTCCACCTCCAGAATGACACGGTCGGCTGTGCCGGGGGTGCGGAGGTAGCTTGTGCAGACCTCCATCTCGTAGTAGCCGCCGCAACCTCGGGGCTTAGTCGCGATGCCCAGAGAGAATGCTGGGTTTGGCACCTGGAGTAGGGCTCGCAGTCAGATAAGGATTCTTTATCATCGATATTGTACGAGTTAGGCGATTATTAACCCTCGTCCCACCGGGGGCCATCGATGGCCCCTCCTAAGGCTTTTACGAGATAGCAGAAAAACGACGAGACGCAGGACCATGGTTGAGGGCTCTATCTCTCACCCCATCATTTTCCCATCATAATATGTTCTATCTCTTCTTGCAGGTATTCATCACTACAAGAACGGAAGGCCCTAAGAAAAAATCCTAATACTACTTCTCTACAAGAAGAGATAGAACATATTATGACCTCGTTCACGAAGCTATAATATCCGAGAGGATTTCTGATAAATATGAAGAAGAAAACTCTAGATATAAGAAAACGATCCGCGCAATCCAACAAAAAGGAACAGATACGATGTGTTACGATACCTTACTCCAAACCAGCTGAAATTATTGTAAACAAACTTGAAGAAACGGGTTGCAAAGCAGCATTTTGTTCCGGTAAAAAACATAGTAGCATCTTAGCGAAAAAGAAAGATCAGATGACCCAGAATCAAAAAGTGTAGTGTACCAGGTGCCGTGCGGGTCGTGTACGAAATCGTACATAAGTGAAACAGGAATGGGTCTAAAAACAAGATTAAAAGAACATAGAAGAGACCTTCGAAACAACTCAGAATTCAGTGCATTTGTCATACATTCCATGAAAACAAATCATCTACCAAACTGGGAAAGAGCTAAGATTATAGCAGTTTGTAAAAACAAAGATAATAGGAAAGCTACAGAAGCAGCACATATAGCTAAAAATGATACTTTTAACCTTAGACCAGGCTTCATGAAATGGGCAAAATCTGCGGCTGTATTAGGAGTTGGTTAAGCAAAGAGAGAGAAATAATAATAGTTTTATATAATTATAACAAAACCAATAAAGATGATAAAATAAAAATAGAACATTATTTAGAACAGTGATAAGTCTAGAATGTCTCATATCGAAGCTTGCTTGTATACATTATAGAATAATTCAAGAAGCATTATTGGAATATCCTCAAAAAACGGTGCATTTATAGTTCTGTCGCACGATAATTTTGCACAAAAATCCAAACGATGAAACTGCTGCATGTCTTGATTATGGGTTCCTTGTCCCTCCTACCATAGATGCTGAAGAAGACAATTTTTGTCGAAACGCGTTCATCTGCCTGCTGTGTTGGTTTCAGTGTTAATATCTGTCAACCACTGTTATAAATCAGTAAGTGATACTCCCATGCTCCTCAAGTACGTGTTCTCATCGTGGTGGGCCAGGCTTACCTTTAACACGTGCACTGGAGGGGGGCCTCGGAGGCCCACCCACCTGTTTTTCCGAGGTGGCCGGAGAACCGCTCGTAGCCGAAACACAATACTTTGCCACATTAAACAGAATTTAATAGCACGTCGATTGGTGAAGAGTTTTTGAAAATCGGTCAAAAATTGTTTGACTTATAGGCTTTAGAAGTCAGACCTGCATTTTGAGATCGCCGTAATCGCGCGGTCGGACCAGTTAGCTTGCATCGGAGACCGAGTGGTGAAGTCATAACACCATATAACCGGGATTATATGTCAAGGTCACCTCACATGAAGGTCAAGGTCAAAGGTCACAGGTCAAGGTCATATCTGCACTTTCAAGGTCACTGACCACAGTGCTTCCGGTCAAATGACGTTACCTGGTCTGATGTACATTATGCTATGACGTCATCGATGAGGTACCCCAATACCAAGGTCAAGGTCAAAAGACAAGATCAAAGGTCATTTGTAAAGGTCAATCCTCATTTCCCGCCAAACAGTGGCTATAGTGTTAGTAAAAGTGTACATTTTAAGTAGTATACTATATTGTGACCTTACAGGTCAATGACCTTGAATGACTTTGCCCCCAAAATTGAAGGGAAGGCTCTTTGAGACCTTCTCTATATGACCCTGGTCCGGCTTTAGCTTATTTCTGCCATTTTCCCGCATAACCGGTCGGTCCCCAGCATGGCCAAGTTTTGACATTTATGACCTCGTTTGACCTTGAAGATATTGACCTAGGTAAATAAAAATTGGTCATGATGTAGATCACTATAACCCCCACCCACCCCTCAAATTTCGTTTTTCTATGCCTTTTAGTTTCCGAGATCTTAGGGGGGCCTACCAGGCCCCCCCTCCAGTGCGCGTTAATGCCAGACCCCCTCCAGTGCGGGTGTTAATGATAATTTTGAAGCTTAAACAGTGCCTGAAATAATGATAATAATTTTTATTATAATTATAATTAATAATAATTTATCATGACTATATTATTACTTATATTATAATAATTTATTAATTATTACAATTATTAATTATTATTATAATTGTAATTTATTGTTATAATTATTATTATGATTTAATGATTTATAATAATAATAACCATCATCATTATTATTCTTATAAACAATCATCAGCATGCCAAAATTCAATGTAAGACTGCAAGAAATT
Source organism: Lepas anatifera (assembly GCA_034440635.1). Lineage (NCBI taxonomy): Eukaryota > Metazoa > Arthropoda > Thecostraca > Lepadidae > Lepas > Lepas anatifera. The sequence continues at coordinate 519,526 of JAOTON010000288.1, read as the reverse complement.
TCAGAAGTATGTTCCGAACTTCTTTTTAGAATATGTCATACGATGTATGGCAAACCCCAGCATCTGTGGATAACATTGTGCCTGCGTCCTCTACCTCATTTGTAAAAACTGTTAGCCTGAAAGTTAAAGTTGAAAGTTGTTAACATTACATTAATAAACATCAAAGTGGTGGGTCAAACTTACCTGGAGTATGGTGTTGTACTTGAAGATGCTCAGTAAGTACTTATTCAAAATAGTGCTGGGTGGCTCAGACTTGCGCAACACGCAAAACTTGCACTGTGCCTTCTTGGAGTTGTCCAGGGAGTCTTTATCACAAATGGTGTTTAGCAGGTCATGGGCGGATCCAGGATTTCCGATTAAGGGGTGAGTTACATGCTGGGGGGCACTTTTGGACGGAAACACCTATCAGAACCAAAGTTTGGAAGCCAGATTTCGTCATAGGCCGTCGATAGTCGCATTTTGATGGGGGGGCGTAACCATTTCAGAAGGTGCTCCCTTGCTCCCTTCTAGATCTGACTATTTCAGGCCTGCCTACCGCCGGCTGTTATCCTTGGAGCTCAGGAAGTGTTTACCACAAGAAGCAGCGGGTTCGACCTACCCTCAGTCGACTGCTGTACTTGAAGGTGCTCTGCAGTACAACGCAACCCGACGGTTTGACTTCAAACTGCAGACTCCCGGGCAACTGCAGGCGAGAACGGTCAAAGGTCAAGGTCAAACAGTGGCGGATCCAGGACTTCATGGGCGGGGGGGACAGGAGCTAGAGCCTCCTCCACTACTGCCTCGGAACAGTCTCTGGCAATGCATTTACTATAGGCACTCGGACATTTCCGGGGAAGGGGCTTGAGCCCCTCTAGCCACCTCTTTTATTCACCTCTGACTGGTAGTACCCGATAGCTCCCGAGGTCAAAATCCGACTGGTGGCTGCATCATACCATCTCCATCTGCCGCGACCCACCTCTAAGTTACACAACGACCCACCTCTAGATCAGGAACCTTCTGTTGTTGCAGCAGAAGACGGTTGCTAGGGTCCACACTCAGTTCAGCTGACTGTCTGTTGGATGACGTCACGGTGACCGATGACGTCAGCTCCGATGAGAATGTGCGATTGGCGAACGCAGTCAGAGCGCGAATGGCCACGATCGTGTCTTGGGTGCTCTGAAAAAGCGCGGTTAATCTGTTAGAGACAGATGCGTTTTTTAATGACTTACAATTCCGGCTATCAAAGGTTTCCTTTATCTGGAGTAGAAATATTGAGAAATAAATGTGTTTAGTTTATTCAGGGTTTATGTGTTAAATATAAATCTCCACTTCGCAAACAGGTGTCCGGAATTGTGTGTCGTAAGGTTGATGGGGCTAAACAACACACCCACTGCTGAGTCATGACGTCACCGCATCGATGTCATAGACCGATCTCGAATTTCCGATCGAAGGGTAACTTCGGCCAAGCGGGCGCCATTTAGGTCAAGAGGGCGCAAATTCTTGAGAGAGAGAGAGAGAGAGAGAGAGAGAGAGAGAGAGAGAGAGAGAGAGAGAGAGAGAGAGAGAGAGAGAGAGAGGCGTCAAATCGCATTGTTCCAAGGGACCGCCAATACTTATAATCTCATATTAATAAATTCAGAAAGGCACCAGGGCGGTTTGGGGGGGCGCCAGAGTCCATTTTGAGGAAACAGAGGTCTCGATCGTAGTAGAATCTACTACTCTAGAATCTATCTTCTCTAGAGTTAACCTACGCTTCTCATCTCTTACACTCGACTATGTCCTGAACCAAACACAATTCCTGCTCAATGCCTTACCACGAATCCACCTCGGTCGTTCCTCTGAGTGTTGATCCAGCGTACAGCCCTGGCAGCGTCCTCCAGATAGCCCTTTCCAGAGATTTCCAGTAGCGCCAGAACCATGTATGACGTCATCTCGATGTCGACTGATCTGCTGCCGCCGTCTGCCGAGTCAGAGGGTTCTGCCTTTTATGGTAATGTTCTGCAGGATTTTTTTAACGTATGACGCCATCACGCAATGGACGGACGTGGTAACACCGCGTGGACTCTTTACCTCCAGCAAAGGCAAGTTTGGTAATACCTAATATAGGGTTTTTAGTTATTTTGCAGCAGAAATAGAGACAAATTCTTTATTTTTTCATAAAAATGCCCGTAAAACCATTTGAGTCTGCATTTGCACCAAAGTGTGATGTTCTCTTTAAAGGGAATGTGGCACCTTGGTCGAATCCTGGAATTTAGTGCAATTAGGCGTACCTTCAGCCGAAAATAATGAAACCACCCATGATTTCTCAGAAAAATGTACAATAAGCTCAATATTTTGATTTTCTATTGTAATTTATATATTGTTTCCTGACTTCAAATGGTTCTCACAAGATTAGATCCATAACATGTATTCATACATACATTCATACACAAAGATAGGCACGCTACAACAAAAGCAGAGAACTGATATGTAGAGGATGGCACCGGGGTTAAGGGCGATGAGTGCGGAAGGGGGACGCGAACGGACTAGCACGGACGCGCACGCACGCGGGACTACGAGTTCGAGTTCGAGTTCGATACGGGTACGAGTTAGAGTCGACGAAGTGGATCGGCGTCGGTGTAGTGACGGAAGGTATTAAATACGGGCAGTACCGCTACTATTAGGGGTCATACGCGCGCTGACGGGCGAATTCGAGCGGAAACGGGACCGACCGATGCCGAGTGCGGCGGGCGACGAACAGCGACGGGGGTCTGGGTGGGACAGAGCGAGCCAGGTACCGGACGGCTCACCCGACGCAGCGACGATGTGTCTGAGGTAAGGTTTGAGGCAAAATACTCCTCTAGAAAAAGAAATAAATATAAGCCTGTAGATGATGTCACGATATGGCAACCACTACCATACTTGAAACGCTTCAAGGGCTTCGATTGGCTGATGCTCATCGTGACGTCAGCCAGGGGCGTAGCCAGGATTTCGCTCAGGGAGGGGCGGCGCCCCGAAAAGGGCCCCTGCGACAGCACCAAAGGGCCCTGATGAGTAAAAAAGGGCCCTGCTTGTCACAGAATGAGCGCTGAAGAGGGCTTAAGAGGGCCTTGTCTGGTATAAAATGCCAAATTTGGCCACAGAGCATAGTGCGGGCGAGTCGCGATTCGCGCGGCTCGTGTCCTCACTGGGGCCCTTCGGGCCCTCAATGAGGGGTGGTTGTCCCTGCTCCCCTTGGCTACGCCCCAGACGTCAGCATATGTCGTCACACCAGCAGCTCACAACAATGGTCGCCCGGCGACGGGCTGATAAGGGGGTTGGTGTCAGGTAGGTTTTAGTTTTTTTCTACGGAAATATCGAGTTCCAAGACAAATGACATATGGAGTACCGGGTTTTCCGACCTGCTTTAAATTTTGGCTATCCCAGTTAAAATCACGTTATGAAGGTGCCATTCCCTTTAGTGGTAAGCATACGCGTCGGAAAAGGGGGCCAGGGGGCCTGGCCCCCCACTTTTGGCCAAAAATTTCCTGATCTCAGTCAAAATGAGAGAAAACCGGACATTCTTATATCCAGCCGCTGCGGGAGGCAACGAAGAGCCCAAATTCGAACAGTTTTGATCCTGACGTTGAAAGTTTTCTGTCAGCATCAGGTTGAAGTTTGGCTGCCCCCCCACTTTTTGCCGGTGGCGACACTTATGGTGGTAAGTACGGTACTAACCTACTGAAAGCGGATAGAAATAGAATAGAAACCACCACATACAAATAAGGTAGCTGAAAGATAGTTTTATCTTGCTACAACACTGAATTCTTTAAAATTCCCGACATCCTTGTTCCCCTCGACTTAACCACAGTTTTATTCCTGCTACATCATCGTTTTTCCCACAGAAGGTTCTATCTCGTGAATCTTAAATTTCCACCAGGCACCCGAGAATGCAACTCCTAGTTACCGCTTCTCCTACGATTATTAGAGGTCAAGATGGGGCAATTTTTTCACTATCTATCCTACTCTATCCCATGCCACGTTACTCTCCGTCCGAGAACCCCCCCCCCGAAACTGGTTCCCTCTCGTCTCGTTTCCATTTCTTCTTTGACAATTTCACGTGCAAGACTGGAGGTCTCCTCTCAACTCATAGGTTTCCTGGAGGATGGGTTATCTCTGGCATGACAATATAAACACTTAAAAATCCTTTGGGGAGAACCAAATTCCAGGACGGTCCTGACCCTCCAACCACCCAGAATCTTCACCGATGCTCACAAGGAATAGTTCCGTCCCTTTCTGTCCCGTTCCAAATAAGACTTGGAGAAGTCCCATCCCGTCCTATGCAGACCCTCTAGCTTCTACCGCCATCCCTACCATCTTAAACCTTCCACTTTTACAGCTTATACCAGTCTAAACCCACCCACCCTCCTCCAATTTCTATCAGTCTAAACCCACTACTTCTACAATTTCTACCAGCCTAAACCTACTGCTCTTCTAGCTCCCCCAAACTTACAGATACTGCTGCGGTCTCCTTCCCAGTAGAGGACATCGTAGCCCTCCCGCTTGGCCCTGGTCATCAGCTTCTCTACCAGGCGCTTGCCCTTGACCTCTTCACCCATGATAAGGTAGGCGTAGGCCATCAGAACCTGCGGTTGGTCACAGGTCAGACACATATTCATGGCTATGTTCAAGGGTGGAACACAGGAGGGTGTTTGACGCGGTGAAATATTAAGAATTGTTAATATTCGTAGTGAAAATAATGAAAATAAAATTCAAAATCCGCTTTTGTTTTAGTCTTATCAAGACCCCTGTTAAAATCTACAAAATCGCAAAAGACCACAAATATTTGAATGCAACCAATACGGGCTACTGTCTAAACCGGTTTAAACTGACCAAAGCCATTGTCATGTTAAAAATGGTTTTACCGTAGTATAAGTTCAACCCAGTACTAGAGAATAAAAAGGTACTGGAGACAATCACGGATTGGATATATGAATGGGTAGCCAATTCTATCCATTGTGGGTTAGTCAGATAATTCACGTTTTTTTACCTGGATATTAAATTTCATCGGGTTCTTGATCAACTTAATTCATTTTGTTCTGTCATGAGCCACATTGGAGCCGAACCATCTTAACCATGCAAGAGTACGATATGCAGAGACTACTTTCTCACCGAAAACGATAATATGACTCCCTTGGCCTACGAGCTCCAAGCACACCACAACGAAAAAACTACCCTCCCGACTTGATAAGATCGTCTGTCAGCCAAAGGCAAGCGTAAAAATAACACACATCAAGGATCGAACCCACAACCTTACACCTAAAACCCACCTCCGAGTAGAGAGTCTTGTTGGTATACTCGAGGCTTTGGTCCAAGCATGTGAGACCCTCAGCCAGTATCGCGGGTAGACCACTGTCATCGATGCTGTCCTTCAGTGCTAACATGACGAAGGCGGTGTGAGCAGCCCTGCCGCCCCTCTCCACTCCTCCCTGTTGGTGAGAGAGGATCAAGTTACTCAGCCGCCTCTTGCAAAGGGGAAGAGGCCAACTCTCTCACTGAGAACTTCAATCGTCATTAAGATATGGGAGGGCAACAAGCGAAGGATATCTCAAATTACCAAAGTAGGAGGAAACACAAAATTAAACAGCATTACAATTCCCCATCTTTTTGTGATTCGCATATTTTCTTTGCAAAAACATAGAGGGACATATCATATTCTTTTTCCGCGTTAGAAGAGTTGGTCATAATTGTTGGGGTCTAACGACGCACCAACTGCCAGGGTCATACGGCGTTGCCAACCCTCACCCTGTTGGAAGGGATTTTGGGGATCAGATCGACTTATTCAGAGGCTCCGCCGGGACTTGAACCAGGGGCCGGTGGCTTAGAAGACAAGGGTGCTATCCACTAAGCCACCTCATCCCCTAGAAGAGTTGGTCAGAATTATACGGGGATTAAACATGATTTCATAATAATCAAGACAGTTGACGTCCACATGCCAAGACAACGGCAAAAAGTAAATTATACACGGATCTGCTACGTTTCTGCGACTTAAACATTCAGATCAAATAGTGTCATATTATAATATTGTAATATCAAATTGTGTCAAATAGTCACGGAACGCCAAAGGGAACTAAAAAGTTAAATGTCGAAAATTTTACCGTGTGCGGCCAACGTCCCGTGTAAAATGACGATAAAATGACTCTTACCAGCATCTCTTTATGAATCACATCACCCCTGGCGTCAAAACAGCCGTTAGAAGCGTACCGGTTCCTGTTCCTCAGCAAGAAATTGACAGCGTCAATGGTGGACGCCTCATCTGTGGGGAGACAGGTGAGAGGTGGTGGAGCGTCCACGCAGTCGGTTCCGGGTTCGATTCTCAGGTTCCGTGCGTATTATCCGTCAAATTTGGAAGTTAGGGACTGAAAAAAGGGACTAGAAGTCGGCTTACTAACTCGAGAGAGAGAGAGAGAGAGAGAGAGAGAGAGAGAGAGAGCAATAAAACTAACAATATTGCATTGCACGTATATTGCACCGTGAACTCTTTCAAAACCATCCTCCATTAGCTTTACCATTTATCCTTTCCTTTGCAAACACTTGTTCATTTCGGAGAGAATAAAGTCAACCCCAAGATTACTGACTACAACCGACCCTAAAACAGATCAGCATACTGTCTAAAACACACAGATGAGCACACGCACACAAGACTTACCGATATCTATGTACTTAGATGCGTCCTTAAATGCCTGAACCACGAAAGCGGTGAGCCACACAGATCCCTCGAGATCCTCGGGTCCGTAGGAGGAGAAAGATCCGTCGTCTCGTCTGTATTTGAGCTGACGCTGGTATCCTGTAAAACACGAGAATCGGAGGTACCCTGTTGAAAGAAGCACGAGAAACGGGGTACCCTGTCGAAACAACGGAGATATCTGTCAAAAAAAAGCACGAGAAACGGAGGTACCCTGTCAAAAAAGACGAGAAACGGAGGTACCCTGTCAAAAAAAGCACGAGAAACGGAGATACCCTGTCGAAAAAAGCACGAGAAACAGAACATTTATGTATAGGCACTCAGAAGAATCACTGGCGTTGATGCAGAAACTCCCTACATAACAGTGAAGCCATGCCGTAGCACGCAATTTCTGCATACAAACTTGAGACCATTTTTGGTTTCCAGCTTCTCAGCATGATTCTTAGTAGGTACTGACAGTTTTGCTCCACTGAAAGCGAGTGTTCAGCTGGTGTCACGTGACCCAATATGGGTTTCTCCTTCAGCAAAATGCTTTTGTTTCTTTTGCAGAAATAATCCTATGGCCCCTAATAATGTTTGCTGTGCTGAGTGAAAAAACCAGCATGCCGGCCAAAGAAAACACCAGTGCCCTGCCAAATATCGAGATGCGTCCCTTGGAGCTCTAAGAGTACCTTTTCTTTGTTAAGTGCTCAGTAAAAACACGAGGGAAAGTTCGCAGCATCGAAGAATATAAGATGCATCTATACATATATGGACGTATGCATGCATACGCTAAACTTGAGATGAATGAAATACTTTTCAGGGGCACTGCGGTGGTTTGAGGCCACCAAGTCCAGTGAGAGGGTATCGGGTGCACTTTCGAGAAGGGGGAAGGGGTGAACACTTCACTCACTTTTGCCCCTACATCTGCCTAGCAATTGTCTATGAACTTCTAGAAAGTCTCAGAAATAAGAACATATCGCGTGTAAAGCAGAATAAAAATATCGCAAAGTACCGGACACCCACAAAGACCGACACGTACCACTCTTCATGTTATTATTGGTCTGTCGTTTCTGCATCTCCGTGAGCAGGCCGGCCTCCTCCAGGTAAGCTCTGATGTAGATGTTGGGTACGAACGTGATCATGTTGGGCTCCCCACCTCCAGTGGGAGCGTCAATCAGCCCACTGTCCAGATTCTGGCGGAAAAACAGATATTTTATGTAAAGATTGCGCTCCCCACCTCCAGTGGGAGCGTTAATCAATCCGCCCTCCAGATTTTGGGAAAACAGAGGTTATATAAACTGGAATATGCATTACAAATTGCATAACTAAGTCATCGCCCAAAAATAATGGACCGAGCGGACGTAGACTTACCTACTCGGTAGGTCACAACCAGGTCAGAACACTTACTGACAGGTTGGGCCAGGAAGACTGCACCACTTATCGGTAGGTTGGACCGTCGTAGGCTTACCCGGAAGGTCGAACCCAAATTATAGACTTACCCAGTAGGTCGCACCCAAGTCAGAGACTTACCCAGTGGGTCGGACCCAACTGGCAGACTAAGCCAGAAGGTCTAACCCAAATTATAGACTTACACTTGTCGGGCCAGCACTTTGTACTTGTCGGGTCAGGCTCGGGCCATAGAGTTTACCGTTAGGTTGTATCCAAATAATACACTTACCCGGTAGGTAGGATCCAAATCATAGACTTACCCAGTAGGTCGGACCCAAGTCATAGACTTACCCAGTAGGTCGCACCCATCCCTTAGACTTACCCGGTAGGTCGGTCCTATATCATAGACTTACCCGATAGGTCGGACCTAATTTATAGACTTACCCAATAGGTCATACCCATCCCTTACACTTATCTGGTAGGTCGGACCTAACTCATAGACTTACCCGGTAGGTCGGACCTAATTCATAGACTTACCCGGTAGATCGGACCTAACTAATAGACTTACCCGGTAGGTCGGACCTAACTCATAGACTTACCCGGTAGGTCGGTCCTATATCATAGACTTACCCGGTAGGTCGGACCTAAATCATAGACTTACCGGGTAGGTCGGACCTAATTCATAGGCTTACCCGGTAGGTCGGACCTAATTCGTAGACTTACCCGGTAGGTCGGTCCTATATCATAGACTTACCAGGTAGGTCGGACCTGAATCATAGACTTACCCGGTGGGTCGAACCTAAATCATAGAATTACTAGCTAGGTTGGACCTAAATCATAGGCTTACCGGGTAGGTCAGACCTAATTCGTAGACTTATCCGGTAGGTCGGACCTAATTCATAGACTTACCCGGTAGATCGGACCTAATTCATAGACTTACCCGGTAGGTCGGACCTAAATCATAGACTTACCGGGTAGGTCAGACCTAATTCGTAGACTTATCCGGTAGGTCGGACCTAATTCATAGACTTACCCGGTAGATCGGACCTAATTCATAGACTTACCCGGTAGATCGGACCTAATTCATAGAGTTACCCGGTAGGTCGGACCTGAATCATAGACTTACTAGCTAGGTTGGACCTAAATCATAGGCTTACCTGGTATGTCGGACCCAGAAGGTCTCCGATGACGGAGAAGAATGCCCGCTCCGAATCTAGCACGAGTTCATCCCTGACCGGTAGCTCCACGGTCTCCACGTGATTGTAGTCGCCTGCGAGCAAAAAAAACAATTAATTACAGAAAATTCCCTTTAAGAAGAATGATAATAAGCATCCACTTTGATGACACCGATATTTGCTTGAAAACTGTATCTTTATGACTGGCTGTCCTCAAAAATGACCTCGGCATATATTCCACTGACGATTAGCACGCTTAGTTATGTCAGACGCCTGCAAAGTTTGTATCTGTAGAGGTTATTCCACTCTCAGTGTGACGTCATTGGTGCACGGAATGTGATTGGTGGATGTGAACTCACATACCCTTGTCAAGACAGATGAAGCGAGAAGTGGTCTCCACTTGAGGGAAGCCTTCAGGCTTGATGATGATCGAACGGATCACCGTATCGCTGGGAAAGACACAACATATGTTGAAACGTAGCTCATGAGGTGTTATTGGCTTTCCAAGCGGTTTTTCCCCAGAGCCAGGGTCGATGATACTTTTATATTTGGGTGTGGTGACGACAAAAGTGAGGCTAGAATGATACGTTATTTTTGAATCCGCACCATCGCACCTATTCAAGTTTTTTTCTTTTTAATCCCCTTCGATTCCAGAAAAGGTGCCCAATACAAAGTCTTGTTCAATTCCGATTTTCCTTCTGACATTTCCAGACATTATCCCGTCCATTTTCGGATGAAACCTGGCAAAGATCATACAATCGCACGTAGATCTATAAGGTTTGCAAGTTGCATTCCGTTCCGCCATCACGAGTAGAGCTATTTAACAATATTGGTGTTCCAATATCGAACTAGCGAGACCTGGCTCCATTTCTGGTTGTGACGTCATAAGATACATGTTTTATTTTCTGCTAAAATACACCATAAAGCATGATGATGCAAAAGCAACTCATGTAATAAGCAGCATCGAACCTTAATGTATCCTCAGCCAGTCTTTAATTTCGGTACAATATATCTGAACCTAGAGGTATATACCGTACTAAACACTAAAAAAAACTATAGCTGCTCCATTCCTCACCCAGAAGGCCTCACTGCGTTTGCCTCCTGGCAGTTTCCATCCTTGACACGGACCGACACGGTGATGTTGACCTCGCCAAGGTCAGTGAAGGTCATCGGGAAGTATTTGACCACAGTACGGCCGGGGGCGATGCAGAGGTCATATCCGGCGGGATCAGCCGCGTCAGCGAGGTCGTAGCTTGGTGATTCACCGAGTTCCAGGTACACCTGGGAGAAGGGGCAGCAGTGGATTGGATTGGTGTGGAAAATCCATTGAGGGAACAGCGTGCAGGAAAATATTGATACTGGTTCTAATTGTACGGCATTATATATTGCTATATTAATATTGCTGTTTTATTTTTGTATCAATATTGTTGTTTAATTGTTGTATCGATATTGTTGTTAAATTGTATTGTTACCGTCCGTGTTCCAGCCTAGTCTTTAAACAACCAACCATGTTTCACGGCAAGTGTGATACATTTGTTGACACTGTGAATCCGGCTAAATTAACACGCGCATTGACGGGGGTTTGAGCCACCTTCGCTTTGAAGAAGGGGGCGGGTACCCGCCCCACCTAAGATCTCGAGAACCACGGTATGTAGCAAAAAACGGTAAACGGCGTTGGGTAGCCCATCCACTTCTCCATCGAAAATATTTGAACCATTTTTTTGTCAGGTCACATTTAAGGTCACGAGAGGTCAAAACATGCTGTCATAGGGATAACATGTAAATTAAGTTGTTCGGCCATTACATCTGAACAAGTAAAGATAGAGCAAAACGACTTAAACTATATGAATCCTCGCAGCAAGCCGAATCGAATGATATATAATTTGACCTTGCTAGGTCAAATCAAGTGTTTGACCTGACCTAAGGTCAGGTCAGGGTCAAATTATATAAAATGCATATCATTAGAACCGCAAAGCCAAGGCGAGTCTAATGCAACTAAAAGAAACTCTCTATCACCATCCGTTACCGAGTTATTTAGTAAAACCCATTTTTCCTATGTATTTCCAATGGAGAGGTCATGCCTCGTACCAGACCTTAGGTCATCGATATCAAAAATACCGGAACATATTTTAGAGAACTCGGTGGGCCCATTATGTGATATGCGTTTTAATTGAATAAGTTCACCCTGCTCCGACTTATGCTGTCTTAAACTTTTTTTAGGTCAGGTCACTTGATCTGTACTGGTGACCTGACCTGAGATGACCTAACCTTAAAATTTTCAAAAAAGTCGCTACAAAAAAGGTGCTACGCGCCGCCGTTTTTTATATCTCCGAAAAACCCGAGGGGGGGCGGGTACCCGCCCCCGTCAATGCGCGTGTTAACCAGCGCATGTTGTTCCAAGTCTCTTAACACCATTCTAAATACCACCTGGCTCGAAGTTAAGGATAGCCTCCCACCGATGGTACCCTACCGTAATAATAAGCAAATGTCTGCCTTCTGAAGCCCTTAATGCAAAATAAGAAAATGTTGAAACGAGCCCTTCTAATATTACATCAATACATGATCGAGGATACTAGTGTATTAAAAAAATGGCAGAAATCTATATACATGCCCCTTTGGATTATATTTCACCACAATCTAAGAAACCGCTTCGCTCGTCACCCACCGACAGGCTGGACTCCAGGAAGTTGAAGACTGAGGCCGACATGTTCAGAACCTCGCCACGCTTCAGGGAATACGGGAGGGTGACTTCAGTGAAGAAGGGCTTGAAGGTGGTGATGCTGCTCTTGTTGGAGAGGCCGAAGCCGTCCTGTGACAATGGCATGTAATGCATATTAAACGGTTTAACATGCGTCGAAATAGGGAAGCATTGTTCTCCTGGTCAGCGCTGAGGTTCGTTGGAGGTCTGAAGGAAATCTGGAGGTAAATCTGAAGGTAAGATTTAGAGAACGGGTTATAATTTTTAAGAGTCTTTAAGAGGTCCAGGTAGAAAAATTGTCTACCCAACGTGACGTTAGCATTACATTATAGCCTCATGATTATTAATGGCTACGTTACCAACCACGGAGGAGAGGGGGGACGATAGGCACTCAATTTGTTCCTTTTTCTCCGCGGAGGGTAAGTTCTGGGACAAATTAAATCCCGATCAAGTGGTTTTTTTAAAATGCTTTAGCGCATAGCTGTCTCGCAAGAGTTAGAGAACGGGTAATAATGTTTAAAAAGTCTTTAAGAGGTCCAGGTAGAAAAACTGTCACCCAACGTGACGTTAGCATTACATTATATCCTCATTATTATCAATGGCTACGTTACCAACCACGAAGGGGGCGATAGGCACTCAATTTGTTCCTTTTTTCTCCGCGGAGGGTAAGTTCTGGGACAAATGTAATACCGATCAAGTGGTTTTTCAAAATCCTTTAGCGCATAGCTGTCTCAGTTCAAATCCTATCATAAAAGTGCCGCGTTTGCTTTAAGTGCACACATAATTACACACTACACACATATCGTTATGGGGACTGGTCCTCACCTTTTCATTGGTGCAGATGGCGGAGCCCACCCAGCTGGTGATTGTATCTGGCATCTCCGATGTCAGAGTTTTTACTCCATCCGCGCTGGTGTATAAAGACAACGTCAGAGGAGTTTCATGATGGTTAAAATACGCCAGCCTAAACACACGCGACTTCATAAATACCTTCGCACAGAATCCATGATTGACATTTGTCCGTTTTGTCGCCGGAAGCCAAAGGTGCAATGATAATGACGTGGCGAACTTTGATTGGCCCTCAGTCACTGATGCCTAAAGTTCACCTCACAGAGGGGTGGGCACGCCATAATACTTGAACACGACTTTTTCGGGACAACAATTCTTCGGCAGTCGCCGACATAATAAATGAAGAGTACGGCCATGCAAAAAGGTAAGCGTGCAGCCCGGATTTCGTTAACAAATGCTACAGGATAGAAGAAATGCAAAGAAGTAGGGACTTAAAAATATGGTAAACGCAGAATTAAAAATACAACTTTGAAAATCACGAGGCAAATTGGGTGTACAATACAGTTTTATTTTGTAGTAACTAATATTATCCCTAGCTTAAGAAACGGCGAATCGTTTTCAATAGTACATATAGTCAATAGTACATATTCTAGAAGTTTCCATACACACAATAACTGAGATTCAGTTTTCCTGCCGTCTTACGATCGTTAAGCGAGGACTCTTAAACAGAAAATTTGCAATATGCGGTGCACAAAGCATACGATTCCCTTGCAACGTTAAGCAAAACACATTCCAAGGCAAAGAAAAGGCAGTACTGGAGGATGCAGTAAAGCAGGAGAAGCGATAGCGTTGAACTTCCGTGCCGTTAACCCGAGTTCAAATCCCGGTAGGAATACTGGGTGGGGACTTCCTAATCCACCTATATATCCTTCCAACAGGGTGAGTGCAAGGGGTGGGGTAGCGAGCGGCCACCAGCCGACCCGGGTTCAAGCCCGGCGGCTCAACAAGCAAGCTGCTCCCAAAACCCTCAAGGAAATGCACGCCAAAACCCGGCAGTTGGTGCGTCGATAGCCCAAAATATTGAGAGCTGGCAACGCTATAGGCCCGCTTAGACCGTCTTTTGAGGACTATTGATTGTCCAAGATAGTGTGCGCAAATAAGGATTGCAATTCCAGGGTCGAATTTCCGTTGGGCAAAATGCAGCACCGAGCTGAAGAACCAATAACTGGTGTTTTCTTTGAAAGTTGAATATAATAATTAAAAATATTGACAAGTAGCAAAGTCACTAGTGCACACGTTGAGAATGGTACTCTCAGAGTCAAGGGGATGCAAACATTTTACTAATTTAACACAGTGCTCGTCTTCTGCAGTGCTCACCGTTCGCGGGTTGTTAATTCGTTGGGATATTTACATCACTCATAGATGTATTCGGAATACATGCTCTGTTACAATGTAAAAAATGCTGCCTAATCGTCTCCATCTGCAGCCACAGCATATCTGGCCGTGGATTGTCTTGTTCTTCCAATATTTAAAAAGAATCAGGCTAAATACCTACATACATTTCGTCATGCTGAAATTGTTGTAAATGTTGACTTCTTTGTCGTCTTTCAAATAAATATTTAGTTAGTATATTCGGTAATCCTCAAAATTCCTTTTTGCTGGCGACTTGGAAAGCTTTATTTATATCCAATATGAACCCGGTTTTGTAAAACTATTTTCGTATTAGGTACCTACTGCAAACTTCTAAACTATACTAGACAACTTAGAACTATCTACAAAACAGAAAATTAATTTGTTTCGTAGCTCTCCTACTAAAAAAATCGTGCAATCTTCTTTCAACAAAACATATGAATCAATATGAATATCGTGGGAGCAACGAAAAATTGTCCCTGTGAGCCCAATACTTACTAGCAGTTTTGAAATTCCTCTCCGATGAAAAACAGCCCCGAAGTCTGACCATTTTTTCCTGCAACCCCTCCACTGACCCTTTGAAGCCGCCCTGTAGCCAATGACGCTGACCTCCTCCACCTCCTCAACACTTACCTTATAGTCTCGATGCTAAACAAAAACGCCTCCGGAAATCCTGCCCTGATCTGCTCCGGCGAGGTCTCTTGGTCTTCATCCTGGCTAACCCCGACTCCTCCACGCTGTCTGTCTTTGCTGCCACCTTTAATCTGGAAGGTTTCTTCTACGCCATCATCATCTTGGAGAATGCGTGGAGAGTCGTCGATTTCAGGTACAAGTATAAGTTCTTGGGTGCTCATCACGATCTGAAGCAGTCGATTGGTCAGCTCCATGCAGGGTTTGTGTGTCAGGGTGTGTACTTCTTTACTGGTGTCTTCGGTGTCAGAGGCTTGAAGCATTTTCGGAAGTGTTGTTACTACAAGAAGCCTGAGTTGATGTTTAACATCGATTTAGGTCCGTCTTTGGAGGTATTTTCCTTAGCGTTATTAGCATTGTTTCAATTATGGGAATACATGTTGGTAGATTTACTGAGAATTAAGCACTGAAAAGGACTGTTTTATGTTAGATGGTCCATAAAGAACAGCGGCAGTATACCGGAGGGCCATCCTATAGCTTGTCTGACAATATGTGACCAGTGGCGGATCTAGCCGGTCGGTTTGGGAGGGGCAAGCCAAAGTCAAAAGTCGAAAAGCAAAAAAAAACAACGTCACGCCCTGAAAGCTGCGCTAAAATACTACTTGCCGGTAGAATTTTAAAATTTTGGGTATTTAAAGCGAAAAGCAAGAACCAAACGTTACGGGTTGCAAAATATGGGCTAGAGATACTTTTCCGGTCCGAGGCCCAATATTTACACTGAACTTAACTGGTTCTGTTTGAAATTGAGAGTTAAAGCACCAGAATCTTGTTTATAAACTAAAAAGGCTTCGGGGGAAAAAGGAGGTCGATCACTTTGGGGCGGGGGGGCAAAAACATAGTTTTGCCCCGAGCTTTTCCGTTTGGGGGAGTCATGCCCTTTTGCCCCCCCTTGGATCCTCCACTGAATGTGTCACCCTTTTCATCCTGTTACACCAACACAGCCGTCCGAAAACACATCTGAGGAATGAATAAGGATGTATTTGTCCAACAAATATCCGGAATAGAAAACGTGAATTGAAGTGTACACAGGGTAGTAAATGGTGTACAATGATTTGGCAGGCAGTGTGTTTCTGGTGCGGTTTCGCAACAGCAGCAAACAAGCAAACATTACAAGCGGAAATAAGCATAATCGGTCACAAACGCGGGCCATTAGCAGCACTAGCAGCACTAGCAGCAAGGCAGTGAACAGGCAATTATGCAAGCTAGCGTCAACATCACGAGCTTACCGTGCTTAGGTAAACTTACAAAGGGACAGAGGGAGAAGAATCGAGCAAACGTGCCTAGTGGCAGCACAAATAAACATGTCAGCGTATGCACGTACCAATGGTTATCCGCTCCGTTGGTAGTGTAGCTCAGACTTCGCTCATCATACTTCAAGCACGTTTCTGACATATAACAAACATTTAGCTTGCTCAATCAAAGCGCATGCTCCCGCGATGCAGGCCCATGCAGCACCATGCAGACCCCATGCTCTGTCCAAAGAAAACCACAAGTTAAAGGAAAGTCGTCACACATCCTTTATTCGCCCCTGCTATGAACTACAACAGAGCTCAGCTTAAGTTATTTTCCTTGACTAACCCCGGCTTTTAAACAATCGGGTACAGCAGAAAGTGCAAATGGGTCCTAGTCCAAAAAATGATCTAAAACATCAATGGAGCGATATTCCTCTAAACGTATCATAATTATTGGGCTTATCGACGCACCAACTGCCAGGCATATGGCGTCGCCAACTCTTCCCTGTTGGAAGGGTTTCTCGGGAGCCAGCTTGCTCCTTGTTCAGGAAGCCGCCGGGCCTTGAACCCGGGTCGGCTGCGTGGAAGCCAGCTACGCTGACCACCCACTACCGCGCCCCCTCTAAACGTATCAGTCCACGGCTTACAACAACTATTTTCACGACTTCAGCAAACCACGCTTGGTTAGAGCGCTCCGTTCGTTGCACCACAAACATTGAAAACCACTGACTCGGGCTACACTGGTCATCGAAAACCATTGCCTCGGGTCACACTCACCGCATTCTTGGAGTCCTCCTCCTCTTCTTCGGGCACATATACAGCCTCCACCGTTTTGTAGCATGGTCGATTTTCCAGTTGTAGGTTCGACATCACCAGGAATCCTGCACTCTGCGCGGTGAAGAAGAAGCTATCCAACCGAAATGCATTGTCCAGGAGCGATAGTTTTAAAACTGGGTACGCTTGCAAGCAGTGGCGGATCCAGGACTTAAGTTTGGGAGGAGCGGGGGCTCGAGCCTCTCCCGCCTCGAAACAGCCTCCAGTTATGCAGGCACTATAATCATTCTGACATTTGGTGGAAGTTTGAGCCCCCTAGAAGTAGCACCAAAGTCAACTACATAATTTTGGGCAGACGATTTTGCTTAAGGGGGCGCATAATGACCATCTTCCCCTACAATAACTTTTCAAAATTCAGCAACATAAGCCATACAAAATATAGCTATATACCATTCCTATGTTAAAACAAAGCAGGGAATAATAGTCCGGGAAGAATCGCCGCTATACCTATTGTCAGTGGCGGAACCAAGGGGGGCTAGGGGGCTCAAACCCCCCTCCCCAAAATGCCCCGGGCCCCTATAGTTGATACATAGGCGAGGAACTGCCCGAGGTACTGGTGGGTGAGGCTCGAGCCAAATGCATTCCTGGATCCGCCACTGTACACTGTATGTCCCTGTGTGCACTCACGTCGAAAACAGTCATGGTGTCACCACGATCAGTGGAGAAAGGGCCCCACGGGAAGGTGTCTTCTGTCTTAGGCCTGGTTTTCTCGGCAGGATCCGTGAGTTCTTCACTGGTGGCACCTCCGCTGCGGAAATACGAAAGTAAAAATTGCTGCTTTGGTAAGTATCCTCATTGCAGTGCATTTTTCTTGCTTTTTTTACTGGAGCCCCAGCGAGAAAAGGTATTCAAAGGGCACATTTAGACAGTCGAAAGGGCACCCCTGAGTTGTTTTCTTTAGTGAGCTCGTCGTTCTACTACTCTGCACACTTAAAGTTGTTGGAGGGCGACATCGGTCTTTAAGGAGGGGCACAAAGACCTTTACCGAACGAGGAACATGACTTTATGTTTTGGTACTAGAAGGGGACTGGTCCCCAGTGTAGGAAAATCGGAAGCGCTGGGGACCAATAGGAGGGACTGGGGATACAAAACGGCCCGCAGTTTCTATGCAAAAAAGAACCTGCCACATTAGTAAATTCAGTGGGATTTTTTTATTTAAATTTTGTTCAAGTTGTTCCTAGTACGACTGGTGGAGTCGGAGTCTCACTAAAGTCATCAAGGGACTTGTCACGGAGACCCCGACCCCACCACCCGAACGAGCAACTCCCTCAATGGAGGGTTAATTTAGAAGCCAAAGTTTAACGTCCCACAAAGCACAGGGACGGCCGCCCCGCTCAGGTCACCCTCTCACCAGTCAGTTGCCAGCCGACCTGTACGTCGGGTAAACTATTGAGCGCCGGAGCGTCTCAGGGAACCGATCCCAAGCCTGGGCATGCCCTGCCACTGCATGCTTCGAGTAGCGGGCCGGAGCCCAACGCTCTACCAACTGAGCTACCGGGGCGGCAAGTTGAAATGCACTTTCCCTCCTAACGACCAATTCTACGGGTTTTCCATAGCTTAAGAATGTGTTATCCTTGATTTGGTACCCTTTCAGCAAAAAATAAAGAAAAAAATTAGCGATGTAAATATGCCTCCGGGCATAACTCCAGCTGCTACCAAATTTTAGTGCGATATAGTTTAAGGGGCCTCCGAGCCACCTTCGCACTATTGGGGAGAGGGGGAGGGGTTCGAACCAGGGCATTTTTTAAGGAAATGTCAGTGGAGGGGGCATTTCTTGTGCTGGCCATTTTGTGTCTTCTGGGGATCAACAGCCCGTTGGGGGGGAGGGGGGCGTTAATAAGACTTAGAAGCGCTAGTGTTAAACAATTTTTGCCCAATTTGTGTGTCTTTCCATCTTCTAGAAATTAAAGATGCTGCCCAGGGTTGCCAAGTTTTTTTCAGCAGAAAATGGTCAAACCGAGTGTAGAAGCAGGGCCAAATTTTAGAAAGAAGTTAGAAAAAGTTAGGCCAAAATTTAGAAAGGGACCACATTTTACTTTTACTAAAACAGCCAAATAAATATCACAGAAGTCAGATTTGAGACTAAAACGACCCCTCACAGTAATCATAAACTCACAGAAGTACAACTTCTATCGCTGTTTAAAACTAATTCTTGACAGTTTGATCTTGACTTGACGCAATATTCTTTTAGCGCACTGCTCATTTAACCTTCGTCCCATCGGGGGAACAACGATGGCCCCTAAGGTTTTGAGAATAACAGAAATACGACGAGGTGCAGCACTGTGGTTGAGGGGTCTACTTCTCAGCCCATCGTTTTCCCACCTTCGCTAAACATGTTTTACCCCACGCCGCAATAGATCACGTCACCAGGCAAGGTCAACAAAGGTAGCCTCACTTCAACTTTTGAGCTCTACATTAGCTACATTTCTAATCTAATCGATTTGAAACTATTTATACTTGATGACCCTTCCAGGTTCCATAAATTGTATATCCAGATTTTTTGTATTTGGTGACCTGCAGTAAGGTCACAAGGGGACCTCTCGCATACAAAAAACATGGAAAAGGCTGTCTTAAGATCTAAAAGTCGCAAAAATGGTTGCAAATTCTCAGATTTCTCAGAAAAGCATTCTTGGCTACCCTTTCACGGATTCCAGGGGCGATATTTTCCCTTTGACCTATCTGAGGTCATCACAGGTCACCAGGGGTAAAAAAACAGTATTCTGACAATAACTTTTAACCTCACCAAGCTAGAGCGCTGAATTAAACATCATCGTGTATGTCTCATCAATGGCTTCCGTTTGATATACAGCAAGGTCACTTTCTGACCTTCCGTGACCTCAGGTCATTTTAGGTCAAGAGGTGCCCTCTAGAGGTGAAACCATTTGCGGGAGGTCATTATGTTCCACATAGCAGAGAAAGCCCTGGCACTTTTCTATCAAGCGTACTATAGTGAATTTCAATAGCTCTAATGGCATGAGAGCCATGCCCAGGTTTCTTAAGGACCTCCGGGGAGCCCCGCCAAACATGAAAACCAAGTTAAAGCATGCACCCGTTCACCCACATTTCGGCAAAGTCAATGCCGTGGGCAAGCACACCGGGGCTAAAAGGGCCAAATTGCCACAAATCCGCGTGGCAGAATGACTTACCCAAATAACCAGAATTTGTACCATCATCAGTATCACCACCACCCCCCAACATTTATATTTCCCTTTCAACTGTGAGTTTTGCTCTTCAATAGTGGTGGATATAGGATTTGGTAAGGGAGGGGGGTGGAGCCTCAAAACGCACTCCAAACCACCCAAAAGGTGCCTATAGTATCGCATCCTTCCCGATAGTCTCCTTCCCTGTTCTCCTTCCACGGCATATCAGTTTTGCTACTCTGATCCTTTATTGGTGTCAGAACATCTTCTTCAAACCCGGGAAAGGCCAAGAGAAACCATATTTATGCAAGGGACAAACCAAAAAGAGCTTAGGTGCCAGCTGCTAGAAAAAGGGCCAAGAAGGCCAGATTCCAAGAGAGGGCCAACCGAAAAAATCTTGCGGCCAAACACGACAAAAAAGTCCAAAACCTAAATATTTGGCCACAAAATGGTCAGCCTGGCAGACCCTAAGATTCTGCCGCTATGTATTCAAATGAATAAACTATTTTCTTATTTTTCTTTATGTGTATAGCAAGGTAAGCAAATTCCTAAAGTATCGAACATATGTGGTTTATAGTCTAAATCGAGACAAGTTTCTGTGTACATACCTTCTATGATGTGTGATTGTTGGTGTCAAAATAATCTAGGAAATGTAGTACAAAAACCAGTCAATAATTTTTGGGGCTTATCGACGTACCAACTGTCAGGGTCATATGGCGTCGCCAACTCTTTCCCTGATAAAAGGGTTCCTTGGGAGCCAGCTTTGATTCTGACGAAGGTCTGGCCGAATATATAATCTCTCCCCATTTCCAACATCAAGGAATCGGTGAGAAAAGCCAACTAACAACTTATCAACGTACAGAAAAAATATGCAGCGATTTCACTTTAATTTTTACCAATGCTACCACCACAATAATAAATAAATAGGCTAAGAACTTCGCAACGTCACACCAGCAACCAGTCTGACGCGCTGTGACTATATGGGGTCCCGCCTAATCTACGAACGAACTCTGAGCGCTGACAACTGATCGCGTGTGAAATGAGAGCATCTTGCAATCCCCCGGTACTGGCTGGGCTTCCGGTCGGATAGAGCACGATGTTTTATTGGTTTTAGGTTATCTCCAGCGTTGTAATTAGTTAGTGCTGAGGCTGCTTTGCCGGGATTTCCCGTAACTACACGCTTTGTCTCGTTTTTGCACGATGGAGTAGACAGCCACAGGTGGAAATTCTAAACACAATTTTTGTGGATTGCCAATTTCGGATGAGCAGCCAAACGGTTATTATCGGTTGGTGTTCTGTCTTATTTTGGTCTGGTGAGTTTGCGTTTGTTCAATTTTAAGCCATCTGTCTATTTCACTGGGGGGCCAATTCCCGGGAACTGGGGGGGGGGCATTTCGGCCGACTGGGGGGCAAATGGCCCCCCAGTTAACATGTTAAAAAGTGGCCTGGTTCGAACACATCTTGAATCTTGGTGCCTCTGCAGGATGGCGGAAAAAGTGAACGGAAGTGGATGGCCCCTACGAAATTATGAAGAAACTGCATCGGTCACTTCTTGCTCAGATCAGAATTGAGTTCATGACAGGTAAAGGAGTTGAAGTTAATTTTAAGGCGTCACTCAATTTCCTTCATTACGGCAAACCAAATGATAGATGACATGGCCATACCAGGAAACAATGTAAAAATTACCTGACCTAAGTTCAGGTCATTTCTGAGCTAGCATGACAAACGCAAATTAATCGACTCGGAATAAAAATCCAAACGCAAATGATAGCTCTATCATTATTTCCTGTGAAGTTATTGACCCAAGTCTGACAACCTGCTTAAGTAGTCCCAAATGGCCTTTCAGAGGTCACAGGTTCAAACTTGCTACATGACCCTGGAGAGTGGCCTAAAATACTACGATTTCTGAATAAAAAGTCCTGATCAGCCGTCTCTACAAATAGAGTCATTTATAGAGTCAAGCATAGGTGGAAATCCCGGTGGGGGGTTGGGGGTCAGGACT
Organism: Lepas anatifera; assembly: GCA_034440635.1. NCBI lineage: Eukaryota > Metazoa > Arthropoda > Thecostraca > Lepadidae > Lepas > Lepas anatifera. The sequence goes on along the minus strand of JAOTON010000288.1, from coordinate 497,503 downwards.
CCCCCTGGATTTTGGGTCTCCCATAGGCTTTGTATAAGGCTTGTATTGCCGCGTCAGCGTTGACCCACCCAGGGTTTACTGGCTAACTGAATAGAGAAGAGATATCCAGCCATGGAGTCAAGAAATAGAGCTATTTTCAGAAATAAAAACTATACATTTTTCGGTCCATTCCGTATTCCCCACGCATTTCCAATGGATAGTTTAAAACAATACCTGCCCGTGTCTGACGCTTGGCTACCGATATAAGAATTCCTGTCGTCACAGCTTGTGGTTCTCAGTAGCAAGACTGAAGACCTCTTCTCGAACGCAGAGGGGGGTCCTGGATGGGTTAACGCTGGTATGTCAAAACAAGCCTTTACAAAACATATTGGAAGCCCAAAGTCCAGGGTAACAGTAGCCTTACTCTCTATGGAGAAACTGTCCAAGAACTCACGCAGTAAGCGCTGCAGCTACCTGCCGTTCGACATTCTTGCAGTGTTCGTCGTCAGAGTGGACCTGCCGGCAAGTGAACAGCGGGGGTAAACGCAACAGTTTTATAATCGAACGCTGTCTACATGTCTAGCTTCGTGGTAGTCACTGGTAGTCACTGGTAGTCACTGGCGGATCCAGATGGATGGTCCACTTGCCCTCAAACCCCTGATTTTTGCCGATTTCTCTTCAAAACATGTTTTTTCACGATGTTGGCCCCGTTTCCCCCTCTCCAAACCGTCGGTCTGAATCCGACCCTGCCAGTGGCAACTCTAAGATATGGGAATTGAAGCTGTTGAAGACACATGCAGACCGAGGATTTCCGATGGGGAGGACACTTTGAGTTGCCGGCCTATATTCACAGGCCCCATGTAAAAAGCGGCAATACTTACATCACGGGGAAAGAGATATTTCAGGAGGGGGGGTGATTTTACGGGGCGCCAGATGGGTCAATCAGGGGTACTTTCCCCCTTGCCCCCGGATGAGCCCATGGCTCGGGAAGAGGTCTATGAACAACCAAAATGGTGATAAAAAACAGCACTCGCTAAAGACATAGGCGGATTCGGAGGGAAAATATATGCTCCGTTCCTCCACCGAAGGATGAACTAGTGAGGCAGCACAATAAGTCTTGGTTGTATAATATCAGTTGTGAGGCCTTGGCGATCCTCGACGCGTGGCGGGATGAATGCAGACGCATGATTCTTTGCGATTTAGCAGACCAACTCTGACAAAGAAATGCAAACAGTAGTTAGTAGTTTAGTTTATTAAACATATCACCAACGGGTCAGTAAACCCACTTAAAAAGTGATAAGAAAACAGACACGACAAACAAAAAAACGATAAAATAAATAAGCTAAACATCCACGTCAGCACACTAACACCTTAGACAGTAAAGAAGGCATCACCAAAATCCCTAAGCTCGCCAGATACAACGTCCCTATTGCATTAAAAACCGTACAGACACGGGAATTCTGAAACATGCCGACCTACAGTGTAGTTCGGCGAGGGAACGTTGAAAAGCAACCAGTTTCGAAGCACGAGGCGCCCAATGGAAGCATCCAAAAAAAATGTGAATCAATTTGGATTATGAATTTCAGAACATAATATCATACGAACCTCGCGGATAAGGATGCCAACCCAAAATGACGGAGAAGGTCAGCAACCCAGTGAAACGTTTGAACACACACCTCCAGAGCCAAATAAGAAACTTCAATTTGTCCGCACGTTTCGATGTGTTCGGCAGCTCCCCCCATATCACACAGCCATATTCCAAAATACCCGAACGTTGCCAAAAGCACAATCATACTTTAGATCACCCCTGTAGTGATGGACCATTCTTCCCCGTCTGGAAAGACCTATTAAAAGCCCAGAGCCCGTTGGCCTTTCGCACCATGTCATCGATGTGGACGAAACGTTAATTTCGAATCTATGATCACCCAAGATCGCGCATCCACCACTCCCAACTCCGAGTTGCCAGTGGTACGTTTCTAAAATGGGCTTGTACGAAGTGTCAGAGTTAAATATTACACTTACGGATTCAGTGACAGTTGCCACTTCATGACCACGCCATAATCGACTACGCACCTGCAGTTGTGGGCATCAGCGTACTGCAACCTGCGATACAGTTTACAGTCGTCGGCGAAAATTATACAATCCGAGTGGACAGCAGTCGGTAGGTCGTTAATAAAACAGGCGAAGAGGAGGGCGAGAGCCCCCTCAGGTGTGCCTGAGGTAACCGAGATCCACGAAGAGCATTGGCCATTCACAACTACCCGCGCTCCTTCCAGAAAGGTATGATTTAGCCAGACAAATGTCCCGGGATATTAAATGATTTTCCATTTAGAACCAGAAGTTGACTACGCTTGAAAGGCGAACTAAAGTCTGTATAAATTATATCAGTTTGTGAGCCAGCGGATATGTTGCCCAGGCCACGCTCAACATCGATCCCAGGTTCGTAACGCACGAACGTCCAGACATAAAACCATGCTGTTGATCAGCTAAAACAGGCCACAAGACACAAAAAAAACCACTTTTCAGTACTTTACTAAAAGGGCAAACTCACACCCTATAGTTGGATGCACATGACTTCCACCCTCTTAAATATTGGGACAAGTCGCACGCTTCCAGCGAGTGGAAAGACACCCGCTCGAGGAAAGACGACAGAGTTTCGCTACTGGTGTTGTCAGTTCATCAGCACATTCATGGATTATGCGCGCCTATGTCATCGGGGCCGCAAGCCTATGTTTGTTTGTGACAAAAAGTTGCACGGATATTTCCCGACATTTCGAACGAGCCAGGCTGTCAATGGCGTGTTCACGAACAGGAGCAGCGTCGTCACATTTGGGTCAGAAAACTAGCGCGAACGTGCGATTCAGCAGTTCAGCTTTGCGTGGTCACTTTCATCCTTTGGTCTCCATCCACCAATGAAGAATCCGAGATTCTCCCCTTAAACATTCAGGAAACCCAAAATCTTTTGGGTTGGATTTAGGTCCACACAGTCCTTCAGATAGTCTGAAACTTTGCACCCGCCAGTCGTTTAAATTTCTCGTTTCTCTCTAAAAAGTCGTCGTTTTCTTCGCCCGGTTCATCTTCAGCCTGCGGTGAGTCGCCCCTTCTTTCAGGATAGTCCGCAGCTCGGCATCAAACCAGGAGCGAACGTCGACCAGAGTAACTCGAGGGATATTGTCGGATGTCGATGTCAGGAGGTCGTAGAAAAGGTCCACGCTTCATCACCGGTAGCCCGCAAGCAGGTCCAGGAAGCAGCCTCAGCGTTGTCGCATGCCCTCCCAGTCGGCCGCCGGTAGTTAAACGCCGACTTCTAAACCAGTGGAGGTGCTAGGAACACGATGTCACAGGACACCCAAATGGTCCGAAGGATAGGCGGGCGACCATAGCGGGCTTCAATCCCCCCATCACCAGGTCGAGAAATCCCCCACGAGTCGGTGAGTTATAACGGAAATCCAGCAATGAACCATCCAAAAATTCGTGTTCTGCGAGCGGCGGGGACGTCGGGATGGCCCCAGTCCGCAGCAGCTCCCAAATATGTCGGAACGTGAAGTCCCCAACGCCACACAGCCTGGCGGGAAAACATTCTGTTATGTTTCGCAGTGCGCCATGGTCGTAGCAGGGCGTAAGATCATCTGGTGGACTAAGCAGATGGCAGGATGACCGGGTGGTCTTATTTCGAACAACATTTCACACCTCGGTCAGCATTCCCGCCGGTCGGACCACCAACAAGCACGCCACCACCGACTCGATATCACCCGCCGAACAGGGTGATCATGGAGTGCTGTCCATTCGAGACTACTGTTTCATCAGCCATGTCCGAAGGCAGATATTAGTAGTTGCAGTGCCGGTGCCGCCGTCGCCAGTCACCCAGTTTATTTTGATGCCGGGTGTTGAAGGCAGACATATTTTCCTGTAGCTGTGCCCGGGTGAGGTCCTGGGTTCAATTCAATGTCGCCACTTAAACCAGGCGAAGCCGGTATGTCGCATCCTCTGTCGTACAACTCTATTTCGGCGGAATCGTCCATTGCCACAAAGTGATGACTCTATAACGTACATATGACCCCAGACACGGGGCGCTGATCAATCCCACGGTGACAAACCATGGTTCCGAGGCCAAACAAAAAAAGGTGGCGTCGGCCAAAATACGATCTCCCTCCAAAAAACGAGAGCAGCAGATATCCCACGCCAGAAACACCGACTGTTCCAAACCCGAACCCGGGCCTCCCGATTACAGACGGCCGGTCATTCCACGGACCACCCTGCGCGATCCCGGCCATCAATCCATTAGCAGATCGGCTTGAAGCAATGGAGCAGGACCGCCAGATCGGGCGTTGCCGGGACACCCCAACCGAGACCGACTCAACACCATGCGGTCACGACAGTGAGTTAACAAAACTAATCCAAAGTCAAAACAGTCACCAATGTTTAAACCACCACCACATCAAACTCACGTCCAGGAATAGTTATTCAGACACAAACCACCAGTCGGTCGGAGGTTTCAAACCAGACAATCGCAGTTAAGGTAACTATCACTGTATCAAACCAAAGATACCGTTTAAACACTCATGTTGCAGACCGTGCTAAGCCAAGGCCATAGGTGGATCCAGGGGTGTGAGTGGGGGCACTTGCCCATCATCGGGACTCAGCGCCCTTTGGAATGGTTACGGCGCAGCCCTGAAAGTTCATAGCACCCCCCTGAAACGGTGCTTTCTACCCACTTCCGCCCCCAGGATGAAACATTCGGCGCCCCCACGATAGGACTTGAAACCCACCTGATAGCTTTTGCCGCCCGAAAATGACACCCTTAGGTCCAGATGGCACCCCCACCATGTGTTTGTCTCCTCCTCATTCGGCAACCTTAGACCCATCTGTGGTTAAATCTACATATAAAGTTATCGCGGTGTTTCAATCAGACGTCTGGGTTCACAGAAGTGATAGAACCCAAGCCTTTGGGGACAGGTACCTGCGTGAGACATGTCTGGTCCTCCTCGAGACGCCAAGTGTAAGTCTACCGACCACTCTTTATCGTTCTCACACATGCTAGGGAGTCACACACTAAAGCGTGTTATCTGTCGCCACAGGAGCCAACATTTGAACAACATTCTTCTGTAGTGAAGAAGGACAAACGTGTGTGACACTTAAAGAATGTGTGAAATCAATTCATTGTGTGCAATACACTGCATTTTCCTGTGAAATTAAACAAACCAACCTATGGAAAAAAAAACAACAGTTAAACGTGCTGACCTGCTGAGGACTCTGGTTGCTATCGATCACAAACTGGTTCAAGCGGCTGAACACCGTATCCAGGGTGATTTGATTGCCAGTTCCGAGCAGTTCCACGCTGCGGTCCACGGCACCTGTGACGTCATAAAAATAATCAGCTGAATGCCGGCTCAAAGTTGACATGTTGTGTTGTGGAAGGCAGCAGAAGCAACAGCTGAACGGATCTAGGTACCCAGGAGCGGACGCAGGATCGCCGTTTGGGGGGTAGTCAGGGGGAAATCAGGAAAAATATTAGAAAAAATGTTTTTAAAGAAAATCGGCCAAAATTTGCAATTCTGGGGGGAATAGTCTCTTGCCCCCTTCCCTGCGTCCGCCAGTACAGGTACCCATATAATTTGGATGGGCAGCCACACCAAACAGGAATGAGGAGAACATTCCGAGCAGTTTAATGCGCGTACATGAAACATAGTTTATCGTCTTATTCACTGAAGAAGAATAAATACACAACAAAATACACGATAGCGATAGTATTCGCATACTACTATGCGCTATTCCTCCCACACTCTTCTACTCTCATCTTTCTCAACCGTGCCCACAGTGGAGAGTCTTTGAACACCCATTTTCTCGAGCTCTTCCGACGAGGCCATAACAACCGTCTTCTTCCCTAGTTTTCATTGCTTCATCTCCATTAAAACCGCACTTGCACTGTACCACGCTCATCTCGTTCTCTCACTCTCTCTCTCTCTCTCTCTCTCTCTCTCTCTCTCTCCTACTTACTGACGCCACAGACAGAGTTGGGAGCAGCACGAATGGTGAGAGAGGCTGAGTCTCCCGGCCTGACCGTCTCCTGGTCCCAGTCGACTTGAACCTGAGATAGGAACAACGTTTGTCATGAAACCAGATCAGTATCAGAACAGTGGGAAATGATCTTTGCCGGCGATAAAACATTACATGATAGATGGAAGATGTGCATAAAGTGTGGGTGTGCATAGTGTGGGAAGATGGGCATAAAACATGGAGAATGTCCAATATTTTATTGTTTACGTTCGTTTGGATGAGTGCAAAGGTAAATGCGTGGTAAGTTATCAATCACTGACGGATCCAGGGAAAAGGTAAAAAGGGATTTTCCTCTCCCCAAGCATCACTATTTTGGCTGATTTTCGTTGAAAAAATGTTGTTTGCAATGTTGGGCCCGTTGCTCCCCCTCCCCCTCCCGAAAACAGCCCGTGAAGATCCTGAACTGTCATCAATGAAGGAAAGTACGCGGGAACTGACAGCTAAGTTTTTCTCGCAGCAGCCTTAGCTCAGAGGCAGAGCACCTGTCTCGTAAACAGGGGGTCGTGAGTTCGATTCTCACAGGCGGCAATTGTCCCATTTTCCATTCTTGGCCGAGAAATGATCACTCGAGTTCGTGCACCATTAAAGGAAATGTCACACGTTGGTGTAATTCGACACTGAGTCGGTTTCAATGGCAGTCCATGTCCTAACAATGGATTTGGCCTTAGATCGGCTGAAAAATGACTAATAAGGCTAATATTTCGTTTCTCCTCTGTTAGAAATACAAAATCTCCAAATTACCGTAACGTCAGATCGGCGTATGAGCTGGGAATACTTTGTGCCAGATTAAACCTGTTAGATTTTCGCCAAAAATGATAACGAATAAAACATTTTTGGCTAAGAAGGGTTACCATTACCGAGTAAGATAATGCTTATCAATTCCTTCCATTTTTCTTGATGTATTGCAAAATATTTCACGTTTCATACTAGCCAATAAAGCAAGTTATACGCATTTAAAATAGACAGTACCAAAGAAGTGACAGTACCAAAGAAGTAGCACGTGGGCTTTAAAGATGACCAAGCAAGAACAGTTTGCTTGCACCGCACGCACGGAGGGGCTTGAGCATGACATCACTTTCCTAAGATCACCTCTTAGCGCGTGAACGCGCGGAAAGGACAGAGTCGGTCAGAGTCGGTAGGGGGCGAATTTTAATTTTTCCTTCGGCGAACGGGAAGTTCTGGGGCAAAAGGAATACCATGCAGCGATTTTTTACATAGTCTATAACATGGGAAGTTCTGGGACCAATGAAGTATCGATACAGCGGTTATTTGACATACTCTTTAACATGTCTATCTCAGTTGAAATCCCATTATAAAAGTGCTTCATTTCCTTCAAGACAAAATATTTAAATGCAGCCTGTAATAACACACAATACCGTAAGGATCATATTTACCTGCTGCGGGAAGCATTTTGCGACCTTCATGACGCGTGAGTCGCTGACTACCTCCCCACTATCAAGAACATAATAAACGAGCAGTTTGAACTCCGGCGACATCTTGTGGAGGACTGGGAAGGTGAGGTCAACTCCTGTATGACCCACGTTGATGATTTTTCCGCGAGACATTATCTGTGAACGGCGGTCATTGTGTTAAAGACTACACAGATTGAGCTTTGTCCTACAATTCAAAGTTTGCAGTTCAATGTTTGGCGTTGAGAGCCATTGTGGTACTAGAGCTAAGCTTATATCAGCTTTGATATTATTATCTGCCATCAATCACAGACCAACAGATTGAATACAATCTCACAGGCGTCGCCTCAAACACTTTTCATGCGAGGCCTATTGGCCTGAATTGACATGACCTTGATTTGATAGATTTTAATCATAAACTAATTCATTTGTCAATATTTAGCAACTTATTAATATCAATAATCAAACCCAACAAAGGAAATATGCCAAAAATATCAATAAATATGAATATAGTTTTTCAGAAGCCTCGGAAAACATTAGGGAGCGGGCAAAAAGGCAATGGAGTACTACCCGGGGGTTCCGTGCCATCATAGCCGTGACACAGTATTTCAATCATGCACCATCAATCCATAACAGTTTTTAACATACCTTATACACCATGCTTTCGGGGGCGGTGGTGTTGGGACGCAGTGACGTCAGAATGGGTACGCTGACGTCACCAGAGCACGGCAGAATGTCGGGAAGTTTATGCGTATCGATAGAGATGTAAGACCCGGAGGGAGAGAAGAAGGCCAGATAATATTCGTTTACACGCGCATAATCATCTTCTGTCCCAGTGCGAACCTGAAAATAAGTATTTTTTTCATTTCTGGGGTTGTTATTTGATCGGGCATTTGAGAGAAATAAACAAAGTGGGTAATAGCCATAAGACGCTGCGCTGGCATTTGGGACGATACATTATCCATAAAATGCGAATGAGATTCGAAAGTTTTTCTTTGTGTTTAGAAAAGGTGGGCCAAATATAGTAAACACGAATGTCGACAATGTCCACAAATGGCATTAGCACCAGCCTGCCGTCCAACGGAAGAAAAGAGTATATCTCACTCAGAATATTTTACAGGCTAGCTCTTTTCTGTTGTGCTTAACATTAGTGAAGCCCTAGAACTGATTGGGAAAGACGATATACCCCAAAAAAATTGAGAGAATTTTGTGGGTTAATTGAATAAGCAGATACCGCTTGTCTTTCAGCATCGAATGATATCAATTCCGAAAAAAGGAGTTGTGCTTTTCTGTCGTGGGGCAGCACCGTAGCAACAAGCAATGGTACACTTAAAACGAAAAAGACTACCGGCAAAGCAACGTGTTCCATTCCAAGGCTTTGATAAAAACCGACCGATAGATAGGAAGAAACCACTAGTGTAGTGGTGGTGCTTGTCAGTCAAAGACTTATTCTCTCACATCTACGTCGAGGTCATCGACGTCTTCAACCTGGGCTGGGATCTGGTAGAAGATGGCACCCTGGTCATCGGTCTCTTATTCTCGGCAGGAGCGTCTTGTAGTGCGGGATGGTAGGGGTTCGACCTTCCAGAACAGTGGCTGGAAGCCGAAAACCGACTCCACCTGCCCTTTGTACTGGAAATCGAGGGCTTGTTAGGCACTGGAACTAAATGTTCGGACTCTACGTTGAGAAAAATGCACATGTTTGTAAATGAACAATGGCCTTATTGAACCAAAGTACCTCGTACTGGAGCCTTCCTACTGGAAATCGGACAACGGTTTATTAGGTATTGGAACTTACTGTCCAGACTCTTTAATCAAGATAGCCGTATCATTCACAAAACTAGAAATAATAACTTTTATGGGCTAGGTAAACGTCATTCACATGAATGGCCAACCAGCAGGCCAATAATTGAACCCAGTGGAACACCCATAATTATTTTTCATGAGGTCTGACTGTTATTGATTGCCGCAGTTTAATACCTGTCTGAAGGATACGATCATGTGGTCCGATACAATTTTTCATCAATATCAATACGATGAATATTGTTTAAGAGCGTTTCAAAATTAATGGCAATGATTTTACTTCCAGGAAGATTGTACGATAAATTGTGTTACATTGAAGCGATACCGCTACCGAATTATACAAATTTATCAAAGGCATGAAAGTACTTTTGTTTTTTTTCTCCAACCAAACTGAAGATAATGGAATATGCTGTGCTAAGCCAGGAGGTAAGATAAAGTAAATAATTATTAGGTTCTAATGCTTTAGAAAGTACATGCAAAACTGAAATCGATCGGTAATTTATTCATAATTTATTTAATGCTACCTTTTCCCGATGTTCCTACGTAATTTAGAGATATGTGATGAATGCAATGCTCAGAAAATTTGACGAATTTATTAACACGTGAAATTAAACACCTAGGTCAGCCCAAGATAACCATGCCCTCCCCCCGAATGTGCGTGTCTCCAAAGTTCCAAAAGTGTTCCAACTTTAAAAACAAATTAAAATGGGTTGTTCTCAAACAGAGATGGGTCCACGCGGTGAGCATAAAAGAAGTAATTATTCGTGTAAAAAGTCAAACATATCCCAATAATTGCCACTTCCATCCCAAGACTCACTACTCCTTCATGAGTTTCGGTGCCATTGCCCCCAAAATCACCGGCCTCGACTCGGCACTGGTCCCAAATGCATCCATCCCTCTGGATGACAATTGATGCAGCCTTTAGATCAACTTACCTTTTTGTTGGCCCGGTACAGCGGAGCATCCGGGATCTTGGGTGCCTTCACCCTGAAAGACACAGTTGATTTTCAGCACGGATATTCTCAGTGGGAATTAAATTATGTTTTCATTAGGAAAAAATGATGCCACCATGTGATACAAGAGTTTCAAAATTATGCATGAGCAGTGTACTGACAGTTCTTCCAGTTTTTTTCGAATTTAAATTGCTATCACATTTATGTGTGTTGACGATATAATGCTACGGGAATATGACGCAAAAACACTCTTCCTGGCGCATGTCCGCCTGCGCTTCAATGGTCCTGCTTATTTATATGGGGTTTCTATACTTAAGTGCTGTATCAATTACTATACGACTATACTACTATAAGACGCATACCACCCTATTGAGCGATTACTCCAACTATAACAGCCGAGTGAAGCACCAAGAAATGCTCTTGGTTTCATATCTTCTTTCTTTCAAAACTCAAATATAACGAGCGGCGCTGCCTCATGAGTACTTAACGTGCACGGATACTTAGTACCGCCCCAAAGCGGGGATATGATATATATATATATATATATATATATATATATATATATATATATATATATATATATATATATATATATATATAGCCGGCAAATTATAATGCCGTGGTTGAAAGAGAACATTGAAAAAACAACCACTTGTATGGTGGCACTATTCTGCCCCTGAAGCTTCAAATGCATACATAAATCTTTCCACCAAAGAACTAAGCAGCGACAAAGAATTCCTCAACTTGGGTCTGAATTACCATCTTGCACCCAAGTTTCGGCACTACAAAAACGTAAATTGGAATTGTTATATCAATCTATCACTAGATTAGAAACTGATGGAAAAGTAGATGGAACCCGGCCTTGAAACCTCAACTTCTCGCTGAAGGCACTAGGCGCCGCAGCCCAACGTTGGGTCAAGCTCTCACGCCACAACTGAGAGCAGCCGCAAAGCTCTACGCGAGGATAAAGAAATAGTCATCAGAAAGGCAGACAAGGCATCACTTTATGTCATCCTCATCAGAGACGATTACATCAACAAGCTGAACACCATATTGCATGACACCTCTAAGTTCAAACGTGTCAGTAGAGACACCACAGATAACCTAAAAAGAACTGAATGGTTTGATAACATCTGCAAATGCCCTAATTGGTGGTGCACATTTTGACAAGCTTATCGGTGAATACAAGCCAGGATAAATCTATGGAAACGTAAAAATCCAAAAGAAGGCAATCCGCTGCGACCAATACTTCAAATACCTACGCCATCGTACACGGTAGCCAAGCGGCTGAACAAACTCCTGACACCTTACGTGCCGACAACCAACACATTACGTTCAACTGACGAGTTTGTCGACCTCCTAAAAGCAACGCAGCCTAAGGGAATCCTAGCTTCTCTGGATGCAGAAAGTTTGTTTACCAACGTACCAGTAGAAGAGACCACGCAGATACTCCTCAAACTAGCATATGAAAATGAAGACCTCCCACCTCCAGCCCTCTCCAAGGAAATCATGGAGAAAATGCTCAGAGCCTGCACATCAAAGGCGCTATTTCGTGACCCAAATGGCAAATTATACCGGCAAGTGGACGGAATTGCTATGGGTTCACCTCTCGGTGTACTATTCGCAAACGCTTACATGAGTGAAATCGAGAAAAGGTGCTGAACTCAAGCAAGTTGGTCGTTCTCCCTCACATCTACAAGCGTTTTGTTGATGACATATACCTTGAAGTGGAAAACGAAGCGGACCTAAAAATGCTAAAAGAACACATGGAATCGGAGTCAATCCTAAAATTCACATATGAGATCGGAGTCAATAACAAAATCCCGTTTCTGGACGTCAAGGTTAACATTTCTGATGGCCGCCATGACTTAGTGTGTACCGCAAGAAAACCGACACAGGACACTGTCTCAATGCCCTCAGCGAGTGCCCATCGCGCTACAAAGTGGGAGTGGTCCGCACATACCTTCGACGCGCTCTCAAGATCTGCAGCACGGGCAGGCGGTGCACCAGGAAGTTACCACCATCAAACAGACCCTGACAAACAACGGCTATTCCACACGATGCTGGACGAGGAAATAAGCCGAGCTATGACAAAGAACACAACCCAAAGAAAAGACCGAGGAAAAAGGACAAACACATCGACTATTCTATAAGAATGTCATGACCTCGGCCTACAAACAAGACGAACGCGCCTGCAAACCATCGTTAAGCGAAATGTAACACCAAAAGATCCCAGCGATAACATCCAGCTTCCATATACTATAAGGGACGTCGAACATCAAACCTGGTGATGAAGAACAACCAGCTGGAAGAACCACCACTAAAGGCAACTAATGTAGTGTACATGTTTAAATGCCCATTTGGAGATTGCACACTCCAAGAAAATGCATGCTACATCGGCCAAACAATCACCACTCTATCAAGACGAGTCACATGCCACCTTCAATCTGGTGCGATTCTTAATCACACAAAGACCACCCATCACCGCAACATCACTCGCCAGGAGCTTGTCGAGCACACCACCATCATCGCTCGCGAAGCCAACCGCAGACGGCTACAAATAATCGAAGCCTTCCTGATCCGGGAAAAAACCTCTCCTAAACGACCAGGTCGACTTCCAGGGCCTCGTCATGCTACTGGACCCAAACATTCGTCCAAGTCCTGGCTAAGCTATGATAATATGAAGTATGAATTATATGATTCGAAGTTTCTATAGGATTAAACGGAAGCACAGATATAAAAAATGACACGTTGATGTTTGCTAAATATCGTAGGTGATACAAGTGAAATGTAAGAATTAAAAACTAAACACTCGACATTGCATTGTGTAACGAAGTGATTCAATTTTGTACTAAGTGTTTTAATGATTTTACCCTGCATAACGTAACATGTAACATGTAATACCCTGAAGATGTCATATGCATGACGAAACGCGTTGGATCAATATAGATGAATTTTGGATGTATTATCCACAAACTTTCTACTGAAGCAAGAACAGTTGTACGAGCAATTGAAAAACAGCAAAAGAAGGCCATAAACAACAAATATGCGGTCATATTTAACGAAAAAAATATATATATATGGAAGAGACTTAAGACTTTTATTATTAATTTACTTCATATTTATCTTTTTTAGACGTTTCGGAGGCAAAGCACCTTCGTCAGTACGAAGAGTGCAATCACATCAAAAGCACATCAAAACAACATATACATGAATCACCATAAAACGAATAAGCAAGACATTTTCACAGGAACTGTCTTGCTTATTCGTTTTATGGTGATTCATGTACATGTTGTTTTGATGTGTTTTTGATGTGATTGTACTATTCATACTGACGAAGATGCTTTGCCACCGAAACGTCTAAAGAAGATAAATATAAAGTAAATTAACAATACAAGTCTTAAGTCTCTTCCATATATAGTTTATAATGTCAAGAGCATATCAGCAATATATATATATATATATATATATATATATATATATATATATATATATATATATATATAAATTATATATATATATATATATATATATATATATATATATATATATATTCTCTATATAATCTACAAGTGATGGCCTGGTCTGTTAGTGGTGACGCGGGAGGGGGGGGTTAGAGCAAGGTTCTAGAAGGCAGGATGTCGCTCTAAACACACGTTATTTTACCTCATATGGTGCGGCAAGTGAAACCACAATCCAACCTTTTTTCTGCCATATGGCTACCTCCATTCAGACCCCATATCCAAGGTGACGCGCTCGATTGAAAAGGAGAAAAGTGGATGTAATTTTTTTATTCACACATTGTATAGATTGTATTTGAATATAGAAAAATATGAAAACCATGCCCTGCTTCAAGCAGTGGGGCCATATCTCAGCTGTTTGACATACCGTGGTTTGAAACACTACCACTGGAACCCACCAGCAAAAATCCTGCTGTCACTGGGTTTTGAACTCAGGACCTCTCGATAAGGTTCCACCAGGATGACCGTGTCTCACCTGGGTGCCTTGTCCTTGTAACCTGCAGTGTAACATACTTCAACTATTTGCTTCGCAGCGGGGCGGCCATTTTCCAGTTTGACAATGTACTGACGAGAAATATAAACATGGAGTTAGAGATGATATGAGTTAGAGATATATGACAGGATAGATTAGAGGAGTAGGTTGGCTAAGCCCCCTTCAACAACAAGCGCAGATCACCGGATGTGACGTTACACCCGATATGATATAACATGGACAATTAAATGATAAACTTCCCATTTTTGTACATAAAAATGCCCAGAATCGAAGATGAAAGGCTTATTTGTTGCATTTGGGATAGCCATAACCTCCGAGCATTCACACAAACTCGTTAGCGAGCATCGCCATTGGCAGCGGTTTGACACACGGCCCAAAGGTGAAGGGAATTCCTTCACGCGTGTGTGACGTCACTCCGGCGTGAAGGAATCCCTCTTGAGCGTACCTCAAAGTAAAGGTATCTTGGGTGGGCCGACGGACATAGTTGTGTTTGAGGGTCTGTGCCTCACCTGGCTTTGATGTGACAGCGAGGCAAGTTTGCCTGAAGCTTTTGTAAACATTTATGTGTATATGCTTTCAAACTCATAGCGATCAGTGCTCATTACTTGAAGCAATAATGTCTGGTGTAGAACGCTGCAAAGGTCGACCTCACTCTAATGGGTTGGGTGAGACGGGCCTTTGCATGTAATATATCTTATGTAATGGATTTTTTCACGGAAACCTAGCTATGTTAAGCGAAAACGAAACTTAAAACATTTAAGCATGCAATTCTACAAAATAAGCGAAAGATAATCCTTTTGCCTGTTTCTTTTTCCGAAACATTACATTTTTCATTCGAATTTTACAATAGGTGCAATACCCAACCCTTCCTAGGATGGTCTCTAACACACGCGCCTTTGAACGATGCCAAAGCTGCTGGCGTCATAATTATGATTTAGGTGCTGCAATTTTTCATGTCATGCCAGTCTTGTCCCATAGCGCCGCATTTCTAAAAATTCGTGTTTCACAATCACCATGTGGGGGCAATGGGTAACTTCTAACTAACAATACGTTTCAATATATTCCTGCAGATGATTTCGGAATCTGGCCTTCGAAACATCACCAAAAACGGACAGAGCACTGTAAGGGAAGTTCTTCACAATACGAGAGTGAAACATAAATTTAGTTTTTCTGAAAATCTAACCAAAATTTTTTTGCGTATTCCTGGTTTTGTCACGTCAGAAAGCAGCAAACGACACACGAATGCAATTATGCGAGTAATTGGGCCTTCGTACCAATGCTGGTTTGGTCCACAGAGCCTTTACCCGTCTTAACTACCCTGCCCGTCCTGTCACTCTCTCCCTGCCGAAGGGAGATGGGGCCGTCACCGAATTTGTGAAACCGCTACTACCGCTACTTTCACTATCTTGTCTAGCTGTAACCGCTACCGCTACTTCCGCTACCTTGTCTAGCTGTAGCCGCTACTGCTACTTCCGCTACCTTGTCTAGCTGTAACCGCTACCGCTACTTTCACTACCTTGTCTAGCTGTAACCGCTACCGCTACTTCCGCTACCTTGTCTAGCTGTAACCGCTACCGCTACTTCCGCTACCTTGTCTAACTATAACTACTACCGCTACTTTCGCAACCTTGTCTAGCTGTAACCGCTACCGCTACTTCCGCTACCTTGTCTAGCTGTAACCGCTACCGCTACTTCCGCTACCTTGTCTAGCTGTAACCGCTACCGCTACTTCCGCTACCTTGTCTAGCTATAACTGCTACTGCTACTTCCGCTACCTTGTCTAGCTGTAGCTACTACTGCTACTTCCGCTAGCTTGTCTAGCTGTAACCGCTACCGCTACTTCCGCTACCTTGTCTAACTATAACTACTACCGCTACTTTCGCAACCTTGTCTAGCTGTAACCGCTACCGCTACTTCCGCTACCTTGTCTAACTATAACTGCTACTGCTACTTCCGCTACCTTGTCTAGCTGTAGCCGCTACCGCAACAAGCGCTACTTTAACACCACGAAATATCTACCCGCTACTCCGCCACTGTTATTCTATATTATAATGCGCTATAGAGGCAATGCCCGAAAATATGATATATTGTTAATTTGAAATACATCTAAGAGGTGCTTATTTCATATGACATGAAAAGGAGTAGTTCATTAAATAATATTCAAAGATCAGACAAAATTCATTCGATCTGGTTGATTATCGATACAACATCTCTCTCAATCTCTATGTTTTAATATTTCAGTTATGGATCCCCTTAACAGGCGCTCTGGTTTTAAGTCTTTTCACAAACATACCATTTATTAAAATTCAAATACGTGTTAAAAACCTCCAGAAAGCTCCAGAAAAAAAACTTTTCAAAATATGCCTTACGATTCAACTCAGTCAGACTAACAAAACCCATCCCTTTTATTGCAGTCCATCCAGGTGTTCTCTATGCAAACCGCACACAATCACATATCGATCACAACTAAGCGCTATAGCCCAATCCACTGGTATCTCAATATCAATCCATCCACTGGTATCTCAATATCAATCCATCCACTGGTATCTCACCTGTCCGGCGGACGCAGAAGAAGGGCAAGGGGCCATGACCCCCGAAATGCCGCGATTTTGGCCTATTTTCTAAAAAACACGATGTTTTTACGATTTCCCCGAGTTGCCCCCCAATGTCGATTTTGGGACCGCCCCTTTCCCACCTGTCCATAAAGAGGCACTCCAGGCTTGAAAAAGCGGGTAGGGGGCGCCCCAACTTCTTCCAACTGAATGACGCTGAAGAGTCGGGAGATTTTCTTCGTCGCAGACTGCTTCACGCCCGTTCCCTCCTCCTCAACTTCAACGCTCAGTTCGATCTGTCGCAGCACGTTTGTGTCAAAAGGGTTTTCCGTCTCGACTGTTCCGCTGGTGACCAGCGACAACTTGGGTCAACGGGAGCCAATCACAAGACGACCTGAGCTGACGTCACGCGCCAGCGCACAGTCGGGCAAATCCTGATTGCATGCTCAACATTGTCTACGGAAAAATGGCCAGTGGGGTTTTCCTCTGGAAAAGGGTTTGTAGAAAAAATAGCGTTGGGAAGTTCACGAAATAGGAAACTGCCCTAAAACAAAGATAAATGCTATATTATGGAAATTTATGAATAAACATACACACACACAACAACACACACACACACACACACACACACACACACACACACACACACACACACACACACACACACACACACACACACACACACACACAATATATATATATATATATATATATATATATATATATATACAAACATTGCTGGAATTCTCTCACACGAACCGAATTCGCTGCGCCTCTTTACCGTATTGTCTCTGTATTCCGAGTCCCCAATTCTTTCGTTGGATACCAACAGGTCGAATTCGGCGCATCCTCTCTTGTCCGTGACAAATTGCTCAGATATATATCTATTGGGTTGATGGTCCGAGATGTACGCTGGCTGAGGCTCTCCGACTGTGGCGTTGAGAGCTACATTGGCGTTGATCAGAGGTTTCCCAAACGTGTATCTGGAGAAAGAGAGGGCAGAGTCCGCGGTTAAAGGGAATGTAGCGCATTGGTCGAATCGAGGAATTTGGTGTAATTAAGGGTATTTTGAGCCGAAATAATGAAAATGTCCATGATTTCTCTGAAAAATGAACAATGAGTTCAATATTTTGATTTTTAAAATGCTCCTGTAGGGTGAAAAATAAACCTCTGCTTGTGGATGACGTCATGATCTAGAAACTCCTACCATATTCAATAGGCTTCAAGGGATAAAGTTGGCTGTTTACTCACCGTGACGTGAGCGCTGTCGTCACAACAACAGCTGAAAACTGTTGCGGCCTGACTGGGGTACATTTGGGGGTAGATTTCAGGTAGGTTTCTAGCTTTTCTCGACGGAAATTTTTAGTTTCAAGACGAAGAAATTTTGAGTACCGGGTTTTCTGGCATACTTTACCATTTGGCTACCTCAGTTAAAATCACGTTATAAAGGTGCCACATTCCCTTTGAGGCATGGAGGTGAAATGAGCAGAAGAGATGCTACAGAGAGCTGTCATTACCTGAAGGGTTCGACCTGAAGGGTTCGAGAGAGCGTCTGCAGCGATGCGCCCACTGACGGATCCAGGGGATGGGACCAATGGGGCCATGCCCTCCTAAGAGTTACCAAATTGTATCCACTTCTAGCCTATTTTGACGTATTTTCTTTAAAGAGACGTTACGTTTTTTACGATTTTACCCGAGCTGGTGCCTCAAATCGACTAAATTCGCCATTGGGCCGGACTTCGGATTCACGTGCTTGCAAAACCCGTCCTTGCGTCAATCCTTTTTTACGAGGCTCGCATCTTCCCTCGAAAACTCGGACAATGCGATATATCTGATCCCCAAAATGGCTGCAAACACCACCGTTGTTATCGAGACTGACAATTGATTTGCTGCAGCAGTTGAAAAATGTTAATCCTCATAAATCCGCCGAAGCAGTTCGGGCAGCGTATCCATATTTCAATATACGTCAATATGTATCCCTATTTGTCCATATACGGGGACAAGTTGGTGTTTTGAACCAATGTCTTTCCATTCAACGCCATAGGGATAGTGGTAAATGTATTATTTCAGAGCAGTGCCTCCCACCCACTCAGTGCCACTGACACCCACCACTGATTCCAATCCAACTGTGGCAGAGGCCGATCTAAACAAAAGTCTGAGGGGGCTAACCAAGGCCAAAAACGTGAAGAATAGTGTTAATAGTGTGAAAAAGCAGGGAGCGAGAGACTACAGACGGCTCATTTCACGAAGTGTGATGAGAGCAACATACCAAGTGATATGTTTACTGACAAGTGGCGGATCCGAGACTTCATTTTGCAGGGGGAAGGGGGTTAGTGGGCTGGAACCTCCCCTGCCTCGAAATAGCATCCGGTTATGCAGTTGTTATAGCTATTCTGACATTTTGGGGAGGGGGCTTGAGCCCCCCTTATATCTGGCACGGTGACTGACGCATGATTTATATTTTTCTGGAGAAATGTAAGCCTTTCAGCTTGTTCGTCAACGATTTCGCAAGTCAGAATATCTATCCCTAAGATTTGTTTGGTGTTATCGCTTCACAGAAACCATCTAATCCTCCCAGACGTGCTCTGCCAAGATATCTGACTATTCAAACACCAGAGAGCTTATAGCGAGGGGCTTACAGCTTGATGTGCACATTAGACAAATCCAGGGGCGAATCCAGGACAAAATTTCGGACGGGGCTAGGGGAATCAAGCCTCCCACGTCATTGGCTCGGAACAGCCTCTGGCTATGCATTAACTATAGGGCTTATGGCATTTCTGGGGGGTTAAGCCCTCCCATCCCCCTTCGCTTGTAATCAGCCACTGATCTGATCCTCAGGCAGATCACGTGATCATGTTGGACGAAGAGGAAAATCCTGCACGCAAGAGAAGCAGCACAAAAGAGCCTTCCTTACACTGAGCTTACATAGAGCAGAGCTACGAGGGCTCCCTCGACAACTGAGGGCAGCCTGTGAGGTGAAAGACGAGAGAGTTGAAGTGGAGAGTACGCTGATTCAGGAGGCATAAATGGTAAACAATTTTGTTCAGCAAATGTGTTTTCCTACACATTTTGCTCATTATCTACTGAGAAATATATGTACAAGAGTATCAAGTAGCAGCGCGGATGGTTGCATGTTGGAGGGCAGGGGAGGATTTATTAGTGTACCATATGTCATCAGGCGCATCGCCCAGAGGTGCTGCTTCTGGCTACCCAAAATGATGCTCTCTTACCGAGTGCTCGGAGTGCTTTGCTCCCCTCCCCGATCCTTGAATCCGCCTTCGTTCGAACTAGACCATGGACATATATAGCCTCAGGAGCTGACGTTCCCTAAAACCTCAATCATCATAGACCCAACTATACTTGTTTGGTTAACTAAACTTACTCGGATAACTAAACTTATTTGGCTAACTAGAATTACTCTGCTAACTAGACTTACTCGGATAATTAGACTTACTTGGCTAACTAGACTTACTTGGCTAACAAGACTTACTTGGCTAATTAGACTTACTTGGCTAACTAGACTTACTTGGCTAACTAGACTTACTTGGCTAACTAGACTTACTTGGCTAACTAGACTTACTTGGCTAACTAGACTTACTTGGCTAACTATACTTACTTGGCTAACTAGACTTACTTGGCTAACTATACTTACTTGGCTAACTAGACTTACTTGGCGCAGACCTGGACGGTGAGTGTGCTGGCCAACACATAGAGGCTATCGGGAGCCTCAATGACAACCTCGAACGTCGGAAGGACATACTCCTCCACCACAAACTGTTTGACGATGACCTCGAGAGGCGTCTTCGCGTGGATTGTCCAGGAACCCTGTCCATCATCATCATCGTCACCATCATCACCATCATCCTCATCATTATCATTATCATTATCATTATCATTATCATTATCATCATCATCATCATCACAATTATTATTATTATTATTATCATCATCATCAGCATCATCGTCATCATCATCATCATCATCATCATCAACATCATCATCATCATCGTCGTCGTCGTTGTCGTTAGGGTTTTGGGCACGTCCACTGCTACGGCCATTTTGCAGGATCCGGCAAAAGTGACGTCACCGTGGACCTGATGACATCACGGAAAGCAAGGGAACGAAAACTTTCCAAGCATATCGCAGAAACAAAAGAGTTAAAACAAGCCATGGGATTTGACTTCCCTAAGCGGCAGTCTCCATTCTTCCTTGTCCAGGTCATGCGAGTTAACCATCAAGCTAACCCCAGAGGGCGTGGGGTATTTGAACACTCTCTTTGATTTGTCCATTGATTTTAGAAAACGGCACCGTAAAGTGCCACCGCACTTGGTCCAGCTTATCCTTGATGGATTCCGCACCTTTTCTGAAACTCTTCAGCTTGGGCTCTTCTCAGGTCACGTCACCAGGCCAGATCAAGTAACGCCACCTCCAAAAATGTTTAAAGAGGGGGAGGGGGTGGGAGCGAAGATTTAATTGCTCTACAGACCTAGTTTAAAAACCTTTTTCAAACATTTATCCGGCCTTTGGGGGACCAAAATATAGTTTAGCCACCCTTCTAGCGCTTGGGGGGGCATAGCCGGAATGGCCCCCCTGCGTCCGCCAATGCTTATCATGAGTACCATAGCTCAGTTCATTACGATCCAATCCGGTCAACCACCGGAGTTTTCCCGACAAATCCAGTAGAACCCGTCGACACATACAGATTACCAACCCTAGTCTGGTCCATAGGCGAAAAATACGACCAAATTGATAATAATCGAAATCGAATTGCACATCCAAACACGACACTACAAAAATTATCTGACTAACCTAAACCAATACACCAATGATTTGGATTGTATTGAAAATCTTTTAATTACTCGCCTGCCTTAGGTTTCTGTATTGATTTTCTGTTGGTATATATCAAAATCCATGCCACATTACAATGCTCAGTTTTTGCGTGCTGAAAACAGTTACATTCCCAGTGGCGGACAGAAGTGGTGGACTTTTCGGGGGCTCAAGCCCCCCCAATGTCTGAGTGGCTAGAGTTAATACATAGACTGATGATGCTCCGAAGCAATGGCGGAAGAGGCTCGAGTCCCTTGCCCCTCCCCCAATGAAATCCTGTATTCGCCACTTCATATATATATATATATATATATATATATATATATATATATATATCTGCATGTATTTGTATTTGTGACGTGCGCCTGTCCAGGAGATAACCTAAAGCGCTACTAAGGACTGGCAAATATCAGTGGTTAGACAATTCTGTACGTGCCCGATTACCGACAATCTGAGCTAAGAGAAAATCGATAAGTACGTATGTACATACCTGCTCAGATATTGATTCGAGAATAAGTGTCGCAACTGGAAAAACGTGAAGGAATGAGCTATTTGTCAGCTTGCTAATGACAGTAAATTGCTCAATCTAGAAGCAAACACTAATCGGATTTGTGTCATTACTGTCTTCCACACTCCCGGTTGATCAATTTTCCGATTTCTTTCCAATCTGATCGATGAAGAAGTCTGCTGCGAGTAATCTCAGGCAAGCTTTAGTGTGCACGGAAAAAAACCTGTTCTGAACATGATTCGCAAGCGAAGCCAATGCCGAGGACCAGTTTGCCCAGGACAAAATTATAGACACAAATATTGCTGCAATCGCCATTCCATTGAAACGTCGCACACCCCGGCAATGGCGGACGCAGAGGGTAGCCAAGGGGCCATGCCCGAAACATTGCGAAATTTTGGCCGATGTTCGTAAACAAGAACACAATGTTCTTACGGTGTTTCCTGAGTTGACCCCCTAACGAAGCTTCTGCGTCCGCCCCTGCATCCCGGGACGCCACCCCAATAGTGGAGCTTAGGAAAGCGGGCTTGGGTCCAGATGTGCTTTATTATGCTTTATGCTATGCAGAATGCTTTATTTGCACATTTGGAAGACAACTGAATTCTTTGTGTTCTCTTGCATATGCAAGCAAGCATCACAAAATTTGGAATATTGTCAGTAAACCCAGCGTTGAAAAAATCCGTCCACGCCTGTGTGACGTCACTCAGGCGTGAAGGAATCCCCTTGAACGTATGTACCTTTAAGTAAAGGTGTCTTGGGTTAACAGCGCCCATGACCTAAATGTGGCATGTCGATCTGCTAGCCCGTGTTTGTGCATTCCTTGGTATTATACGGACAGCTCTGAGTAAGAAAATAGGTATGAAAAACTGTATGTAGAAGCTTGCGTGTCAGTTCTTCACTCCAGGAAATCAATAATCAATTTGATCTTTGGGGCGACTGTTACATTGATATTCATCCCGACAATGCACGGTGGTGGAAATCAAGACCATGTGTTCTTTCTCAATGACGTATCCAGGGAGTGGGGGGGGCAAAGGGGCCGTGGCCCTCACCAAAGCCGAAAATAGTATCTCTTGGCCCCCGAAGAGAGCCAAATTTTGCCGTTTTTTGTGTATAAAAATACGGTTTTCTTTATTTTTTCTCGAGTTAGTCCTCCCATCCACGTTGGTTTGGCCCCTCCAAAAAATGCTCCTGGATCTGCCAAAGCTCTCTATGCATGAGCGTACGGTCAGCATATCAGACCGAGCACTATAAACATCAATGTTTAGTCGGAGGTTCGTCTTCCAACAGAGTTCCCGCTAACGAGGCTGCAGGACGCTATCTCGAATGGTTACAAGGATTTCAAATAAACCCTTACTATGTTGCTATCGTCGTGACGTCTTTGCAGGGGCGCCGTCAAGAGTTTTTACTGGTGGGGACTGACCCCGGACTGGCGATGAGATAGCGTCGGGGTAAACAAAATGAAAAGCTGTCGAAACACCTCATATAATAAATCTCGAACATTTGCATGGCTCCACGCAGGCCATAGGGTAGAAAAGCAAGAAAACCTCACTCGAGTCCACACAATTCTGGGCGATCCCCTGATTCGCCAATTGGGGAATGCGCCTGCTGCCGCTTTTCCCGCCTATGTATTTTTGCAAGAAGTACTCCATAACCCCTCGGCGCCTGTGCTGGAGGTCCACGGTAACAGCAGCAGGCATTTCCATCTGCTGCTCAGCTGATGCACCCGTAAACCTCTTTAGATCGGCCAAGCGATAATCTGCTCGGGCAAATGGAGGGATTATTTCTGGCATTCCACAGCAATCTTGCACGAGACCAGCGGCACAAAAACCGAGAGTTCGAAATTCTTGCAGCTACTCCTTGCCCGTATCAGCGTTCAACAGCCGTGCAAAAATCGAGAGCTCAATAGCGTGATTATATTTGTTGGGCCCTCTCTTTTCTGATTAAAAGGGATATCAGGGAGCCATTAGTGGTGGATCCAGGACTTTATTTCGGGGAGAGGGGGCTAAGAGGCTCGAGACTCCTGCGCCAATAGCTCGGAGAAGCCTCCGTCAATGCAAAACTGAATAGTAGTATATTTTGTATTGTAGAGTGTCTGAAGTAACTTTACTGTAGATACTCTGACATTTCGGAGGAAGGGTCGGGGGGGGAAGGGTGAGGCACTAGCCCCATCCTGTATCCACCACTGGGTTCCCATTATTTCTTTCTCCGGGAATCCGCCGGGCCTTGAACCATCGGCAGTTGCACCCAAAGCTATCACGCAACCCATGGGACGCAGCACTACATCTCTGCACGATTAGGCCTTAATGTGTCTTTAGTTCTGTAGCCATGTCATGCCATGACATGTTACGATTAGGTTCTGTGGCCATGTCTTTAGTAATCTGCTTTGGATTAGACCTCTCCTCTCTGAACCATCCTTCCAATGAAGATTCTCTAAAATTTAGATAACATATTTTTCCAGTCACACCTCTACCGCGAAATTCATGGGTGCAGCAAGCAAGGAGAAGAGCAACATCAGTCTTTGATACCCAGCTCCATCCCTGAACAGCGGCATTTCTACCACATTTTTACAGATGTGGTCTTTACATTCTAGTCACTGTGCGCGAGCTTTTACCCAATTCTCGAGCTGATGGTCGTGATAAGACCCAAAGTTGACGTTTATAGACACGCTAGAGGAAGTGATGCTGGGTAGCGAACATTTCGCTGGTTTGAATGGTGACGTCACACCAAAGAAAACCATATCATAGGGATGGTTTACATGATATTTCAGTATACTTTATCGGTTGAAAATACCAGCAGAAGGTTCCCTCCAAAGAAAATGGCAAAACGGGGCTACAAAGCTGCTTCGCGCCTTGATCATTCAAGGACCTTACGGCCTCTTGGCTGCTCTTCTTGGGCTATTCGCAGAGAATTACATGCAAAAACACACATCTACCTTAAGAATATTAAATTCTGAAAATACCTTAGAGATGCACGCACGCATTCCGTCACAAGAGGTAGAGATGTGAGACTCAGCCTCGTAACTCTGACTCAATTCCCCCCCAAATATGGTCCAATTCCACCCACGACATCCACAACGTTAGACCATTTAAAACCGCTTCCGTTATTCTGGCCTCACCAGCATCCTGAAGTTACGTCGCTGCTACCGCGTCAACAGCTGATGAGCACCACAGCAATAGTAACTACACATGTACAGATACTAATACTGCATCTTGCGGATTTCTGGTGGTTACTCACAAGAGAAGGCTCCTCGGTGAGCTGAAAGTCTAGCTGTACCATGCCGTGGCTCAGGGAAGATGTGTCAGGACCAGCAGACCCAATATTCGTCCACTGGGCTACGCGCATGCCCTGGGGCGTTGCAATCCACACTTCATCCAGCTGTGGAAGCAGTGAAAACCAGGTCATGCACACATTCTGGAGACAAAACGAGGTCATACACACACGCTGGACACAAACCGAGGTCATACACACACACTGGAAACAAACCGAGGTCATAAACACATACTGGATACAAACTGTGGTCATACACACACATTCTGGAAACAACCGAGGTCATTCGCACGTGCTGGAGACAAACTAAGGTCATACACACATTCTAGGGACAAACTGAAGACATAAACACATGCTGGAGACAAACCGAGGTCATACACACACGCTGGACACAAACCGAGGACATAGACACACGCTGGAGACAAATCGAGATCATACACACATTCTGGAGACAAATTGAGGTCATACACACATTCTGGAGATAAGACAAGGTCACCCACACATACTCGATACAAACTGTGGTCATACACACAATCTGGAGACAAAACGAGGACATACACACATGCTGCAGACAAACTGAGGTCATACACACAGTCTGGAAACAACCGAGGTCGTACACACATTCTGGAGACAAACCGAGGTCACATTCACATTCTGGAAACAACCGAGGTAATTCACATATGCTGGACACAAACCGAGGACATTCACACATGCTGGAGACAAACCGAGGACACATATACATGCTGGAGACAAACCGAGGACATATATACATGCTGGAGACAAACCGAAGACATACATACACCCTGGAGAGAAGCCGAGGCCATATGTATGTATGTATGTATTCACATCAGCAGGTCTTTCCGCACACAGTGGGTTATTCTTAGACCTTTGTCAAAAGGACCTTGTCAATACACACATTCTGGAGACAAATCAAGTTTATACACACATTCTGGAGATAAACCGAGGTCATACACACATAGTGGATACAAACTGGATACAAACTGTCATACAAACATTCTGGAGATAAAACGAGGTCCTACATCTATCATGGAGATAAACCGAGGCCATACACACACGCTGGGGATAAAACGAGGTCATGCACACATTTTGGAAAGAAGCCGAGGTCGGACACACATTCTGGAGACAAAATGAGGTCATTCACACGCTGTATACAAACTGAGGACATAAACACATTCTGGGGACAAACCAAGGTCATACACACATTATGGAGACAAACCGAGGTCATGCACACACGCTGAAGACAAACCGAGGTCATATACACACGCTGGAGACAAGCCGAGGTCATACAAAAACACTGAAAACAAATTAAGATCATACACACAAGCTGGAAACAAGCCAAGGTCATACACACAAGCTGGAAACAAACCGAGGCGCAACACACACGCTGGAAACAAATGTAGGTCATACACACATTCTGGAGACAAAGCGAGGTCAGACATCTATATTGGAGACACACCGAGGCCATACACACACACACACGACACACACACATACACACACACACACACACACACACACACACACACACACACACACACACACACACACACACACACACACACACACACAAACTGGAGTCAAACCGAGGTCATACTCACACGTTGAAAACAAACCGAGGTCATATACACTCGCTGGAAACAAACCGAGGTCATACACACATTCTGGAGACAAAACGAGGTCTGACATCTATGTTGGAGACAAAACAAGGTCATACACACACGCTGAAAACAAACCTAGGTCATATGCATGTGTTGAAAACAAACTAGATAAAGATGTACACTAGACACCTAAAGATAGACATATGTAGATACTAAGCACAAAACTAGGAACAGACGCATACCTAGAGATGGACACCTATCTAAACTAGTGTTAAACACATACCTAAACTAGTGTTAAACACATACCTAAACTAGCAAAAAATGCATACCTAAACTAGGAGCAAACACTTATCTAATCTAAGAACAAACGCACAGCTAAACTTTAATGCCAAAATAGGAACATAAAAGTCTGCTTTTAAAATCCTTGACGAAGAAAGGGGATTTTGTTGGAGCTTAGCCGACGTGGAAAATCCGATACAAGACAGCTGGCTCGGTGACCTTGATCTATATAGTGATAGGTACTTGTGTTTATCTAAAATGGTTAATTGTGGTCATCGTTTATTAAGTTTAATATGACCTACGCTACTCTGCCCTGCTCTAAAGCAAAAAGTACTTGCGTTTGTTTTCATTGCCGTAAGGTCGTGACGAAGAGTGATGATGCGGAAAAGAACTTTCTGGCCAGGCTGGTACTTGGCTTTGTCTGTCTGAACCAGAGATATCATGGCCTCTGATTTAATGGTAACCTGTCGAAAAGAGATGGATGAGTGAGTACTAGTACTTGTCTTCATACATCTGAACAAAAATTATCACAGTCATTGATCTGATCCCCAAAATCCCTTCCAAAAGGGTGAGAGTTGGCGACGCCGTATGACCCTGGCAGTTGGTGCGTCGTTAAACCCCAACAATTATTATTATCACAGTCATTGGTTTGATGCTGACCTGTGAATTGGGATGGACAGGTGAGTACTACAGAAACTGAGAAACGCAGCGGAATATTTCAGCCAGCGGATTCCTGGTCATTTTTTCATGGCCGTTATGGACGTTTCAGCCAGCATTGTCAAAAACGGCCATGACAAAAGTGAATGATCCTTCTAGTCCTCCCTAATGTCAATTCAATACGCATTTTCAATATTCAATTCAGTACGGGGTGGGGGGGGGGCATTCCGGCCATGGCCCCCAAAGCGCTGGAGGGGGGCAAACTAGCTTTTGGCCCCCAAACGTCGGATACATTTGTGAAAAAAGGTGTTTTAACTAGGTCTATAGAGCAAGAAAATCTTCGCTCCCACCCCCCCTCGCCCAGGAGGAGGCAGACATGGGTTTGGCCCCCAAAAACTCGGCTCTGCGTCCGCCTCTGACGCTAGGTGTCTATAACGGAGCAATATCGAGAAAGCCTATTGGTGTGGACAAGCTCCGAATCAGCTTGCTGCAAGCTGTGTCATCATGTGGATGAATGTTACCGGTGCTACGTTTTAAACAGCACTAAGCCTTAATGCCTATGAATCACCTGCACCTGGTTGGGACCAGCCTAAGCATTCCAGTGACGTATAAATCTGTATAGCCAGTCTTTGGCATAGCCGAACAAAACTGCTTGCAAAGGCACCTGCACCAAATGATCTCCAGTACACCATCGTGCTTCTGTTTGGTATTGGAGCCCACTGACTGTTTACTCAATCTCTCGCATGAATACCTAACCTACTGACTTTTCCTTTCGACTAACTCATAAGAACTGGAACAAATCATAGGCGGATTCAGGGAGGCGAAGGGGGCAGGTGCCCCCCGGTCAACCCTCAGCGCCCCCTGGCATGGTCACGTTACGCCCCTGAAATGTCGGGGCATATCCGGCGCTGTGACAAAGACAGAGCCGAGGTACGATCTTCAAGGGCCAAGGTGCAGTTTCAGCCTTAGGAGTTTGAAAACAAAACGAATATTCAAATTCAGAAGCTAAGGGGACACATTCAGCCCATACGCATATACACGATGAAGATAATATTAGATAAGAAATGCTCTGTAGTCTCTCGCGCTGGGATTCATAATTTTAGCATGCCATGCAAAACCATTATTGAAAAACTATTAAATATTGATTACTGGACATAACTCCAATGAGAAATGTGGGGTCTGGATGGCTTAGTCCGTTAGCGCGCTCGGATCGACCTATGACATGAGCAGGGTGTCGCAGGTTCGAGCCCACCCAGAGGTAAGATTTTGCATCAAGTCCTAGTTTAATTCTACCCCTTTTCCTTTGCCCCCAGACGCTATATGACCTCAGCAGTTGGTGCGTCATTAAACTCCGAAAATTGTTAAATACGCAATGCAGCCGTCAATGCCTCCTGTAATTTGGCAAGTGTGCTTGTTGCGAGTGCCTCTAACCGAAAATCAAACTCTATATTAATTTGTGTTTAAAAAGTAGTAGTGATGAGCCGTTGAACAGGCCCCGGTAATCGATACACGAATTCCGTATATAATATTCTGTCGATTTATTCCGTAACAACACAAATGGACTTGGTTTTCCATTAAAAAATTAACCGATACAAATAAAACCCTCTTGTTTGCCTGACAAGGCGACGAAAGAAACCCTCGCATTAGGAATTTTGTCGGCGATAAATTTACTCTTTGTTGGCTCACTTCTGGGAAACTAACTCCGAAAGACAAGTGAAGCTCTCACCGTATTATTTTCTGAATAGGAGAACTGTGGCGAGGAGAGAGTCATTCTGACGTCGGCAGAGCGAGCCGTGACAGAGGCAGGGATGTTGATGTCGAAACAGAACTCTCCAGACCCTGAGAACAATTCCAACAAGCGTTCAATACACACATCGCACTCTAAAACACAAAGAACACAACACAAACACAACACAAGTACAAAATACAAACTAAAAAAGGTGAGGTAACGTCATGCAGCTGAATCATTACACCAGAACTTAGGAAACCCATCCACGAGAAAGGCATTTCAGAGAACCCACTCTGGTGAAGTTCTTTTGAATGTTTCAAGGAGGGATAGAGTTCTTGTGAAGGTTTCAGAGAAGGCTGGAACCTCAAGGTTCTCAAACAGTGAGGCCTGGTGGGTTTCATCGCCAATGCGTTTACTGACCTGATGAGTATTCACGGATCTAGGAGGGCACCGGGGCATTGTGTCTCCTTGAATAAGGCATTTTAACACGAACCCTATGACGTTGACTGGAAATAAATCGGTTGGAAAGTCCATCATTCCCCTCCCCCTTCTTGCTTAATTACAAACCCTCCACCGCTGCTACTGGCGATGGACACATGGTGTGTAGAAATGTCCTAACGTGACCAATGTATTTTGCAGATTAAAGATAACCTCGAAGTGTTGCAACACTGCGACCCATTGCTTGAAATAACCTCATCTTTGCTTTGCGACATTAAAGTAACCAACCCTCCCCTAAACATTCTCCCACACACTTTAGAGGCGGGCAAAGATGCCTTGAACAGAACGCCTTATAAAAAGCCTTTGACTAACAGGCTAAATATACGTGTGATTAGGAAATTCAGTCCTCCATAAGCATTAGAAACTGTAATTAA
Source organism: Lepas anatifera (assembly GCA_034440635.1). NCBI lineage: Eukaryota > Metazoa > Arthropoda > Thecostraca > Lepadidae > Lepas > Lepas anatifera. The sequence goes on along the minus strand of JAOTON010000288.1, from coordinate 466,981 downwards.
TTGAGTTGTGCTGCGGTTCTAATAGAGAATAATTGATATAAAAATTTTAAACAGAATTTGAAGGCAGAATTCTAGAATTTCGTGGTATACTCACCTGGTATCACGTCGGGAATCTTTTCCTCCTTCTGAAACAATATGAAACTCTCCTCCGATACGCCACCGTCGCTGGTTTCGTAGAATTCCATTCGCACACTGCGACCTGGGCCTTCCAGCTTGTGCAAGGTCAGGCAGGCCCGCTCTGAGGTGCCCGCCTGGAACACCTTGGGCGCGGTGAGCAGGTACCCGCTGCAGAGAGAGGGGGAGGGGGTGTCAAGTTCACGTGATATGGATGAACTGGGGACGCAGTTGACCTGGCGAGTAGGACTATGAGGTCGACTGAAAGATAGGCCGACTCCGGGTGAGAAATTGCAGAGAACAGTCACTTTTTAGCTAAATTCGACGCTTAGAAGAACCACTTTATTTCGAAAGAGTAGAATCCAGTAAGGTTTTGAGTTTGTATATTTTCTCAGCAGAAATATCGCCTGGAGTCGATGATGGCATCAAACATGAGCTTGGTTTATATTCGCCCTCAGTTCACAGATCGGATATTTCAACTTTAAACCCCACAATCCAAGCCAACTACAGTTAACTTTGACCGTTTACCTTCACATTGATCTTCATGTGAAGTGGCCTGGACATATAATTCTGATTATATGGTGTTATGACGTCACCAGCATGTCTACATTGCAGATGAACCGGTGCGACCGTACGATTTATTTATTTATTTATTCATTATCTCATATGAGTGACAGATTCTTGCCCCCAGTACAGGCTCAAATCAGGGATAACTTCAGAGGCGAACTCGAAATAAAATATAAGTCTGGATTTGAAAGCCTATAAGTAAAAAATATTTGACCGATCTTCAAAAATACTTTCACCAATCGACGCGCTCAGGAATTTCTACAAAGAACCCCAAGAGCATCTTCCGGCTGAAAGTAGTCCTCCGTCCACCTCGGAAATTAAAATGGATGGGGGAGGCTCCCCCACCCATTTCGGCACTTAAGGACTCACTCCACTGCGTGTTCAGGAGCTTCCCTTACTTTTTGGTGATGAGCTCCCCAGCACAAACTGCCACCAACAGCAGAAGTCCCGACAGCTGCTGCATCTTCTTTCTGTTCTCGCCACTCCCCAAATATGGCGACTCGCTGAAATATAGCGAGTCTCAAATATCACAGAACGACATCCGCCTCCAGCGATGCAACACCCTCTCTGCCAACACTCAAGCACGAGTGTGCAATCGCCGCCCGGCTCTGTATTTTGTAGTGGAACCGGCTTGGATCAAAGACAGAGGCGGATCTAGAGGCGATGGGCGAGGGGTAAACTGCACCCCGGTTGACTCATCCGCTGTCCCCCCACGCCGCGCTCCGGCGCCCCCCTGGAACCGCCCTAGTGCCCCCCTTGGAAGTTCGCGTGCCACTCTCTTATTCCACCGAATCCTGTATTGAAGTTCCCACAATGCAATGGGCTCGCTTCTGATAGCTCAAACCTTAAGAATAAGCGCTCCTGGAAGAACAGGAGATTGTAAAGTCCTATACCTCCTTCCCGTTACTCTCCCACTGTCACTATCCTGAGGCTTTTGCTTTTTACTCAGACTTGTGCTGTTGTTTGGTCTCTGATGTATCGTGCGGTGCCTGCCGCTCGACTTCAGCGCGAACGTTTTAATCGCTAACACTTTCTTGCTTCATGTGAGCCTTCCTGTTATGTCTTTGTAAACCTACATGTATATGTCTGTGCAATGCATGTAATGGCTACAAATGGTGCCACTCTCAAAATGATGCCCCGCCCAGTCCCCAATGCCACCCCCTGAACACGGCGTCCCATCTTGTTGGAAATCCTGGATTTTCCTATGGATAAAGATTCCATTTTCACGCTAGATAAAGCCATCCCTAGGCTCTCAATGAGATGAGCTGAATGCTTGAGGTTCGATGGGCTCTGTGGTTATCTTTCCAGCCCTGTATGATATACAATTGGCGCGAGTTCTCATCGGAGCCAGGTAGCATTTTTCCATACAGCACCTCTACTCTCCAGGCATTGGAATGGGATAGGTAGTGGTCCTGTTCCCTCGCTTTTCACCCACAAAAATGTTGCAATTTCATCCAGATTAAAAAAAAACAGGAAGTTTCACAAGCGGTGTGTGGGACAGATGACAAGGGGTCCGAACCAGAATAGTTTGGGATCTAACAGACAGTGTGTTGTCCGCAGGAGGTTGAAGATTCTCATGTTTTTTGTCGGTTGCGACACTTTTGCCTCTGTGGACCACATGTTTGGTGGGCTAGATAGCAAAGTGCAACACTTTTGTCGTATGTAAGTACCACTGCAGTATCATAAAAATAGCCCATGTGAGCATTTTCATCCTAGAATTATATTGTTTCCATGATAACCACGGCCAAAAGTGGGAGCTGACCCCCACCACTTTCCGAGAGTAAGGCCCCGGCCTTCTAAACCCCCAGTAGCGACGACCCGATTCTTTACTATAGCTGATGGTCATGACTTGCTGGTTCGGCTTTCGGGTTAGACAAGTAGCAGACCCTGCAGGGCCTAGTGGGAAGACATAAGCCAAATAAGTAGGTTACCAATGAACTGTTTATCTTCAGTCAGAGCTCTTGATACCGAAATCCGATTCATTTTCCCTTCAAAAGAAGCAGGGTTGGCAATTCGATACATGTGCCCTCAGCACTAGGTCTGCAGAAAAAAATCACTCACAAATCAATCAAATCAAAAATCAATCACAGGACGAGGCTGGAACTGAAAAAGACGATGAGATGAACATGAAATGGGGTAAGTAATTTTCAATTCGATTCTGTAACCAAATAAGCCACAGTAAGTACACTAACAAAAAATCGAATATGAAATAAGGTGAATCTATAATTTGCATGTATCTTTCTCAATACCAAGTTTCAAATCTGGTTAATCTGTTTCATTATTAGTGACAGTGCTACAGTGAAATAGTCAGCAACCGTGACGCCTTTAGTGCTGGCACGTTTGAATGAGCTTGACACAGGGGAATGGGAGTATAGTCAAAGAGTAGGTAAGTGCAATTCAGAACAAGTTAACGACATTCCCTATACCCCAAAAGCATTTTAACACGCGCATTGACGGGGGTCTGAGCCACCTTCGCATTGACGGGGGGCGGGTACCCGCCCCCGTAAGATCTCGAGAACCACGGTAGGTAGCGAAAAACGAGTGACGGTTTTGGGTAGCCCATCCACTTCTCCATTGAAAATAGTTGTACTATTTTTTTGTCAGGTCACATTTAAGGTCATGAGAGGTCAAAACATGCCGTCATAGGGATAAAATGTAAATTAAGGTTTTCAGCCATTACATCTGAACAAGTAAAGATAGAGCAAAACGACTTAGACTACATGAATCCTCGCAGCAAGCCGAATTGAATGATATATAATTTGACCTTGCTAGGTCAAATCAAGGATTTGACCTGACCTGAGGTCAGGTCAAGGTCATATTATATAAAATTCATACCATTATAACTGCACAGACAAGACGACTCAAATGCAGCTAAAATAAACGCTCTATCACTATATGTTACTGAGTTATTCAGTAAAAACCATTTTTCTCCATGTATTTCAAATGGAGAGGTCATGCCTCGTACCTGACTTTAGGTCATCGATATCAAAAATACCGGAACATATTTTAGAGAACTCGGTGGGCCGATTATGTGATATGAGTTTCAATCAGATAAGTTCACCCTGCTCCGACTTATGCAATCTTAAACTTTTTTTAATACATTTACATTGTTCGCGATTGGCGCAAAAGCACGAATACTTATGCGAGGCGCCTCTCGCGCGGTTGGTCCCCAACACACCGCACCACCACAGAGGGAATCACCCAGTGCCGCCGCTCAGGTAACAAATGATTGAGTGTGCCGCCCACTCACCGTCACCTCCGCCCGGCCCGGGCGCAGCTATGCAAATCGTTTTGTGTTTTGGATAAATTTAAAGACAGTTGAGGCTACTTTTTTGGAGTTTGATTTGTTTAATGGAGAGCCATGCAGTAGAATATTCAGTTTTGATTGCTTATCCATGTTTGAAAGGTTAATGTTGGTTTTAGAGAGAATTTCGTGAAACATTGTTACTCTTGCGTGGTTGAATAATTGACAATGGAGCATGAAGTGTGGTGTGTCCTCTTTTGTTTCGCCGCAAGCATAGTGGGGAGAGTTGTTCGCTTGAACTTCAAATTGGGGTGAATTTAATTTGTTTGTGCCAAGTCGCAGTCTTGTCAATTGACAATTTTCGCTCTTTTGGCCCAATGAGTAATAAAGTGGGGGAGAGGGAGTCCCAAAATGGTGTTTTATTTTGTTTTTGAATGTAGTTTTGGAGGTAATTTCACGAATATTTTGGGGCAGCTGATTCCACGTCTTGACAGAGGTAAGCAAAAATGATCTTTTAAACGCTAGTGTTCTGTGTCGCGGCACTGTTATTTTTTCTGAATGTGTTATGGTTCTAGGCAAGTTACTTTCTCTTGTTTCAGGAACAACGTTGCGTATGCATTGTGGTACTAATGGGTTATTTAAAAGGTTATGAAAAAATGCAATTTTGTTTATTTTCCTTCTTGTCTCAAGGGATTCCCACCCAAGGTCTTTTATCAATTTCTCAGTCGGTGTCCGGAGTAAGGTCCCTGTCACTAGTCCAGCGGCTCTATTCTGCAGTCGCTCAAGTCTAAGTTTGTCATGTTCTGTGATATGTCCGTCATAAATTATGTCACAGTTAGTCAAAGTAAGGTCTAACGTATGTCGTGTAAATTTGATTTAGAATTGTTCTGGGGAGAAACTGTGCTAAAGGGTAGATAGGGCTCAAAGCTATGTTTACTTTTTTGATTATTTGGTTGACGTGTTCTTTGAATTTCAAGTCATGAGAAAGAGTAATTCCTAGATGTTTGTGCTTTTGCACCACTGGTACAGGTTCACCACCAAATGTTAGTTTTGGGACTTGTTTTCTATTTTTTAACGAGAAAGTTTGCTGGATTGTTTTGGTTGGGTTAAAGGTAATGAACCATTTTTGTCCATAAGTGTATATTTTGTCAAGGTCTGTCTGAAGAGTGTTCTGAATAGAAAGGAATGAGTTAGTGGTATGAGCCGCGTACAGAGATGTGTCGTCAGCAAAACAAAGTATGTCTTGGGTCGTTTGTTTTGTCAGAGAATTTAGATAGAGGAGGGCATGGAGGGGGCCAAGAACGGATCCTTGAGGACAGCCTGCATTTAGCGAAAGAGTAGATAAGTAAGAAATTTGCAAGCAAACACGTTGTCTTCTGTCAGTAAGGTAGGAGGCGAGCCAGTCTAAAACTGCAGTCAGTCCGAATTCACGTTTGCATTTTTCTAAGAGTCCTCTATGCCAAATTTTGTCGAAGTAGCGCGAAATGTCCAAATACACTGCAGTGAAATCTTGCCCCTTATCTAGTGATTCATTTAATTTATGTGTCAAATAGAAGAGTTGCATTTGTGTACCATGGCTGGGCCTGTACCCGCTCTGTCGATCTGTTAGAAGGCTGTTGTCTGATAAGTGTTTGTATATTTTCCGGAAAACCACCTTTTCAAAGACTTTCGATAAGCAAGAAAGAAGACTGATAGGCCTATAGCAGGAAATGTCGGATGGGGATTCTTTATTTTTGAAAATTGGTTTGACATTGGCGAGTTTCCATTCTGACGGGAAAATACCGAGCTGAAGAGATTTATTGAATAATTTTGTTAACGGGTCTGTGATAAGAATTGCGGTTAGCTTTAAGAAGTTGTTTGGAATTTCGTCAGGTCCTGTTGATTTGTGGGGCTGTAGCTTATTTAGTTCATGTAGCACATCTCGTTCAGAGACCACAAGGGCGTCTATTTCCGGGACAGGGGAGTCAGGGGGCTCAGCAATAAGTATCTCCGGCTCTACGATGTCTAATGTTGATTGCGCTGCAAAATAGGAGTTTAACATGTTTGCTTTCTGCTCGTTGTCGTTGACCATGGTTTCATTTTCGTTCATTAAAGGAGGAATTGATTTAGTGATTATACGGCCAGTAAGTTCTCGCAAAGTAGAATGATATTTGTGTGGGCTGCTTTTATACTGAAGAAGTTGATTTGTTTTTTAGAGTAAATATTGGTTTTTAAATTGTCGTAAGTCGTTGGTGACCCTATTCCGCTGTAACCGCCACCTATGCCACGCAATATTTATTTCAGGATGGTTCCGGTCTTTATACTTGTTTTGAACCTTTTTGGCTTGTTTGAATAACCTATCCCGTTTTCTCATCGCTGATTTCAGAGATTTTGTCACCCATGGTTTATCTTTTGAGTTGATAGTGATAGTTTTTAAAGGAATAGTAGATGCGGCCGCATTTTGTAATGTTTTTGTGAACAATTTTTTTGAGTTTCTTATTTAACCCGAAAACTTAATAATAACTTTAGAGTACAACTTCTGAATTTACAGTTCTACTATTCTTTGGAGACTAACTAGTAAAAACTTAGAAAAAGGAGCGGGAGGTGCGACTTAATAAATATTAAATACATGTCCCAAATTACAACGGAAAATTTGTAGTTAAGTTCACTGCAGTGTTAATGTCTTTGTCTATTATGTCCTGCCAGTCTGTTGTCGTGAGAATGTTGGTCAGACGTTGCACGTCTAGCTTACTGTAATCCCATATTGTTTTATGGTTTGTCGCCGGGGTAGCTAGGCTTTTTTGATAGAAACAAGAATTGGAAAATGATCGAGCGCAGAAAAAGATGACAGGACACCACCGCTTGAGATCAATTGCTTGTTATCAACAAAACATAGGTCGCGCAAATTTTGAGTTTTTCCCTGCACCCTGGTGGGTTCTTTGATTACTTGAAATAGTCCTAAACAATTGGCAGTTGCCTCTAATTTGCTTTCAAAGTGTGTCAGTGGCGAATGGTTTACATTTTTATCTCCTAGATACATATTGCCAGCATTCAGATCCCCCATTACTATTATACATGTTGGGTTGTGCGCTTTTGCCTGTTCAACACTCTCTGTTAAGTACTCAAGAAATAAATCTTTGGCTTCAGCGTTTGAGTCTGGGGGTATGTAAGTGCAACATACGATCAAAATCATATCTTTTAATTTAATTTTTTCCCACGCCCACTCTACGTTTCCGAATTCTAGGTCGTGTAGCCTCGTTATCGCAAGAGATGAATGACAGTACAGTAAGATACCTCCTCCTTTCCTGTTTCTATGCCGGGAAAGTGGACTGTGAAATCTACTTAAGTTGTACATAGAGCTGTTAACAGAGTCGTCTAGCTTAGTTTCTACAAGGCCTAAAATCCTTACGTTGTTTTGGTTTACAAATTCATCTAACTCGTCCTTTCTATTTTCTGCCGTGATACTGTTTATATTAATGCTACATATTTTATATGGTCTTCAATATCGATGACGTCAGAATTCAAAGCACCCGGACCCGGCGGAAGCAGCGCTGAGGCGGCGGCAGCAGTCGAGTCGGATGGGCCGCGCATCTGGACACTCCCAGGCAGGGGCTGGGCGGCCGAGCATTGGTGAACAGGCCATGCGTAGTCGTTGACACTGGCAACAAGCACACATGATATTACAGTCAAGCTGTGAACACAAAAGAAATGCTGGTAGCCTATTTTTAGAAAAAAACTAAGGCAACTAACTATTTTTGCTTAAGAAATTACCTTTGAGTAAATCTTAAACGGCCCAACACTGTGATCAGAGGATTGGTGCTTGTCTGGTAGCAGTTAGCAGAGGCACGAATACAATGTAACCAAACAGTTCCACACATCATGTCAAGACTGCAATAAGGGTTAACTTGGGAACGTGGGAACGTGACCTGACCTGAGATGAACTAACCTTAAAATTTTCACAGATGTTGTACAAATGATGAGGGAAAAGGTATGCCAAGTACGGCGGCGCTAGCCCCGCCGTTTTTCTGCTATCTCCGAAAAACCCGAGGGGGCGGGTACCCGCCCCCCCTCAATGCGCGTGTTAAAGCCGGCGGAAATGCCGAGAGCCGAGAGCTTTGGGTGAAATTAAATATGCCGATAGTGGTTTCTCAACAAGCTCTACAAAACTGCTATCTCAGTTCAAAACCCATTATAAAATTGGGACACTCCCTTTAACCCTCGTCCCACCGGGGGGGGGGAACATCGATGGCCCCCCTAAGGTTTTTCCGGGATAGCAGAAAAACGAAGAGGCGCAGCACCGCGGTTGAGGGCTCTACCTCTCACTGCATCATTTTCCCACCATCCCTAAAAATTTTTACCCCGGGTCACTCAAGGTCAGTTCACCAGACAGGTCAACCAAGGTAACCTCACTTCAAATTTAGAGCTCTGTAAGAGCTACATTTCGAAATCGATCGATTTGAAACTTCCTACACTTTATGACCCCTCCAGGGTCTACAAGGTGTATATCCGGGATTTTTCGATTTCGTGCCCTGAGGTCAGGTCACGAGGTGACCTAGACTGCTAACCGTTGATGGTTACAAGCTGTTTCGCCGTGACCGCCCGGCTGAGCTTAATTTACCTAGAAGTAAAGGAGGAGTGGGGATCCTTGTCCGTGATAATCTCGACTGTGAACTTTTAAAAACGCCGGTGACAGGTATTTCTGGCTCGAATATGGAGATTATCTGGGTTATAGTCCGTTTTGCTAAACACCAGTCAGTCCTGGTTGCGTCTGCGTATCGAGTGCCTCACAATAATGTGCAACAAATTCGTTCTGACCTCGATGATCTGGAATCCCAAATCCAGTACATGCTAGCCCGCTTTCCCCGGTCAACCATGGTGTTGACAGGTGACTTCAATCGTTGCCTTTTAAAAGCAAAACGTGATGGCAATAGTGATATACGAACATTACTGTCTTCATACAATATTGAAGTTACCAATAGTGTGTGTGCTACGTACCGACCAGCCGCCAGTCTATTAGACCTCATAGCTACAAACCGACCTGACCTTGTCAAACGTGCAGGTGTCACGAGATGTCACTTTGGTGGGCCGCACGATTTTAGCCGTATTATTTTAGCACGCGAAACACATGTTAGCACCAGCCGTGTTTAAATGTACGTAGGCGCGCCATCAACAAAGTTGACTCATCTGCTTTTAACCAGCAACTTTACATCACTGACTGGTCACCTGTTTACTATTCTGTGACGCCAACTGACAAGTGGAACTCTTTCTGTTCCGTGTTTATCCCTCGACTTGATCAAGTTGCACCTCTAAGACCTACCCGCGCACGAGAGCCCAATGCACCATGTGTGCCGCAGAAACACAGTGCTTGATGCGACAGCGACGTGCCGCCCTCAGTAGAAGTGACCGCCCAGAGTATATACGCTTGAACCGCCTCTGCCGCTCTGCCATCCGCAGCGATTGTATGACTGTGTACACCAGGGAGATTAGCCAGGGACGGCGAGGTGGCTTGTGGCGAGTGCTTCAGCCGGTAATAGGGCGTAAACAGCAGCAGTGCGCGGTACCGAACATTACAGCTGACGCACTGAATGACTACTATGTATCGATCGGGCCAACTACAGCGGCCAGTGTCCCACCAGCTACTTGCGCGGTGCCTACGCTTTTACCGCGAGTGATGACCTGTTCTTATCGCGTTCAACCCATCGATATGCAAACACTTTGTATCACTTTGGCTACAATGCGTCCTTCTAAGTCCACTGGTGTTGATGGAGTCAGCATCTTCATGCTTCAAAAATTTTTCTTTGGGATTGGCTTTCCACTACTTGACATTATTAACGCTTCGCTGATAAATGGATCTGTTCCAAGGAATGGAAACATGCGCTGGTGACTCCTATCCCAAAAGGCAAGGTAACTGCTGGGCCATCTGATACTCGGCCAATATCAATTCTTCCGGCCATTTCTAAATTGATTGAACGTGTTGTTCAAAAACAACTCACTCATTACCTGGAGGATAACAAATTATTGTCCGAAGCACAACACGGCTATAGAAAACACCATTCGACCGAAACTGCTTTACATGTGATCACTGACGCAGCTCTTCAAGCTATGCAAAATGTGAAATTTCAATCCTTGTACTATTGGATCTCTCGAAATGTTTTGATGTCGTACCACATTCAAAATTACTCCAAAAGCTCGAACTTTACGGTATAGAGACAGACTGGTTCCGCAGTTACCTTGAGGGTCACACCCAGCAGGTACAGATGGGGGCATAAAATCAAAAACACGGGAGAATAATATGGGGATTTTTCAGGGAGGATCATTATCTTGTCTGTTGTACATGCTGTATGCTAATGACCTGAGTCTGTGTGTCGGCAGCGATGTCACGGTCGTGCAATACGCTGACGACACGCAGATTCTGTCAGCGGCCGGAAACAAGATTTCCAGCAGATAGTAACCCGCATTGAGGCCGCACTGGGCTCCATGCATCAGTGGTTTTGCCACAACGGCATGAAGCTCAACGCTCAGAAAACAAAATGTTAGTGCTTGGTACTCCGGCTATGCTGCGAGACATGCCCTCTGTTACGATAAATTTTGCGGTTCCACCATACCTGACTCCAGAGTGGTTCAAAACCTGGTACTTAACATGGACAGGCATCTCAATTATCAATCACACATTGATGTTATGTCGCGCAAATGCACTGGAATTTTGTTAGCCCTCAGCCATGCGAAGCACGTTATACCGCGAGCCGCTCTCAAGGCTATTGTTGAAGCTCTTGTATTGTCAATTGTGCGGTACTGTTTGTCCATATATGGTTCGTGCGGAAAAGTTCAAATCCATCGTGTCCAAAAAATTGTCAACTTCGCAGCACGTGTTGTGACTGGCCGTAGGAGATATGATCACATTTCGGATGCTTTTAACCAGCTTGGCTGGCTCACTGCTGAGCAGCTTACCCACTACCATACTGTAACCGCTGTGAACAGAGTTATAACAACGGGACTGCCGGCATACATCCGGCAGTCAATTGGACCGCAGTGAGTGAAGTGCACAACCATAACACGCGGAGGGCTAATACCCTGTCTCTCCCGCCGATACGGTCAGAGGCTGGCCGCCGACGTTTGTCTACAGGGGCGTATCGATGATTAACAATATGGGGTTACAGGCCGGAGTACCTGACTTGAGACACCAGCTGAGAGCGGCGCTAATCAGACGCAGAGAGGGACGTGTGATTGAGTAGTTGTGTGATGCATATTGTTGTCAGTTTTTAGGTGTGATTTTAGACCAGGTATTATTGTGTTTTGACTGCGATCCTTTTACTCATTTTACTCTTAACTATTTGACGTGAACGAATGAAAAGCCCTCTTTGTGGACCTTGTTCGAATAAATCTGAATCTGAATCTGAATCTGAATCATTGAAAAAAGCATGGGGAAAAGCTGTCTTATGATCTAAAAGTCACAATAACGACTGAAAATGCTCAGTTTGATCAGAAAAGCGTTTTTGGACCCCCTTCACGGATCCCAGAGGTTATATTTGCCCTTTGACTTTTCCAAGGTCATCCAAGGTCACCAGGGGTCAAAAACAGTATTTTGACAATAACTTTTGGCCTATATAAGCTAGAGCGCTGAATCAAACACCATCGTGTTTGTCTTGTTAGTGGCTTGCGTTTTATATACGGCAAGGTTACCTTCTGACCTTTCGTGAGCTCAGGTCATATTAGGTCACGAGGTGACCTCTGGAGGTCAAATCACTGGCGGGAGGTCTTTACATTTCATATAGCGGAAAAATTACTGGCCATTTCCTATCAAATGTACTTTACCAGACCTCAATAGCTCTAATGGCATATGAGTTATGCCCAGTTTGCTTAAGCATAGCATTTTTGAAATGAAAACAGCCGACCTTGACCTAATTTGAACTCTGGAGGTCAAACCATTGACCTGAGCACTACAACATGCAAAGTAATTTCTTACTGAATTCACGCGAGCTTTCTAATGCACTTTGCAGATTTGCGCTAACGCCCATATTTTCGGAGTTAGAGGGGGCCATCGATGGCCCCCCGGTGGGACGAAGGTGGCGCCGGACCCCCGGTGGGGCGCGGGTTAAGGCACCACTATCGAGAGGTGCCTTGATTTAAGCGCCATGCGCTTTTGCACCTATCAAAATATTTGCTCCTGATGATGAATGTGTTGTTCGAATGAAATACACGTACGTATGTATGTATGTAATAGTATGTATGTATGCATCCGCTACACAATATCAGACTGACGCAGCAACAAATGACTCCCACAGTGGACTTGAGCTCACGCTACTGAATGCTACCCTCTGTAGCTGGGCAGCTACGCCACTAGGCATGGATGAAGGTATCCGGGGGTTACGGGGTGTCAGGACCCCCTGGATCTTGGGTCTCCCATAGGCTTTGCATAGGGCTTGTATTGCCATGTAATCGTTACCAATTAAGAAGCCCCCCCTTGGGTCGATGAGAGATCTCCAGCATTGCAGTTAGGCATTGAACCATCCTCAGAAAAAAAAACATGCGACACATACTAAGTAGAGGCGTTTATTGGCATTTGTTTTAAAACTAACAAAGTACACCATTCATGGTGTGAAGGTTCCGTCGTTCACTTTCAGCTGACAGTGAACACAAATCAGCCGCTGTCAGCACACGAATTAATGCCTGCGATGTTCGCCAATTCTGAATACAACCATTCCAATGCCCGCATATTCCTAGTGTTTCTTTCTGACATGGTTATCGTCCTTCCTAGAATAATCGACTTCCAACTGTGCAAGGCACGTGACAAGCAGGCAACAGCTTTGGCCGCGAAAAACCATTCCGAGATAGTTCCCAGGCGCGAGCAAATACCGGTGACACTGTCAGCAAGGCACGCGACAGTAAACTGACACTGTTGGCAGCACGCGACAGTAAACTGACACTGTTGGTAGCACGCGACAGTAAACCGATACTGTTGGCAGCACGCGACAGTAAACTGACACTGTTGGTAGCACGCGACAGAAAACAACTGACACTGTCGGTAGCACGCGACAGTAAACTGACACTGTTGGCAGCACGCAACAGTAAACTGACACTGTTGGTAGCACGCGACAGTAAACTGACACTGTTGGTAGCACGCGACAGTAAACTGACACTGTTGGTAGCACGCGCGAGAAAACAATGGCGAGGCTTTCAGTAACACACGCAAGTTGCCTGTTCAGAATGTAGACTGATAACCAGAATACACTTAATCTAGTTCAGAAAGAGCATACCAAGTGCAAACCACCCCCCCCCTTCAATCTCTGGGTCACCATGAGATAAACGTTGACACAATTGAAGCAAGTCTCCTGAGAAAACCTACAAAAAACCACCACTCTACAGCAAACTGATCCGGCCTCTACGCATGGCTCTCAAAAGCAGGCACGTGACCTCACTATCCAAGCCACCGCCTTCGCCAGACTCTGGCGCTGGGAGCATCAAAGATGCGATACTCTCATGCGATGTTTAAGCCGAAACAGCTGTCAGCTCATACTCCTTCAGATTTTTGTCCTCCGGTCTGTAGAAGTCGTAGACGTTGACCACTGCTGGCTTCAGCTCCTTGACCTCCGTCTCCTGGATGATGCGGAAGGGTAGGCAGGTCTTGTCTTCCGTCACGGTCTGTAGTGTGAAGGTCACCTTGCCATCCTTGGACTTGTACTTGCGCACGACTGTGGAAGGAGGGAAGTTAGTAGTAAAGGTGTATCAGATTTAGTAAAAGTGTGTCAGATTTAGTAAAGGTGTATTAGATTTACACTATGGACTGTTCATGTGTTCGGCGAAGAAGTTGATGGAAGGTTCAAGAAATTTAGCAGGCTAAGAGTCTAAATTTATCAAAATGTATAGTATTCTCGAAGACAGTGGAAAATAACTTCAAGAATCTCTGTTTACTGGGAAGGTTCATCTACTCAACTTGTCGAAATGTCATAGAGTGACTGCGCAGAGTTAAAGTTAATAGTTTACTGTTTTTCAGACCTAGTTCGTACATAAAATGTTCTTTTTAAAATGTCGCAAAGTGGTCTATTCCTTTTAATAAGGTCCTCAGTGGCGGATCCAAAGGGAATAAGGGACTCAAGCTCCTCCCTCCAAAATGTCTGAGCCCCTATTGTTAATACATAGGCGAGGGGCTGCCCGAGGTACTGGCTGGTGAGGCTCGAACCCCCCAGCCCCCAAATGAATTCCTGGATCCGCCACTTAAGGTCCTGCCTCCACCCTCCTGCCTCACCTCTGTCCTCGCGGAGTTTCCGCAGCGTGCTGTCCACAGGAATGTAGCCTGAGGACAGCTCCACGTCCAAGATGACACGGTCAGCTGTGCCGGGGGTACGGAGGTAGCTTGTGCAGACCTCCATCTCGTAGGAGCCGCCGCGGCCCCGGGGCTTAGTCGCGATGTCCAGAGAGAATGCCGGGTTTGGTACCTAGAGTGGTGCACGGAGTTAGAACTGTAGAGGTTCGTTATAATCGGTGTAGTAGGAGTCCAGTGAATTCTAAACAGTCTTGAGATGGCTGTTGTTCGTAAAGATGCTCCAGAAAGTACTCATTCTCATCGTGATGGGCCAGGCTTACCTTGAATAATACTTCTCAGGCTTTAATTACACCTGCAATCATTATTAGTATTACTATTGTTATTAATTGTTATTATTATTATTATTATTATTATTATTGATTATTATTATTATTGTTATTATTATTATTATTATTATCATCACCATCATCAACATTCCGATATTCAATGTAAGACTGCAAGAAGTAGGTATCAGAAGCATGTTCCGAACCTTTTTTAGAATACGTCATAGGATCTATGGTAAACCTCAGCATCTGTGGACAACATTGTAGGTACATACCCTGTCCACTACCTCATTTGTACAAGCTGTTAGCCTGAAAGTGGTGGGTCCAACTTACCACGGGTTATGGCGTTATACTTGAAGATGATCAGTAAGTACTTATTCAGAATAGTGCTGGGTGGCTCAGACTTGCCTAATTCCCAGGTATGTGGCTATGGAATGGAGTTGTCCAGGGAGTGTTTATCACAAATGGTGGATAATCGGGTCAGGGGCGGATCCAGGATTTCTGATCAAGGGAGGAAGTACATGGTTGGGGGCCGTCACTTTTGGGCAGGAAGAGTTAACAGTGCCAAATTATGGAAGCCAAATTCTGTCGCGGAGCGTCTTGAGGAGGGGGGCCTGACCATTTCCGGGTTGTGCTAACGGTTGATATGGGCAGTAGGAAAATTTTAAAATCAAATCCTAATGGTCAGTGCTCCATTGACCCCTGCTAGATCCGGCTATGAGTCCGACCCACCTCGAGCCTGGTGTTATTCTTGGAGCTCAGGAAGTGTTTACCACAAGAAGCAGCGGATTCGACCTACCCTCAGTCGACTGCTGTACTTGAAGGTGCTCTGCAGTACAACGCAGCCCGCTGGAGTGACTTCAAACTGCAGACTGCCGGGCAGCTGCAGGCGAGAGTGGTCAAGGGTCAAGGTCAAACAGTGGCGGATCCAGGACTTTATTTGGGAGGGATCAGGGGCTCTAGACCCCCGGTGGGGTGCGGGTTGAACGATGCTAAGGGCCGATTGATAAAGCCTTTGCGAACACCAGATAAAACAGGCATGCGTCGAGAAGCAGAGGATTTCGGCAAGGGAGGCTAGTCCCCCCAATTTCCGTCCAAAAGTTTCCGCGTTTCAGTCAAACTGGAAAATATCATCATCTGGGAAAAAGTAGCAAGGAATCCAAATATGACAATATTTCCTTTCTGGAGGGTATATTTTCCTTCAGCAGGTGGTTGAAGATTGAGTGGCCCCTTCACTGTTTCAGAAGCAACAATTATTAGATAAGCTATCCCGTGAGTATAACTCCATATTCATTCCTGTAATGTCCTAGTTTTATATTTACTTGATCATTTCAAACAGAAACGTGTCACCACTGTAATGGGATTTCGGATCTTCTTTTCTAGCCCACTTTAAATTACCCACAAGCAAAAATGAAACTCTGTCTACATCAGACCATCTCTATCTGCCACGACCCACCTCAAGATCAGAAACCTTCTGCTGTTGCAGCAGAAGACGGTTGCTAGGGTCCATACTCAGCTCAGCTGACTGTCCGTTGGATGACGTCACGGTGACCGATGACGTCAGCTCCGATGAGAACGTGCGATTGGCGAACGCAGTCAGAGCGCGAATGGCCACGATTGTGTCTTGGGTGCTCTGAAAAGCGCGGTTAATCTGTTAGAGATGGATGCGTTTTTATGACTCAAAATTCCGGCTGGCTGCCGAAGATTGCTTTCATATGGAGTAGAACTATTGAGAAATAAGTGAGTTTAGTTTAACACGCGCATTGACGGGGGCGGGTACCCACCCCCTCGGGTTTTTCGGAGACAGTAGAAAAACGGCGGCGCGTAGCGCCGCCGTACTTGGCATACCTTTTCCCTCATCATTTTTACAACTTTTGTGAAAATTTTAAGGTTAGGTCATCTCAGGTCAGGTCACCAGTACAGGTCAAGTGACCTGACCTCAAAAAAGTTTAAGATAGCATAAGTCGGAGCAGGGTGAACTTATCCGATTGAAACTCATATCACACATTGGGCCCACCGAGTTCTCTAAAATATGTTCCGGTATTTTTGATATCGATGACCTAAGGTCAGGTACGAGGCATGACCTCTCCCTTGCAAATACATCGGAAAAATGGGTATTACTGTATAACTCAGTAACGGATAGTGATAGATCGTTTATTTTAGCTGCATTAGACTTGCCTTGGCTTTGCGGTTCTAATGATATGCATTTTATATAATTTGATCCTGACCCGACCTCAGGTCAGGTCAAATCCTTGTTTTGACCTAGCAAGGTCAAATTATATATCATTCGATTCGGCTTGCTGCGAGGATTCATATAGTTTAAGTCGTTTTGCTCTATCTTTACTTGTTCAGATGTAATGGGCAAAAAACTTAATTTACATGTTATCCCTATTACGGCATGTTTTGACCTCTCGTGACCTTAAATGTGACCTGATAAAAAATGGTTCAATTATTTTCGATGGAGAAGTGGATGGGCTACCCAACGCCGTTTACCGTTTTTCGCTGCCTACTGTGGTTCTCGATATCTTAGGGGTATCCGCCCCCCCTCGTCAAAGCGAAGGTGGCTCAGACCCCCGTCAATGCGCGTGTTAATCAAGGTTTATGCCTCAAATATAAATGTCCACTTTGCAAATACCTACACGGAATCGTGTGCCGTAAGGTTGATAGGCACTACAGTGCAGCATCGGGAAACATTATTATAATTTGGCTATTATTATCAACAGTTATTATTATAACTGCTATAACCCATGCCACTTCACTCACAGGGCGAAGACTTAGCAAATGATAAAAGTCATTAGCAGATGTTGGGTCAAATGCTAATGTTTAGAGCCTGACAGCGTACTACCTGCTGAGGAAATAATGACGTCACCGCATCGGCCGATCCAGAATTCCAGGTTACAGTGAGGGGATACTTTGGTCAGGTGGGTGCCATTTAGGCCAAGGGGGCGCAAGTTCTTAGAGGGTCGCCTTGTCAAGAGAGGCGTCAAATCGCATCGTGCCAAGGCACCGTCAATACTTGCATTCTGGCTCCGGGATATGAGGGGGGAGGCGATTGAGTTAGCCACCAAGGCAGTTTCAGGGGTCGCCAAAGTTCATTGGGAGGAAGCAGAGTCCACGATCGTGGTAGAATGGGAGGGGGACCTATGCTTCTTATCTCTGACACTCGAATTTATCCTGAGTCAAACTGAGTTCCCAAACGTTGATAGGTTTTGCAGTTCTGCGGCGCGGAGTGTGTGTATTGGGGTTTATAGGGCGCTTCCAGCATCTAGGCTATATCGCGCCCAACAGCGAGGAGAGGAGCATGATCATAAGTCCTCGAATCCTGATGTAAAATATACTAAGATTAAAATTCGGGCACAGCCCTTCCTTAGAATTATGTAGGTAATGTCACAAATTCTCAGTCATCGTGTAGCCAGACCTCGAATTGCTACCTTAATAAACTGGCCTAGTATATATAATCTTAGTTTATTTTACATCCAGGATTCGAGGAGACAGACGAGCCTACACCTTGTCAAACTAAATTCTCGTTCGCTTCCTTACCACGAATCCGCCTCGGTCGTTCCTCTGAGTGTTGATCCAGCGTACAGCCCGGGCAGCGTCCTCCAGGTAGCCCTTTCCAGAGATTTGCAGCAGCGCAAGAACCATGTATGACGTCATCTCGATGTCGACAGACCTGCTACCGCCGTCTGCCGAGTCAGAGGGTTCTGCGTGTCATGGTTATGTGCTGTTGGATTTTTTAAAAATCATGACGTCATCTCGATGTTGAACAACGTGGCTGTCTGCCGAATCAGATGGTTCTAAGTGTTCTGGTTATGTGCTCCAGGATTTTTTAACGTATGACGTCATCACGCAATGGACGGACTTGGTAACACCGCGTGGACCTCCGAGGCAAATTTGGTAATACCAAGTATCGGGTTTTAGTTAATTTTTCAGAATAAATAAAAGAACATTAATTATTTTCCATAAAAATGCCCGCAAAACTACTTGAGTGCAATTGCATCGAGGTGTCATGTTCTCTTTAATGCTAAGGACCGTACTAACCTGCTGAAAGCGGATAGAAATAGGTAGAACCACCAAATACAAATATGGTGTCTGAGAATAATTTTATCTTGCTAAAACATTGAATTCTTTAAATTCCCGACACTCTTGTTTCCCTCAAATTAGCAACAGTTTTTATTCCTGCTATATCACCTATTTTCCCCACAGTAGGTTCTATCTCGTGTATCTTAAATTTCCACCAGACAACTGAGAATGCAACTCCTAGTCTCCGTTTCTCCTACGACTATTAGAGGTCAGGATGGGATAATTTGTCACTATCCATCCCGCTTCGTTTCATTAAGGTCTGCCTCCTTACTCTCTGTCCCGGAAAACTCCTCCAAAACTCGTTACCTCCCGTCTCATTTCAATTTCTTCTTTGACAATGCCACAGTCAAGGCTGGAGGTCTCTTCTCGACCCAAGGGAGTTCCTGGATGGGTTAACGCTGCCACGGCAACACAAGCCCTATAAAAACCCTATACGAGTCCCAAAATCCAGGAGGGGGGGGGTTCTAACTCTCCAGCCCTCCGGGATCTCTACGGATGGTCACAAGGAACAGTCCCATCCCGTTTTATCCCATCCCGTGCCGAATAAGACCTGGAAGAGTTCCATTCCGTCCCAGAATTTCCGTCACATACAGACCTCTAGCTTCTACCACCATCTCTACCAGCTTAAACCCACCACTTCTACAGTTTCTACCCGCCTAAACCTACCCTCCTCCAGTCTCTACCAAACTAAACCCACCACTTATGTTACTACCAGTCAAAACCCACCACTCCCTCAGTTTCTACCCGCCTAAACCCACCCCCTCCAGTTTCTACCAGCCTAAATCCACCACTCCTCTAGTTTCTACCGGTCTAAACCCATCACTCATGTTTCTACCAGTCCAAACCCACCACTCATGTTTCTACCAGTCTAAACTTACGGCTCTTCTAGTTCCTCCCAAACTTACAGATGCTGTTGCGGTCTCCCTCCCAGTAGAGGACATCGTAGCCCTCCCGCTTGGCCTTGGTCATCAGCTTCTCCACCAGTCGCTTGCCCTTGACGTCTTCACCCATGATAAGGTAGGCGTAGGCCATCAGAACCTGTGGTTGGTCACTGGTCAGAAAAATGATCGTGGTTATGGTCAAGGGCGGAACTAAGGAGGGTGTTTGACGCGGTTAAATATTAAGAATTGTTAATATTCGTAGTGAAAATAATGAAAATAAATTTGAAAATCCGCTTTTGTTTTAGTTTTATCAAGACCCCTGTTAAAATCTACAAAATCGCAAAAGACCACAAATATCAGTGGTCAGAAACGTATTCATGGCTATGATCACGGGCGGAACTAAGCGGGGTGTTTGACGCGGTGACACGGTGAAATATACAAAATCTTTAACAGTCGTAGTAGCAATAGCAAAAATAGCTTTGAAAATCCGCTTTTGTTTCAGATTTTATTTAGAACCCGAAAAATTGAAAACGGCGCAAAGTCGAGGACAAAATATTTCAATGCGACTGGATTCTCCGGCGTTTGGGGGCCAAAGGATAGTTTGGCCCGCCCTCCACCGCTTTGATGGGGAGAGGGGGCATGGCCGGAATGGTCCTCCTGCGTCCGCCAATGTGCAGAGACTACTTTCTCACTGAAAACGATAATATGATGCCTTTGGCCTACGAGCTCCAAACCAAACACAACGAAAAAACTACTCTCCCGACTTGCTAAGATCGTCTGTCAGCCAAAAGCAAGCGTAAAAATAACACACATCAAGGATCGAACCCACAACCTTACACCTAAAACCCACCTCCGAGTAGAGAGTCTTGTTGGTATACTCGAGGCTTTGGTCCAAGCATGTAAGACCCTCAGCCAGTATCGCGGGTAGACCACTGTCATCGATGCTGTCCTTCAGTGCTAACATGACGAAGGCGGTGAGGGCAGCCCTGCCGCCTCTCTCCACTCCTCCCTGTTGGTGAGACAGGATTAATTTACTCAGGTGCTTCTTGCAAAGGGGGAAAAGCCAACTCTCTCACTGAAAACTTCAATCATCATTAAGATATGGGAGGGCAACAAGCGAAGGATATCTCAAATTACCAAAGTAGGAGGAAACACAAATTTAACAGCATTATAATTCCCCATTTTTTGTGATTTGAATATTTTTCTTGCATGAACATAGAGGGACGTATGATTTTCTTTTTCTGCGTTAGAGGAGTTAGTGCGCACTATGCGTAACCTAAACATGAGTTTGTAATAATCGAGACAGTTGTCGTCAACATGCCAAGATAACGGCAAAGAGTAAATTATACACAGATCTGCCGCGTGTCTATTACTTAAAAATTCAGAGCACTTTTTTAATCGTGTCAAATAGTCACGGAACGCCAATGAGGGCTTCAATGTTCAATGTCAAAAAATCTTACCATGTGCTACCAACATCTCGTGTAAAATGACGATAAAATGGCCCTTACCAGCATCTCTTTATGAATCACATCACCCACGGCGTCAAAACAGCCATCAGAAGCGAACCGGTTCCTGTTCCTCAGCAAGAAATTGACAGCGTCAATGGTGGACGCTTCATCTGTGGGAACACAGGTGAGAGGTGGTGGAGCGTCCACGCAGTCGGTTCCGGGTTCGATTTTCAGGTTCCGTGCGTGTTATCCGTCAAATTTAGAAGTTAGGGACTGGAGTCGGCTTACTAACGAGAGAGAGAGAGAGAGAGAGAGAGAGAGAGAGAGAGAGAGAGAGAGAGAGATAGAGAGAGAGGAATAAAACTAACAATATCGCATTGCACGTATATTGCACCATGAACTCTTTCAAACCATCTTTCATTAGCTTTACCATTCATACTTTCTTTAGCAAACACTTGTTCATTTCGGAGAGAATAAAGTCAACCCCAAGATTACTGACTACGACCGACCCTAAAACAGATCAGCATACTGTCTAAAACACACACATGAGCACACGCACACAAGACTTACCGATATCTATGTACTTAGATGCGTCCTTAAATGCCTGCACCACGAGGGCGGTGAGCCACACAGATCCCTCTAGATCCTCGGGTCCGTAGGAAGAGAATGATCCGTCGTCTCGTCTATACCGGAGCTGACGCTGGTATCCTGTAAAACACGAGAATCGGAGGTACCCTGTTGAAAGAAGCACGAGAACCGGGGTACCCTGTCGAAACAACGGAGATATCTGTCGAAAAAAGCATGAGAAACGGAGGTACCCTGTCAAAAAAACACGAGAAACGGAGGTACCCTGTTGAAAGAGGCACGAGAAACGGGGTACCCCGTCGAAACAACGGAGGTACCCTGTCGAAAAAAGCACGAGAAACAGAATACATTTATGTATAGGAGAATCACTGGCGTTAATGTAGAAACTCCTACATAACAGTGAAGCCATGCCGTCGCACGCAATTTCTGCATACAAACTTGAAACCATTTTTTGTTTCCAGCTTCTCAGCATGTTTCTTAGTCAGGGGTTGCGCTCCGGCTTTTTAGCATAGGCAAAAATGGCAACCGCAAATCTGGCATTCGCTATGGCGATGACGTCAGCAATCGCCTAGAAATGCTTAGCAACGCATTGCCGCTGTGTATTGTAGAAAACGGGGCTCAGCAGATAGGTTACATGTTAGGGGCAATAATACTGTTTTTCTTTAGACGTGGGGTAATGAATCCTGCTCCTCGTCAGATGCATCTTGAAACCGTACGAACACCCCACGATCCGTAGCCTATTTACATTGAATGAATGGACGGCTCCAGCTAGAGAGCAATTGCTGACGTCACAAACGTAAAACAGAGGTCGCCATTTTGTTTTTAGAGCGGAGCGTTCTACCTTTACATTTAAAGGCCTTGCTTCTTAGTAGGTAGTGACAGTTTTGCTCCACTGAGGGCCAGTTTCAGCTGGAGTCACGTGACGCAACATGGGTTTCTCCTTCAGAAAAATGTTGTTTCCGTCGCAGAAATAACCCTATGGCCCCTAATAATGTTTGCTGTGCTGAGTGAAAAAACAGCATGCCGGCCAAAGAAAACACCAGTGCCCTGCCGAATGTCAAGATGTGTCCCTTGGAGCTCTAAGAGTACCTTTTCTCTGTTAAGTGTTCAGTAAAAACACGAGGGAAAATTCGCAGCATCGAAGAATATAAGAGTGCATCTATACATATATGGACGTATGCATGCATACGCTAAACTTGAGATGAATAGAATACTTTTCAGAGGCACTGCGGTGGTTTGAGGCCACCAAGTCCTGTGAGAGGGTATCGGGTGCACTTTCGAGAAGCAGGAAGGGGTGAACACTTCACTCACTTTTGCCCCTATATCTGCCTAGCAATTGTCTATGAACTTCTAGAAAGTCTCAGAAATAAGAACACATCGCGTGTAAAGCAGAATAAAAATATTGCAAAGTACCGGACACCCACAAAGACCGACACGTACCACTCTTCATGTTATTATTGGTCTGTCGTTTCTGCATCTCCGTGAGCAGGCCGGCCTCCTCCAGGTAAGCTCTGATGTAGATGTTGGGTACGAACGTGATCATGTTGGGCTCCCCACCTCCAGTGGGAGCGTCAATCAGCCCACTGTCCAGATTCTGGCGGAAAAACAGATATTTTATTTAAAGATTGGGCTCCCCACCTCCAGTGGGAGCGTTAATCAATCCACCCTCCAGATTTTGGGAAAACAGAGGTTACATAAACTGGAATATGCATTACAAATTGCATAACTAAGTCATTGCCCAAAAATAATGGACCGAGCGGACGTAGACTTACCTACTCGGTAGGTCACAACCAGGTCAGAACACTTACTGACAGGTTGGGCCAGGAAGACTGCACCACTTATCGGTAGGTTGGACCGTCGTAGGCTTACCCGGAAGGTCGAACCCAAATTATAGACTTACCCAGTAGGTCGCACCCAAGTCAGAGACTTACCCAGTGGGTCGGACCCAACTGGCAGACTAAGCCGGAAGGTCTAACCCAAATTATAGACTTACACTTGTCGGGTCAGCACTTTGTCCTTGTCGGGTCAGGCTCGGGCCATAGAGTTTACCGTTAGGTTGGGAGCCAAATAATACACTTACCCGGTAGGTAGGATCCAAATCATAGACTTACCCGGTAGATCGGACCTAATTCATAGACTTACCCGGTAGGTCGGACCTAAGTCATAGACTTACCCGGTAGGTCAGACCTAATTCAGACTTACTCGGTAGGTCGGACCCAAGTCATAATACTTACCCGGTAGGTCGGACCTAAATCATAGACTTACCCGGTAGGTCGGACCTAATTCATAGACTTACCCGGTAGTTCGAATCTAAATCATAGATTTACTAGCTAGGTTGGACCTAAATCATAGGCTTACCTGGTAGGTCGGACCCAGAAGGTCTCCGATGACGGAGAAGAATGCCCGCTCCGAATCTAGCACGAGTTCATCCCTGACCGGTAGCTCCACGGTCTCCACGTGATTGTAGTCCCCTGCGAGCAAAAGAAAAAAATAATTACACAAAATTCCCTTTAAGAAGAATGATAATGAGAATCCACTTTGATGACACCGATATTTGCTTAAAAACTGTATCTTCATGACTGGCTGTCCTAAAAAATGACCGCGGCATACATTCCACTCACGATTAGCACGCTTAGTTATGTCAGACGCCCGCAAAGTTTGTATCTGTAGAGGTTATTCCACTCTCAGTGTGACGTCATTGGTGCACGGAATGTGATTGGTGGATGTGAACTCACATACCCTTGTCAAGACAGATGAAGCGAGAAGTGGTCTCCACTTGAGGGAAGCCTTCAGGCTTGATGATGATCGAACGGATCACCGTATCGCTGCAAGAAAACATCACAGCATATGTTTGAACGTAGCTCATGAGGTATTGTTGGTTTCCTAACAGTCTTTCCCCATTGCCAGGGTCGATGACACTTTTATATTTGGGTGTCATGATGACAACGTTGAGATCAGAATGATACGTCATTATTGAATACATAAGATCACACCTATTCAAGTTATTCTTTTTAATCCCCCTCGATCCCAGAAAAGGTGCCCCATACAAAGTCTTGTTCAATTCCGTTTTTCCTTTCTGACATTTTCAGAAATTATCCCGTCCCCTTTCGGATGAAACCTGGCAAGCATCATCCAATCGCACGTAGTTCTATAAGGTTTGCAAGTTCCATCCGTTCCCCTATCACGTGCAAAGTTATCTAACAATATTTGTGTTCCAATACCGAACTAGCCTGACCCGGTTCTGTCTCTGGCTATGACGTCATAAAATAAATGTTTTATTTGCTGCTAAAATATACGATAAAACATGATGATACCAGAACAACTCATATAATAAGCAGCATCGAACATAAATGGATACTCAGTGAATATTTTTACTCCGTTACGGGATGTATGAACCTAAAGACATACACTAGACCGGTCAAAAAATAAATAAAAAATAAAACAAAAAAACGTTGCCCCTCATGCATGGCTGCTTTTGTTCCTTGCCTAGTCAGTAATAAATCCACAAAAAATCAGGTCAATAGACCTATGGCAAGTGCCCGCACCTTGATCTTCCCATTGTCCATTAGTGCCCCATTACCTTGCAAGGGAAGGTCAGGTTATTTTCACTATTTGACCTAGCAAAGTCATATTATATATCACTCGATTTGCAATGATGAGAGGAATCTAATGAGCTCAAAATATATTCCCTAAGTCTTGTCTGAGAGAATCTATAGGGAAAACTAAACTGCTTCACTATTAGTATATGGAAAAGTATTTGACTTTGGAAAAGTATATTATCTCAATATTGAACAGACCTACCTGACCTACCTGGGATACCTGACCTGACCTGACCTGACCTAAAACTG
This sequence comes from Lepas anatifera, assembly GCA_034440635.1. Classification (NCBI taxonomy): domain Eukaryota; kingdom Metazoa; phylum Arthropoda; class Thecostraca; family Lepadidae; genus Lepas; species Lepas anatifera. The sequence goes on along the minus strand of JAOTON010000288.1, from coordinate 441,648 downwards.
TTCCTACATCCGCTTTGTCCTGTTAGGACTAAGAGGATTTATAACCAGCATTTTTAGGTCAGGCCAATATTGAGTCACCAGAGGTCAAAAACTTTCCCATAGACTTATAGTGGAGCAGTTTAGTTTTCCCCCATAGATTCTCTCGGAGAAGGTTTAGGGAAAATCTGTTGGGCTCATTAGATTTCTCTCATCATTGCAAATCGTGTGATATATAACATGACCTTGCTAGCTCAAATAGTGAAAATAACCTGACCTTCCCTTGCAAGGCAATGGGGGCACTAATGGAAAATGGGAAGATCAAGGTGCGGGCACTTGCCATATATCTATTCACCTGAATTTTTATGGATTTATTCATGATTAGGCAAGGAACAAAAACAGCCATGAGGAGCAGCGCTTTTTTGACCGGTCTAGAATAAACCTCACAAAATACTCCAGGAAAAACCTCTAGCTGCTCCATTCCTCACCCAGAAGGCCTCACTGCGTTTGCCTCCTGGCAGTTTCCGTCCTTGACACGGACCGACACGGTGATGTTGACCTCGCCAAGGTCAGTGAAGGTCATCGGAAAATAGTTGACCACAGTACGGCCGGGGGCGATGCAGAGGTCATATCCGGCGGGATCAGCCGCGTCAGCGAGGTCGTAGCTTGGTGATTCACCGAGTTCAAGGTACACCTGCGAAAAGGAGAAAAGGTGGATTGGTGAGGAGAATCAATCAAGAAAACAGCGTGCAGGAAAATATTGATGCTGGGGTTAATTTTATTGTATTATATATTGCTATATTACTATTGTTGTTTTATTGTTGTATCAATATTGTTTTATAATTGCATTGTTGCCGTCCGTGTTTCAGGGTAATCTGTCAACAACCAGCCTTGCTTTACGGCAAGTGTGATACATTTGTTGACACTGTGAATCCGGCTAAATTAACCAGCGCGTGTTGTTTCATATCCCTTAACACCATTCTAAATACCTGACTCGAAGTAAATGATAGCCTCCAAACGAGGGTTCTCTTCAGTCAACAGGCAAATGTCTGCCTACTGAAGTCCTTAATGCGAAAGAAAACAAGTTCAAAAGAGCCTTTCTGGTGTTATATCAATACATGCTTGAGGATACTAATGCATTAAAAATGGCAGAAATCCATATACATTAGGGCACAGCGTCAAAATAAAAGTTTTTTTACTATTCGGCCCAGACATATTCGGTTGTAACGCGGAATTTTAAGTGGGACTGTACTATTTTTTTCTAATTTGAACACATTTTGGTGGCGGGGAATAATGTTTTATATTTGGGTGTAGATTATAGATAAATACCACGGAACCGCTCGGCCCATGCCAGTTCATTGTTTATCTAACCCCGACTAAGTCCGGGAAAGTAATTTCCATCGTATGAAATGGCAGAATAGTGTTGAGTTATGTATATATATATATATATATATATATATATATATATATATATATAAGTTATCGGCTATTATAGTGTTGCAGCTTTGGAAAATTGCTTCCAAGCTGGGACTCGAACCCAGGTCTTCGGATTTCCGGCCCGGCATGCTAACCACTACACCACTCAGGAGCCTTATATATATATATATATATATATTAAGTTCTGGGTTACCTGCTGTAACAGAACACACTATTGGTAGTACATCTTCTATATTTCACCCCAGAAGTCAATATACATTCGATGCTCGCACACAAATAGTGAGGTGAGGACATAGAAAGCGGGTTTCTTATTGGGGCGGTAACAGGAGCGAATGGCATCGACATGCTGGCACTGTACATCCCACGGAAAACTTACTAAAACACTGACATAATGTGCCTCTTTGTCTTAAAAACCGGCAGGTCCTGCCTATGGTGCGCCCTAGCCCGTATGAAACCGTCTCGAGCCTCCTGGCCTACCACTGCTGCAGCTGCCTCTGTCACTTGTTTCACTACTCTCTCTGTACTCTGTGTATGAATGTAGAAGTCTGGAGCCTTAAATGGATGAGCGAGAAAATCCTTTATATTTTTCTTCGGTAGCCTACAAGTAAACACGGGCTCATGAATGGCGTCAGGCTCCCAAGCGATCATATCTTGAAGACGCTTTGCCTTCATGTTGAGTTTCGGGGTGATGCGTGAACGGACGCTCATATCTCCATATTCACTGTCTCCTCTGATCTTCAAGATCTTATTTACAGCGAATTCTCGGTCGTCCCTGTTCTCACTACATACAAGCGATAGGAGAATACATTCTGGATGTGCGAACCAGGCGCCAGTTTTGACGCTAAAGCTCACAGCTTTCTGCACTGCCTTCGGCTGTGACTGAAGCAGCCTAAGCTGTGTTAAGACATGCTTTGGCCCGTCCTGTAGTTTGCACTTCACTTTAATGTCAAAATACATTTTGAAGTAGACCTGGACACAAAACTCAACCAGAATCCTCAGACAATCCAATGCCTGGCCAACGAGTCCGTGTTTTCTGGTCCACATGTAAACCAGACTCTGAGCAGTGGTAAGCCACCTTGCATGAGAAAGCCCTCCGCATTGAATTTCCTGCATAGATGGAGGAAGTGTGCCACATTTCACAGCTTGTACCAGTTTGTATGACAACTTCTGGTCTGCGGGCATGGACTCCAGAATGTCCTCTGGTACCTCAACCAGATCTTCACCTTTCAATGAGACTATATCAGAGGAAAGTTGTTTATGGGAAAGGAACTCACAATCAATGAGAAAATTGCAAGTTCAACAAAAAATAAGTTTTGGAAAGAAGTTTTTATAGCACTGGCGACCTTTGACGATTGCTTTGCCCCGAACCTGGAGGAAATAGCTATTTGCGGCTTATGGTTTTCAAACTGTACCAGGTTTAAAAACAATATCATTACATCGTGGCATAGAAAAGGCTTAAGGCATATAAATGATCTGCTTGGAAGTAATGGGCAGCTAATGACTTTTGAAGAAATAAAACAAGCCTATCAAATTCAAGGTATGCAGTTAGATTACTATGGTTTGGTTAGAAGCCTTCCAACTGAATGGAATAGGTGGCCTCAGAAGGCAAGGGTAACGGGCCCAATAATTCATCCGAGTATACGTGCTATTACTCAAAGAAGGTACGGAAACAAACATATATACAATATTTTGCTGAGCGGAAAGCATAAGGATGATGGAAATTCATGGGAAAGTGCTTGGGAAATTGAATTCGGTGAGATAGAGTGGCCATTATGGTATAATTTACCGAAAAGTACTACTCCCTCAATCGCGTATCAAGCAATACAATATAAAATTACCACACGGATAATTAGCACTAACAGGAAGCTGTATCAAATGGGACTAGTAGATTCTAAGGATTGCACACGATGCAATAACAGGACGGAAACTCTCATACATAAATTCTGGAGCTGCCCAGCTGTCAAAATGTTTTGGGAGGCAGTTTCAAATCATCTTAGGATTACAGGGATTTCCTCAGAGCTTCGGGGATTTACAAAATTTCAAGTTATTTTTGGAGTGGACGATTCTCCTCTAATCAATCATATCATTCTAATTGGGAAAATGATGATAGCGAAAAACAAATTCCTTGCAGTCGACGCTCTCATGCTACGGCTGTTAAAGGGACATTGTCGCAAAATTTTTTATTGTGGTTTCTTAATATTTGAAAAATCGTGATTCTGGTACTATCAATCATTTCTTTAACTTCAGCTAAATTTTTGGAGGCCACTCAACAATTATTCAAATTTGCTAACAATATCAATAATAGGCTGTAACCTGCTCTTCACCTCTATTCTATCAATCCAAGTTTTAAGTTCTATAAATGATTTTTGGGGGTAGAAAATGTTTTTATGCTGTATTCGTATTCAATTTATTTTTATTAACCCTTAAAAATACATATATTAGACTAAATTGTCCAAAACATTCGGCTTGAGAAAACTAATCAGGAAAGTTTTAAAATCGGGCAGGTGTCGTACAGCGGGGATGGTATAGTGGCCTCCATGCCCGACTCTCACACGGGTAATACGGGTTCGAATCTAGGTCGTGGAAGTTTTTACTGTAAAAACAATTTTTCTGATTTTCTTCTTGTTTGTTCATGCGTACTAATGGATGAAGCATGGTCGGATCCATGATTGCCGATCGGGGGGTAACTTCCGGGGAGGGCACCATCCGGACCAGGGGGGCGCCACCTTTGACCGGCAAAACCTATCAGATGGACGCTAAATCCTATCAGTGTGCGCCGATTTTCGCATCCTGGGGGAGGGATGGGACGCGACATTTTAGGGTTCACCGAGAGTTGATCAGAGAGGGGGAGGGGGCACGTGCCCCCTTTGCCCTCCTGGATCCTCCTATGGGATGAAGTAAACATTCTAAGGACAATTTCTTCTGGTTATCCCTCCGTCCGGGTAGTTGAGGGAAAGGGAATATTAGCCCAAAATATTTTTCTAATCTGACCGGCGTACCAAACTAGAACCGGCTTGTCTCCAGCTCCCTGCAATGATTCTCAATCCGTCGGATTTCCCTCTATTGGAGACCAGTTCCCCTGTTTTCTGACCAGCGGGACACGCTGTTCGCCGTTCGAAAATGTCTTTTGTGTCCTTTGCTGAAGGCCATTCTTGAAGGCTGACCGGTTTTCGTGCAAACCAAGAACCAGAAACCGGCTCAATAAAAAGCAGGGGTGGCTCTTCGAGATTATAATCGTTTAACCCTCGCCCCACCGGGGCCATCGATGGCCCCCCTAAGGTTTTTCCGGGATAGCAGAAAGACGATGAGGCGCAGCACCGTGGTTGAGGGCTCTACCTCTCACTGCATCATTTTCCCACCATCCCTGAAATTTTTTACCCCGGGTCACCCAAGGTCAGGTCACCAGACGAGTTCAACCAAGGTCACCTCACTTCAGCTTTAGAGCTCTGTAAGAGCTACATTTCGGAGTCGATCAATTTGAAACTTCCTACACTTTATGACCCCTCCAGGGTCTACAAGGTGTATATCCGGGATTTTTCGATTTCGTGCCCTGAGGTCAGGTCACGAGGTGACCTCTCCCATTGAAAAAGCATGGGAAAAGCTGTCTTATGATCTAAAAGTCACAAAAACGATTGAAAATGCTCAGCTTGATCAGAAAAGCGTTTTTGGACACCCTTTCACGGATTCCAGGGGCCATATTTGCCCTTTGACATCCCCAAGGTCATCCAAGGTCACCAGGGGTCAAAAACAGTATTTTGACAATAACTTTGACCTGTATAAGCTAGAGCGCTGAAACAAACACCATCGTGTTTGTCTCGTCATTGGCTTTCATTTAATATACGGCAAGGTCACTTCCTGACCTTTCGTGACCTCAGGTCATACTAGGTCACGAGGTGACCTCTGGAGGTCAAACTACTGGCGGGAGGTCTTTACGTTTCCATAGCAGAAAAAGTACTGGCAATTTCCTATCAAATATACTTTCCCACACCTCAATAGCTCTAAGGACATAAGAGTTATGCCCAGTTTGCTTAAGCATTGCATATTTGAGTGAAAATAGCCGATCTTGACTTAATTTGATCTCTGGAGGTCAAACCATTGACCTGAACACTAAAACATGTGAAGTAATTTCTTACTGAATTCACGCGAGCTTTCTAGTGCACTTTGCAGATTTGCGCTAACGCCCATATTTTCGGAGTTAGAGGGGGCCATCGATGGCCCCCGGTGGGGCGAAGGTGGCGCCGGACCCCCGGTGGGGCGCGGGTTAATACACGCATTGACGGGAGGCGGGTACCCGCCCCCCGTCTGGTTTTTCGGATAGAACATAAAAACGGCGGCGCTACGCGCCGCCGCACTTGTATCCATACGCGTATATTAACAGTAAAAACGTAGTACATGGTAAAACATACACTCCTAACACTAGGCAAAGAAAACTAGGCAGGGGCGCCGCCACGGAATTTAAGCCATCACACATTTATTAGGTAGGTACTTAACACACTCGGGTTAAAAATAAACTCGGGTTAAAAACTTGACATACCTTCTCTCATCATTTTTACAACTTTTGTCAAAATTTTAAGGTTAGGTCATCTCAGGTCAGGTCACCAGTACAGGTTAAGTGACCTGACCTCAAAGTTTAAGACAACATAAGTCGGAACAAAGTGAACTCATCCGATTGAAGTGACCTGACAAAATGGTTAAAATATTTCGATGGAAAAGCGTATGGGCTACCCAAAGCCGTTTACCATTTTTCACTACCTACCCTGGTTCTGGAGATTTTAGGGGGTACCCGCGCCCCCTGTCAAAGCGAAGGTGGCTCAGAGCCCCGTCGATGTGCGTGTTAATCTGGTAAAACAACGAGACAAAACGTTAATCCGTACGAGATAAAACGTGTTCGAGATTAAATGTGGCGGTCTCCCAGGGCGGACCACCCTGAAAGACCGCCTGGGCCTTTCACGGCAGGAGAGTGTGGAGGTGGAGCGCCTGCGCATTGGCCACTCCTTTCTCCTGTGCAGCTACCGAAAGAGGATCGGCCTGAACCCGGAGGCCACGTTACAGGAATGCGACGATGGAGAGGACGAGATCCTCCACCACCTTCTGACCCGGTGCCCTGCGTGCGCTGACCTGCGCTGGGACATATTTGGACGGGACGACCCGCCCATCCGGGAAGCGCTGGCGGACCCACGACGGCTGGCGATGTTCCTGCGGCGGTTGGGGCGCCTGCAGGGCCCCCCTCCCATTTGGCCGGAACACTCAATCAATCAATCAGATTAAATGTGTCCGTCGACATCTAAATCTGTGATATAATTGTAATTCTTTGGTCACCGGAGAATATAAAAACACGTAGTCTAGAGAACCGGAGAATAGCTGAATGTGATACGGAAGAATAACTCTTGATATGCGTCAGAACTGGGGAACCAGAGAGCAGCCACCACGATCCTTGGATGAACTAACAAAAGTGTGGAACGCACCACGAACCCAAACCTGATCACTTTTTGTTTCAGGGGGAACGTTTGTTGTGTGTTGCAGATTGGAGGTGGACTGGCCACCTCACTCCTCTCTCCGTGGTGGTAGCTCTTTCTAATTTTTTTTCGTATATAGATATACAAGATTTAAGAATACATTGTTTTTTACTTCAAGTTGAGTTAGTTTCCGATCAGGGCACATCAAGAAAATATACCTCAAAATTATAGCCTGGAACAGTTCGTATTAAATAAAAAGGATTCTATAATTAATCTTAACATTGGTAGTCACAGAGTCTAAACCTAAGAAGACGCATCGCAGCTTTAAGACAAGCAAGCTGCTAGCCTCATGAGTGACATTTGTTTATGAAAATGATAAGCGTTTATTTTTAATACTTCGGAGTTCGGAAACGGTCCTTTCTCATAATAGAACAAACAATTCCAGAAGCACTTCATATAACATCATATCATTATATAAAATAGTATATTAACCGTTATTTTTATTAGATTGTTTATTAGATTATCTACGTTGATAAGATATTTCATGACCAGCCTCCTCGAATCATAGTTCCAAAATGGGGCTAATACACTGATCAATATTCAGGTACATCCCTTCACCAAAATTATCATAATATAATAGGTGAACACATACATTTTTAGTCAGAGTGCTAGAATAACCTCGAATCGAGTTCCAATATTTGAATATTCCAGTACTGAACTGCATTATTCCAGCATTCGATTTCCAAATCAGATCTAAATTTCAAGCCTTGGTCACACTATGACCAAAAGTTTTCGCTTATTGTATTATGAGGATTCTGACGAGGGGCTGTGCCCGAATATGTGATCACAGTGTGATCACAGGCTCCATTTTGCGTCAAGAATTCGAGAGGCAAAGCCATGAAACATCTTACCAATTTATAATCATGCTCCTCGGCTACGCAATGCAAAATTCATCTACTTTTAAAAACCAACAGATATCAGTTGATCAATGAGGCTTATATTCAATCTCACAAAAACATGAGACCATATAACCTACCAGGAAATTACAAGCGAGTGATAACCCTCGGCAGGTGAGAAACGCGTGCAACAATCAGGTCTGCGAGTCCCCAACGAGCAGTCTTCCGAGTGCAACGTGGACTAGAGGATATAACTCAGTACGTCAGTGACGGATCCAGGCCAATGTTTTTTTGTGGGGGGGGACAGGGTCCAAAATCGTGAATACACATTTTTTAAAGGTCGGTGAAAATCGCAGAGTTTGGGAGGAAAGTAAATTTTCCCGGAACCCACCAGTGGGTATGCAGCTCCTAGCTTCCAGTCCTTGAAGTGCACTCTAAGAAGGCTGGGAGCGAACCAAATACTGAGTGTACGTCAAAAGCATAGCAGATTTTGCATCTCTCCACAATAAGTGCTGCACGGTTTGATAAAATGTTCACCGCAATAGTCTGAGCACAGAGGTGTCACTTATTATTTTCGCCGACTTTCGCACGTAAGACCACCAACAAAATCTGACCACTTCGTTTTTTACTATAAAGACCCTTTGCATTACTAATTTTCTTACCTTTAGGCTAAAAAAATACTTTTAATGGCATGTTTTACTGAGGTCCTCAGAGGATTTGCCTTAATATACCGCGATAAACACCACTTACGCACATACATGGCTAGGCTCTTCTTAAATTAGAAGATATTTTCACAGCAGGAACAAATGGGACCAAATAAAGGGTACAAATAAAATATCACAAGCCCACAATGAAAGCAAACCAGATATCACTGAATCTTGTTTTAAACATATGCAATATATATATATATATATATATTCAAGAACAAAGACGTCCCCAAAGACGATCTATAGTCTAGATCATGGGTTTGTGGAGGGGTCAGGTGGAACCATGCAAATTCATGTTTTTTTTTATAAATTACAATACATTATTTCAACACTGGCCCACAATAGGAAACAAATATTCCAAATTTCAGGTCTATGGGAGAATCGGTCTGATTGGGTTCATCCCATTCAAACTAACAAACAAAATGATCATACACAAGCTGGTCCATTGGGACGATAGCTTGATGATACACAGCAGCTACAAAAGACAGGTTTTCTAGTAAACAAATTTTCTCTTTGAAGCGACCCGCCTAATCTTACATATATTCCTCCAGGAAAACACAAAAAATTGCATCACCCAAGACTGCCCCCTTTCATTCCTACATGACTATCCATACTCTTTGTTCACAATTATATTGTTGTACTGGGTACACTCCTAGTGTTTCAAATCATAATACATCTTATCCAAGTTTTCCTTAAGTTCATTTTTAATATCAATTATAAAAAGCATGCAGATGGGCATTTTCAGAGGGCAGATGGATGAATTCATCTGCAGATGGGCATGAATGCAGATGGGCATTTTCCGAGGGCAGATGGATGAATTCATGCTACGGTCACTTTCATGTCTGGAAACAAACAGTAGCACTTGAAATATGAGTAAATGGATCTGATAAGTAGATAGGAGTACACTGACTACTATGTACTGTATGGTACCAAAATAAATGGAAAATCTGTTTCAATCTGTAAAATTATTCAAAAACATTTTCATACTTAAAAGAAGGTAAGCTAAGCAGCAAATGCACTAGCATGCACACATTGTGCAGAGCCAGTATTTGTAACAGGTAGAAATTTGTAATTCAAATTACAAGCTTGATATAGACTTTTACTAGAGTGCACAAATATTGTAAATATAAAGTTAGACCAAAAAGAGAGGGAATATGGGCAATTCAAAAAAGATGCTTAAATAATCATTGGAGAATTACCATCACCAAATAATTTTCACCTATTTTGGTACACAAGTTCACCTGTGCAACAATAAAATGAGGACTTTTTGGCATTGACGCTGCTCATAAGCCTTGTTCCGTCTGCCAGCACAGCCTTGTCCGCGAGCCCTCGAGCCTCTCCTCTAGAAAAGAAATACCACAACTGTCTCTAGTATGTGCTATGGCTAATCAGACAAAAATGAACCAGAATACTTATCTACAATCACAAAACAAGTATGCTACCACTGTTGTGCTGTTACTGTTTTTCCAGCAGCACCACAGCAGGTAGCCAGCCTGTAAATCTAAGATTGGTTCTAAGATTGGTTCTCAGGGAGAGGCTATAGCCATGTGACATAGACTCAATCCAGTGTGCAAAGTATGGCATTTTCAACGAGATCTCGTAAGGGTGAGTGCCCTAGGAGACAAGAGTGAGTGGCGTGAAGTTCATCAACCTGGTGTGAATTTCCCAGATTGGTGCAAGGAAGGTGACACTGAAAACCAAACAAATAATGGCTGAATGGTTATAAAGACACAGGAGGGGACCTTATAACAAGTATTTAACTAACTAATACAAGAGGTAGCATTGCATTGTGTGGGTAGGAAAGGGTGCATTTTTCTCTATGGTATATAGCAGTTTGGTGTGAATTTTTGGTGTCTGGCAGTGCAATGATTTTAGATGGCTGGTGTGACTCGTCTAGCCTGCTGCCATACTTTGCAGACTGGGTCTCAATGCTGCTCGCTGATTGGTGTTGACAGATGAAACGAGACCACAGCTTTAACAGTGGGCCAAAATGAATAAATATCAATTAAGCATACAATTTGCTTTTTGGCAACTTCATGAACCTAATTAATGCAGAACAGAAACATTAAATGCATTGCCCATACTTGATAGGATTAGTGTTTGACTAACTCACTACACTCACTAAACAAAACCTCCATAAGCATTGGTGGCCAGCAAAGATGGATGGCAAAAATTCAAATTGTTTCATTAACTTTTCACGCATAGATTTTTTACCTCTAAGAAAATCTCAATTGACCACAACAAAGGCTCAAAATATTCTACGTGCAGATTACCGACGATATGTTGATCCACGAGACCGGAGAGGCGACAATCTCCTCGTCCGAAAAACCACCCAAAGCTTTCTTCATGCCTCAAAGGAGGCTCTTCTGGATCGCGCTACCCGTATCTTTTTATTGTATCATTTTAGCTGCAATGCAATCATGCAATAACGAACAATTATTAATTATAATCTTTAGGGTATTCGGGCCTGACCGCAGCGCTAATTAGTGTTATAGAATTTGTATTCATATCTTCGCGTTTGCCGCGGTTTTTGAGATGGTGAATATCGATAGTTCATTGGTAGCCATGATGACATCACATTGATGTAAGATAAGCCCACGTGACCAGATCCTATAAGGACTGGGCTTCTGATTGGTTGATGGTATTTCTTTAAAGTCCTATATTTCTCTTTCAAAAGCGTTTTGGAAATATATTTTCATGACTAATTTTTGATGTTATAGGTTTTAGCTACTGAACTGCTTTAAAAGAAATGTTTGACATTTTTTCATATATAAATTGATAGCTATTGCCGGGTCTACGTCACTTTATCGTTACCATAAGGACTCGGTAAAGTCGTCTATAAATGTTGACTTTGAGGCCGATTTTCAGGCATTTTGAGCCTGAATTTGCAAAAATGAGCATATGACTTCTGAAACAACTTTTTGTAACCTTTTGATCTAGCCAATAAAAATTTTTGCGACAATGTCCCTTTAATGGATAAGCACACAGAAAAAGCTATTGCAGCTATCCAAAACAAAGAGCGCGATCACAAATCCAAATGGGAGGAAATCGAGAGGGTTTTGATTGCAGGACAGGCTCAAGTTCAAATACAAATCTTTAAAAATGCTTTGGTTAACAGTGCTTCCTCCGGGTTTTGGGCTATCCGCACTTTGTGTGAAGGCATGAATGCATATACATAGATACATACATACCTTGGCACCCGTTTCCACAAAGAATGGAATTCCAATTTTCACAGTTCTTACCGCAAAACACTGAACTTCAAGGGGAAAGATGATGTCAACAGAGCAAATTGCACGTCAGACATTTTATTTGCTCGTGTCTTAGTTGAAACTATAAGTTGAGTTTCGTAAAAATAATCATGTGAAGCGTAAGGTGTTCGGTGTAGTGCGAAATCTATCTCGCAAGAATAGCTGCTAAATATCTTCGAAATAGTATAAAAAAAAAAAAAAAACACATCTTCACCTGCCGGTAGCGCCTCGAATTCTGCATTAAACTCCATCTCATTGACCTTGGATAAAAGGCAGCCTACGGGACCTGAGAATTCGTTGCCCGATGCAGTTGGCCCATCAATGGTTTTGATCAGGTGCCGTAAAGGAAGCTCGTTAGTATGAAGCATGCATATGCTCCAGAAAAGCTTGTGTCCTAACAACTTTTCCAAGTGAGTGTGTGTCCCTCCTCTCCATCCAGTGTTGGAATTGGTGGAGTCTCCCTGCAAAACCATCAGAGACTCAGTGGAATTATGTACGACTAAGAGATCATATAGACCTTGGGCTACTTTCAGCGCCGGCTTTTCGGGATAAACGGGAGTTTCTGGCACAAAATGCCAGAGATACCTACCGGAAGGCTCATCAGTCACCGAAACGTGCTCTTCCTTAATGATTCGAGGATGAAGCTTTCCATGACAATCTGGTACCAAGGCCCTTGTCTTAGCATCTTTCCTGCCATCATAGCCCAGTCCAATTATCTGCGAACCCTCATGTTGCTGTTGGTCTATGGATTTCGCTACCCTCATGGCTTCCTGACGCGCCCGTCTTACCTTGCTGGGGTCACACGCTAGAAAGGATTGTTGGGGAGAGAGGTAGCCACTCGCAATCAAATCCTGAAGGAACCCTGTGGCAATGCCTGCCGCAGCAGTGGGTGGCACGTCAAACCGAATGGAAGCCAAAGCTAGATTGTGAACCGGCATGACATTTCGTTGTAGTTTTGGTTTGTCTAAATACTGAAGCTCTAGGTGGGATAGTGTTCCAATTTTCTCTTTAAGAAAACCTTCTACCAACCTCATCACGTCCAACTTCTCTTGGATATCATCCGCAAGTAAAGCAGAGAATGTTTTATCTCCCTTGTCATCGGTTCTGAGGTCATCATCGGACGCCGATGCCGCATCTAGCTCTCGAAGCACGAGATCCTCAGTCCGTTTGTTTTCTGTTTTCATTCGTTTCCTCGTTGCTTCTTCCTTCTTAAGTTTCCTCTTCAACGCCGTTTCCTGTCGTTTCGCCTCCTTCCGGTCCACGCCCTGCATCATCATAGCCCCTCTTTCTCCAATTTTCTGTCTCTGATGATAAAGCCACTCCAGCTCTAAAGCAGGTACCTTTTTATCCGCCGTGCAGTTGCACTGAACATGGACATGTTTCTGACACTGCTGAGAGTCAAAACAATTGGAACCCTCATCAATGCAACGTAGAATCTTGTGGGGGCAGGAGGTTATATCAAAAAGTCGGTCTAAATTCTTCTCCACGTGGTCGGTTACAGCAGCTGTTGACTTTCCCCTCGCATACTCAGAAGCTTTCAACCAGAATCGCTCAATTTTTCTGGACAGTGACTTCTCATTTATGACTGCTGGCTGAACAAACTTTGGGTTGGATTTCTGCCACTGTGCAAACACCAAAGGCGTTAAATCACCTGCAATGTTCTTCACGGAGTAGAAGTTCTTGGGGATATCGTGCTGAACGGTTCTTTGTTGCTGTAGCAGAATTCCTCGTCGTAATATATCCCGGTACGTTGGTACTTCACTCGCCAGAAATTCTCTCCCTGTTCCGATTGCTTCGGAGAGGTTTGTTTTATCGGAGGATCGGGTTTTGGGCTTGACACTAGGACAAGGATCCATCCTGAAAAAGGAAAGCAATATCAAGCATAGCAACGGATGGAAAAGTGGATATGAGAGGGTCATGCAACATGACGGTACCTGAGAGATGGGTACAAAAAAATGCACAGATGTGTGTATTAAAGTACTCGTTTTTCGTCATAATTCAGTTTTGGTGTTATCAGTCCATCCCCAATCACGCATAATTAATAAGCAAGCCCCATGTCCACCATAGTGCAATATATATAGGAGAATATGGGATTTAGTGGTGCCTTCTTCGACTTTAGTGGAACTATTTTTTATCAGCTCTTATACCCTCACAAAGAGAATGTGGAACTTAGATCATACCACCATAACACTAAAGTAAATATATGTTATCACATATCGCGAGGAAAAACATAAAAAACAACGCTATCAGCCTAAATAAGCCACATTGTTAAGTGAAGCTTGCTCATCGGGAGCTAAAAAGTTAAATGCGGTACTTAAATAAACATATTTGGACATCTATTTAGTATCTAAAATACTGTTGTTCTCACAAGATATCAGTAGCACGACAATCAAGTTTCGACGATGTGGCAAACCAGCATTGACCTGCATGCATAAGCCATATGGTAACAAAAAATGCGATTTCCCGCCACCAAGAATTGCTCAAATCAAAAACTTGCAAATACAAATCCTGCTTATAAACCCGTTTTACAACCGAATAAGACTGGGCCGAGGTAAAAAAAATCGAAATTTAATTTTTGACCATCTCGACGCTGTCCCCTAATATACATGCCCCTTTGAATTATATTTCACCACCATCTGAGAAACCAATTCGCTCGCCACCCACCGACAGGCTGGACTCCAGGAAGTTGAAGACCGAGGCCGACATGTTCAGAATCTCGCCACGCTTCAGCGAGTAAGGCAGTGTGACTTCAGTGAAGAAGGGCTTGAAGGTGGTGATGCTGCTCTTGTTGGAGAGACCAAAGCCGTCCTGTGACAATGGAATGCACTGAATGTCAGGGAGCTTAGCATGCGTCGAAATAGGGAAACATTGCTGCACTGGTCAGGGCTGAATCCGCATTTGTTTGAGATCTGAAGGTAATCTGAAGGTAGATCTGAAGGTAAGAGTTAGAGAACGGGGAATAATTTTTTAAGAATCTTTAAGAGGTCCAGGTAGAAAAATTGTCTGCCCAGCGTAATATTACCATTACATTTCATGTCATGATTATCAATGGCTACTTGTCCACCCAGTACAGGAGGTCGATAGGCGCTCTATTTTTACTTTCTCTCTACACAAACGGTACGTTCTGTGATAAATGAAATGCCGATAGAGTGGTTTCTCAACATGGCTTACCACATAGCTATCTCAGTTCAAATCTATTATAAATTTTTCAGATTCCCTTTAAGCGTACACCCACCCATACACACAATCACCCACACCCATCCACACACACATATTCTTATGGGAACCAGTCCTCACCTTTTCATTGGTGCAGATGGCAGAGCCCACCCAGCTGGTGATTGTATCTGGCATCTCCGATGTCAGAGTTTTTACTCCATCCGC
Organism: Lepas anatifera; assembly: GCA_034440635.1. Classification (NCBI taxonomy): domain Eukaryota; kingdom Metazoa; phylum Arthropoda; class Thecostraca; family Lepadidae; genus Lepas; species Lepas anatifera. The sequence continues at coordinate 426,547 of JAOTON010000288.1, read as the reverse complement.
GCTGGTGTATGAAGACAACGTCAGAGGAGTTTCATGATGGTTAAAATACACCAGCTTTGACACACGAGACTTCCTAAGTAGCTTCCCACGGAATCCGTGATTAATATTTGTGGGTTTAGTCGCAGGAGGCCAAAGACACCATGATAATGACGTGGCAAACTTCGATTGGTTCCCAGTCACCGACGCCTATAGTTTACATCACAGAAAGGCGGACAAGCCATAACATAACATAATACTAGATCACGAGTTTTTTTCTGGAGAGCAATTCTTCAGCAGTCACCAACATAATAAATGGAGACGGAGCACGGCCATGCAAAGATATTAAGCATGCAGCCCCGATTTCATTAACAAATGCTACAGGATAGAAGAGATGCAAAGAAGTAGGTACTTAAAAATATGGCAAACGCAGTAGTACAAATACAACTTTGAAAATGATAAGACAAATTGCGTGTACAGTACAGTTCTATTTAGTAGCAACTTATATTATCACTAGATAAAAATAAACGGTGAGTTTATTTTTGAAGAGGTACCTATTCTAGAAGTTTCTATACGTAAAATAACTGAGATTTAGTCTGCCTAACGTCATACGATCGTTAACCGAAGACTGTTAACCAGGATAACACTTGCAATATGTGGTGCATAAAGCATACGATTCCCTTGAAACATTAAAAACATTCTTAAAGCAAAGACAAGGCAGTTACACTGGAGGATGCAGTAACGCGGGAGACGCGATGACGTTGAGCTTGCGCGCTGTTAACCCGAGTTCAAATCCCAGAAGTAATACTGGGTGGGGACTCATCCACCTTATCCACCTATATATCCTTCCAACAGGATGAAATCTGGCGACCCTTTAGGTCTGCTTTAACCGTGTTTTGAGGCCTATCGATTGTCCAAGATGACGTGCGCAAATAAGGATAGCGATTCCAGGGTCGAGTTTTGGTTAGGCAAAATGTCACTGCACGAATAACTGGTGTTTTTCTTTGAAAATTGAATATAATAAATAAAAATATTGACAAGTAGGAAAGTCACTAGTGCACACGTTCACGCTGATAGTTGACATCACTGTTCACATCACGTTCACATCAGTGATAGTTGTGTTCGGTAATCCCCAAATTCCTTTTTGCTGACTGCTTGGAAGCCTAATTCATATCCAATATGAACACGATTTTGTAAATCTATTTTTGTATTAGGTATGTATGTACCTACGGCACAGTTCTAAACATCTTAGAAAACTTAGTACTATATACCAAACACAAATAAATTTGCATGATGGATATACGATCTAAAATAATCTTACAATCTTCTTTCAACAAAACATATAAATTTATGAAGATCATGAACACACAGAAGAGTTGCCCTTGTGAGCGCAATAAGTTTGACCATTTATCCGCAACACCGGCACCAATCCTTTGAAGCCGCACTGTACCCACTGACCTTGCCCTTCTCCACCAACACTTCATCACTGCACCTCCTCCCTCAACACTTGAAGCCATACACGCGTATTTCGAACATTCAGACATTTACAAGGGCATGCAGACAGGCGTGGATGAGATGCATAATATAGGAACGAATAGAGTGAGCAGCGGGTGGGTCTGTGGTGTAGCCAGCAGGGGACGGGAAGACAATCTATGTGTCCGTCTTCGTCCTCTGCTGACAAGTGGAAGTTATAAATTTGGTGCTGATGAAAATACTGAAAACAGCTTACTTTTGACGCCGAATGTACCTTTTCTCTTACATGCACTGAGGTGAGACATCAGAGGACTGTGATGAACTTATTTGGATAAGAGACCACATAACCTGAAAGGGAAACAGGTCTACGAACAACTTTTGATTTTTGGGACTTGTCTACGAACACCTACGATGGTACACGAAACACACCTCATACACACACACGCACACGCACACACACACACACACACACACACACACACACACACACACACACACACACACACACACACACACACACACACACACACACACACACACACACACACACACACAACACACACAACAAAACAAAAAAAAAAACACACACACACACACAAACACACACACACACACACACACACACACACACACACACACACACACACACACAACACACACACGGAGACACAGTCACATGGGGAGAACAACTCGCCCACGAAGCTCCGAAACACCTCACCATACCTTACACTTACCTTAGAGTCTCGATGCTAAACAAAAACGCCTCCGGAAATTCTGCCCTGATCTGCTCTGGCGAGGTCTCATGGTCTTCATCACCCTGGATAACTCTGACTCGTTCACGCGGTCTGCCTTTGCTGCCACCTTTAATTTGGAAGGTTCCTGCGAGGCCATCATCATCTTGGGCAATACGCGCAGAGTCCTGGATCTGAGGTACAGATGTATGTTGTTGGACGCTTACCAGGGCCTGAAACAGTCAGTAGGTTGGCTCCATGCAGGGTTTGTGTGTCAGAATGTGTACTTGTTGACGGGTGTCTTCGGTGTCAGAGGATTGAAGCATTTTCGGAAGAGTTGTTACTACAAGAAGCCTGAGTTGCTGCTTAACATTGATTTAGGTCCGTCTTTGGATGTATTTTCCTTAGCGTTATCAGTACTGTTTCGATTGTGGGAATACATTTTGATAAATTTACTGAGATTTAGGAACTGAAAAGGACCGTTTTATGTTTGATGGTGTCATTAGAATAACGACAATGTACGGGGTGGGGGGGGGGGCATCCTACTACTTGTTTGAGAATATGTGTCACTGCTTTCATCCTTAATTCTCCACTGTAATAAGCTACCACGAAGCTCAGCTTAAGTTATTTTCCTTGACTAATCCCGACGTTTAGAAAATCGGTTACACCGGAAAAGAGTAAATGGGTCCTAGTCCAAAAATTATCTAAAACATGAATGGAACGATATTCCTCTAAACGTATCAGTCCAGGGCATAAAATAACGCATCTTCACAACTTCAGCAAAACACGCTTGGTTACAGTGTTCCGTTCATTACACCACAACAATTGAAAACCACTGACTCGGGCTACACTGGTCATCGAAAACCACTGACTCAGGTCGCACTCACTGCAAGCTTGGAGTTCTCCTCCTCTTCTTCGGGCGCACCCACAGCCGGCACTGTTTTGTAACAGGGTCGATTTTCCAGTTGTAGGTTCGACATCACCAGGAATCCTGCACCCTGCGCAGCGAGGAAGAAGCTACCCAACCGAAACTCAATGGCCAGGAGCGATTGCTTAAAACTAGGCTTGCTTGCAGGCAGTGGCGGATCCAGGACTTTAGTTGGAGAGGGAGCGGGGTCTCGAGCCTTTCCCGCCTCGCAACAGGTTCCAGTTATGCAGTTACTATAAGAATTTTGACATTTGGGGGAGGCTTGTCCCCCCTAACCACCCCCATTGTATAAGCAACAGCTCATAGGAATACTGGAGTCAATGACCTTGAAATGTCACTTTTGACCTTGACCTTGAATTTCATGTGGGTTGACCTTGACATTTGACCTGATTATATGATTTTATGACGTCAGCACTGGGTTCACCGTGCAGGCGAGCTGGTGCAACAGCCAGATTGCAACGGTCTAAAAATATAGGTTTGGCTTTTAAATCCTATAAGTCCAAAAATGATCGATCGATTTTAAAAAATTGTTCAACAATCAACGCGCTCACAAATTCTCTCAAATGTGGCTCAGCAGTGGCGGATCAAGGGGCAAAGGCAATTGCCCCCAAACGGAAACTGGGCAAAACATGTTTTGCCCCCAAAGCGATCGACCTCCTTTTCCCCCGACTCCTTTTAGTTTGTAAGCAAAATTTGGTGCTTCAACTCTCAACTCAAACAGAATTAGAGAGTTCATTGTAAATATTGGGGCTTGGAAGGAAAAATGTATCTTGAGCCCATATTTTTCACCCCGTGACGTTTTTTGCTTTTCGTCTCCAGTTCCCAAAATCGTACCGAAAAGGCATATTGTAGCGCAATTTTCACGGCGCGACGTTTTTTGCTTTTGACTTTGGTTTGCCCCTCCCAAACCGACCGGCTAGATCCGCCCCTGTGGCTCAGTATCGTTTTCCGGCAGCGAGCAGTTCTCCGGCCACCTTGGAAAGTAGGTGGGGGGGGGACCTTAAGACCCTATCCACTGTGCGTGTTAAGCATCTCAGCCTTAAGCATCACTAAGATACTACTATATACATCTTAAGCATCGCCACGGGCAGCAAAACGAAAGAGCCAACTAACGTTAAACTTCCTGCTCACAAGTAATTTTCACCGCTAGAAACAGAAACCTGGCGCGATTTGACTTCTTTTACCTGTGCACCATACTGGGTATAAAAATGCCACACAATGTTTTTCCAATTGTACTAAGCAATTGTTGGATGGATAGTGAAGGACGGGGAATGTAACTCAAACCTCTCTTATCCAACGAGTATGGTGCCGATTACTCTTAATCTTCAGGTCGCCCGAACTAACGAAGCGATGCAATGAACATAAGCATAACATGATAGTGCATAATTGCATAAGATGCAATGCACATCATTGCACAATATGCAATGAATATAAAAATGTTTCACACACAAATATCAACCTAAACATTGATATGAAAAAACACGGGAGATATAAAGACAAACACAACTATACTCCTGAAAATAAAAGTTTCACGAAAATAAACAGACATATATCGAGTTATATACAATAACCATTCAGGACGCAGCAACATAAGGACATACAAAATATAGCTATATACCATTCCTATGTTAAAACAAAGCAGGAAATAATAATTCTGGAAAAATCGTTGCTATTCCTACTGTCAGTGGCGGATCCAAGGGGCTATGGGGGCTCAAGCCTGCCTCCTCGAAATGCCCGAGCCCCTATAGTTGATACATGGAGAGGAACTGCCCGAGGTACTAGCGGGTGAGGCTCGAGCCCCTAGCCCCCCAAAATGCATTCCTGGATCCGCCACTTTATAGGTCCCTGTGTGAACTCACGTCCAGAATAGACATGGTGTCAAGACGATAAGTTGAGAAAGGGCTAAACCGGTAGGTGTCTTCTGTCTTAGGCCTGGTTTTCTCGGCAGGATCCGTGAGTTCTTCACTGGTGGCACCTCCGCTGCGGAAATACGAATGTAGGAATTGCTGCTCTGGTAAGTATCCTCATTGCAGTGCATTTTTCTCGTCTTTTTTACTAGAGCCTCAGAGAGAAAAGGTCTTCAAAGGGCACATCTAGACAGTCGAAAGGGCACCTTTGAGTAATTTTCTTCAGTGAGCACGTCGTTCTACTACTCCGCACACTTAACGTTGTTGGAGAGCGACATCGGTCTTTAAGGAGGAGCACAAGGGCCTTTACCGAACGAGGAACACGACTTCAGGTTTCGGTACTAAAAGGGCACTGGTCCCCAGGGAAGGAAAATCAAAAGCGCTGGGGACCAATAGGTGGGACTGGGGATCTAAAACGGTCCGCAGTTTCTATGCAAAAAAGAACCTGCCTCATTAGCAAATTCAGTGGAATTGAAATGCACTTTCCCTCGTAACGACCAATTCTACGGTCTTCCCATAGCTTAAGAATGTGCTATGCTTGATTTGGTACCCTTTCAGCAAGACAGAAAGAAAAAATTAGCAATGTTTGGACCCTTTCAGCAAGACAGAAAAAAAATTAGCGATGTAAACATGCCTCCGGGCTACCTCCAGCTGCTACCAAATTTTAGTGCGATATAGTTTAAGGGGTCTCCGAGCCACCTTCGCACCATTGGGGAGAAGGGGAGGGGTTCGAATACATCCTGAATCTTGGTGCCTCTGCAGGATGGCGGAAAAAGTGAACGGAAGTGGATGGCCCCTACGAAATTATGAAGAAACTGCATCGGTAAGTTTTTGCTCAGATCAGAATTGAGTTCATAACAGGTAAAGTAGTTAAAGTTAATCTTAAGGCGTCATTCAGTTTCCTTCACTACGGCAAACCAAATGATAGATGACATGACCATGCTAGGAAACAATGTAAAACATTACCTGACCTAAGTTCAGGTCATTTCTGAGCTAGCGTGTCAAACGCATATCAATCGACTCGCAATAAAAATCCAAACGCATTTGTATAAAAATGATAGCTCTATCATTATTTCCTGCGAAGTTATTGACCCAAGTCTGACAACCTGCTTAAATAATCCCAAATAGCCTTTCAGAGGTCACAGGTTCAAACTTGCTACATGACCCTGGAGAGTGGCCTAAAATACTACGATTTCTGAATAAAAAGTCATGATCAACCGTCTCTACAAATAGAGTCATTTATAGAGTCAAGCATAGGTGGAAATCCCGGTGGGGTTGGGGGGTTACGACCCCCCTGGATTTTGGGTCTCCCATAGGCTTTGTATAAGGCTTGTATTGCCGCGTCAGTTAACCCACCCAGGGTTAACTGGCTAACTGAATAGAGAAGAGATATCCAGCCATGGAGTCAAGAAATAGAGCTTATTTTCAGAACTAAGAAATATAAATTTCTCGGTCCATTCCGTATTCCCCACGCATTTCTAATGGTTAGTTTAAAACAAGCCCTGCCCGTGCCTGACCCTTGGCTACCGATATAAGAAATCCTGTCGTCACAGCTTGTGGTTCTCAGTAGCAAGACTGGAGACCTCTTCTCGAACCCAGAGGGGGATCCTGGATGGGTTAACGCTGGTATGTCAAAACAAGCCTTTACAAAACATATTGGAAGCCCAAAATCCAGGGTAACAGTAGCCTTACTCTCTATAGAGAAACTGTCCAAGAACTCACGCAGTAAGCGCTGCAGCTACCTGCCGTTCGACATTCTTGCAGTGTTCGTCGTCAGTGTGGACCTGCCGGCAAGTGAACAGCAGGGGTAAACGCAACAGGTTGGTGGTCGAACGCTGTCTGCATGTCCAGATTAGACGTGGTACCAGTGGACGCTGGGGGACCGAGAAATTGCCCCCAAACCCCCTGTCTTTGCCGATTTCTTTTGAAAACATGTTTTCACCATGCTGTGCCCCGTTGCCCCCCTCTGCCCGGAAATAGCACCCCAGGCCCAGATGACACCTCCACCGCTACCATGTGTTTGCCTCTACCTCATTCGGCAACCCTAGATCAACGTTATGGCGATGTTTCAATCAGACGTCTGGTCCAGGGGCGGACGCAGACCCGAGTTTTTTTTTTGGGGGGTTAAACCCATGTCTGCCTCTCTTCCTGGGGGGGGGTGGGAGCGAAAATTTTTTGCTCTACAGACCTAGTATAAACACCTTTTTCAAAACAAATTCCGGCGTTTGGGGGCCAAAAGATAGTTTGGCCCTCCTCCAGCGCTTTGGAAGGGCCATGGCCGGAATGCCCCCCCCTGCGTCCGCCAATGGTCTGGGCTCACAAAAGAGATCGTACCAAAGCCGTTGGTAGCAGGTACCGCCAGTTCCACACATTGGTAGGTATTAGTTTCATGTTTTAAGAAATATCTTAAAAACGATAACACTTCTCAGAAAAGGTTGCGTCTCTAGTTTGACGAGGTCTTGAAATGTGGGATAATGCTAACGGAGTGAGGCACAGGGGCGTAGCCAGGATTTCGCTCAGGGAGGGGCGACGCCCCGAAACGGGCCCTGCGACAGCGCCAAAAGGGCCCTGATGGGTAAAAAGGGTCCTGGTTGTTACAGAATAGAGCGCTGAAGAGGTCCTAAGAGGGCCCTTTTTGGTATAAAGTGCCAAATTTGACCACAGAGCATAGTGCGGGCGAGCCGTGCCTCGCGCGGCTCGTGTCCTCAGGGGGGCCCTGCGGACCCTCAGGGAGGGGCGGCTGTCCCTGCCCCTCCCCTTTGGCTACGCCCCTGGTGAGGCGTTAATTTAGAAAATTATGAACAAAAGACTGTTTTCGCCTATGTGGATGATTTTCTGTGTCTTTACTCAATTCCTTCCCAATTTTGAACCTAATGAAGTAGAAAATGAGCTTGGAGAGCTATTTGAGCATGATGATAAATATGTAAATGAGGAATAACAGCCTATGCCATATTATATAAAACTTGTTCGAAAGTTAACAGTCAATATATTTCACCCATGGGGCATGATCACGACAGCGAATGGACAGGTGGCAGAATTTTACAACATTTGAAAATTTAGAATTATGATACACACGCGTGGTTGCCTAATGCACTTCAATTCTTACTATAACTTGTACATACATTTCCATTCCGAGCTTATATATATATATATATATATATATATATATATATAAAGTAGCATTCAATTATTCTCACATTCTCCGTACATTCATTTCTAGATATAAACAGCTCACATACATTTCAACTTATAGTTACAAATTTATACAACTTGCCTATGATGATGACTATTGGTATGCATGGGCTTCAGGAGGGTCCAGGAGGATGACATTATGTTTAGCTGGGGTTTATTTTTCCGAATTTCAATAGATTCGCTGATTTTAACCTCGCAACATCTTTGCAGAGCCTAAGAATTTAATGTTTAGTTTAGTGTGGTCTATATTAGTAATTTGAGGATGCTCGTTTTTGAAATGTTCGCCGAAGGGTGTATTTTAGTTTTGTTTTTGCGTCTCTGAGATGTTCCATGTATCTTTCTCTGATCATACGCTTACTTTCACCAATGTAAATTTTGGAGCAGAGTTGACAAGTAATTTCATAAACGGAGTTCCGTTGGTGGCATCCACCTTCCAGTCCCGCCATGCAGCAGAAGCAGCGTCTGTTGCCGGCGGGACAGGAGGTGGGTCTAGGGCCGATCTAGTAATTTTGTTAGCTAACGTTTTCCCGCTTAACCATGTGATCTGGAACGGTAGTTTTGAAGTTTTTACGGCATGGGATACTTTATGGGAAAGCTCATCGTCTATGAAGGGTAGCCTAATGTAAGTGAGTTCATCTGTTTTTGACGGGTTAGCTTCGTAATGTTCTCTCGGAACAGTCTAGTTTTAGTTCGCTGGATCAAATTGTTAGGATACCCGTTCATTTTAAAGATATTTTCAATTTTGAGCAGACCACGTTTTTGAGCTTCTTTGTCTGATCCAACCCTTTTAGCTCGGAGTAGCTGGGAATACAGAATTGACTTTTTGTTTGAATGGAATGAGCCGAATTGTAGGGGAGGATTATTGGAGCTGCCATCGGCTTGATATATAACTCCGTACAATATTGCCATTAGGATGAATAGTGACCGTTGTATCAAGCGTTGTATCAAATATCTTTAAAAGAACGGGTATCCTAACAATTTGATCCAGCGAACTAAAACTAGACTGTTCCGAGAGAACATTACGAAGCTAACCGTCCAAAAACAGATGAACTCACTTACATTAGGCTACCCTTCATAGACGATGAGCTTCCCATAAAGTATCCCATGCCGTAAAAACTTCAAAACTACCGTTCCAGATCACATGGTTAAGCGGAAAACGTTAGCTAACAAAATTACTAGATCGGCCCAGACCCACCTCCATGTCCCGCCGGCAACAGACGCGCTTCTGCTGCATGGCGGACTGGAAGGTGGATGCCACCAACGGAACCCGTTTATGAAATACTTGTCAACTCTGCTCCAAAACTTACATTGGTGAAAGTAAGCGTATGATCAGAGAAAGATACATGGAACATCTCAGAGACGCAAAAAACAAAACTAAAAATACACCCTTCGGCGAACATTTCAAAACGAGCATCCTCAAATTACTAATATAGACCACACTAAACTAAACATTAAAATTCTTAGGCTCTGCAAAGATGTTGCAGAGGTTAAAATCAGCGAATCTATTGAAATTCGGAAAAATAAACCCCAGCTAAACATAATGTCATCCTCCTGGACCCCTAAAGCCCATGCAATACCAATAGTCATCATCATAGGCAAGTTGTATAAATTTGTAACTATAAGTTGAAATGTATGTGAGCTGTTTATATCTAGAAATGAATGTACGGAGAATGTGAGAATAATTGAATGCTACTTATATATATATATATATATATATATAAGCTCGGAATGGAAATGTATGTACAAGTTATAGTAAGAATTGAAAGTGTATTAGGCAACCACGCGTGTGTATCATAATTCTAAATTTTCAAATGTTTAAAATTCTGCCACCTGTCCATTCGCTGTCGTGATCATGCCCCATGGGTGAAATATATTGACTGTTAACTTTCGAACAAGTTTTATATAATATGAGCATCAGGCTGTTATTCCTCATTTACTAATGAAGTAGGTCCTATTATCCTGTCCTATCCAATCCTAGTGGGACCTATTTTTGCACGTCAGTTCACGCATCCACTTAAAACGTAGCAGGTGCACCTGTTGCGTTTTAACCCCACCTTGGTGGGGCAGCAATAGTGTAGGCAGGGACCATCATTAGAGAGATATTTCGCAAACTCGACTGCGGCCTAATACCTACCAATCAGCATGGAACCGGCTGTACCTGCGTAAGGCATGCCTGGGCCTCCTAGAGACGCCAAGTGTAAGTCCACTGACCACTGATTATCGTTGTCACACATGCTAGGGAGTCGCACACTAAAGCTAGTTATCTGTCGCCACAGGGGCCAACATTTGAACAACATTCTTCTGAAGTGAAAAAGAACAAACGTGTATGACACTCAACACGCGCATTGACGGGGGGGCGGGTACCCGCCCCCTCGGGTTTTTCGGAGATAGCAGAAAAACGGCGGCGCGTACGCGCCGCCGTACTTGGCATACCTTTTCCCTCATCATTTTTACAACTTCTGTGAAAATTTTAAGGTTAAGTGATCTAAGGTCAGGTCACCAGTACAGGTCAAGTGACCCGACCTCAAAAAAAGTTTAAGATAGCATAAGTCGGAGCAGGGTGAACTTATCCGATTGAAACTCATATCACATAATGGCCCCACCGAGTTCTCTAAAATATGTTCCGGTATTTTTGATATCGATGACCTAAGGTCAGGTACGAGGCATGACCTCTTCATTGGAAATACATGGGAAAAATGGTTTTTACGGAATAACTCAGTAACGGATGGTGATAGAGCATTTATTTTAGCTTCATTAGACTCGCCTGGGCTTTGCAGTTCTAATGATATGCATTTTATATAATTTGACTTTGACCTGACCTCAGGTCAGGTCAAATCCTTGATTTGACCTAGCATGGTCAAATTATATATCATTCGATTCGACTTGCTGAGAGGATTCATATAGTTTAAGTCGTTTTGCTCTATCTTTACTTGTTCAGATGTAATGGCCGAAAACTGAATTTACATGTTATCCCTATGACGGCTCTATTTGACCTCTCGTGACCTTAAATGTGACCTGACAAAAAACTGGTACAAATGTTTTCGATGGAGAAGTGGATGGGCAACCCAACGACGTTTACCGTTTTTTGCTACCTACCGTGGTTCTCGAGATCTTAGGGGGCGGGTACCCGCCTTCCCCCGTCAATGCGAAGGTGGCTCAGACCCCCGTCAATGCGCGTGTTAGATAATGTGTGAAATCGATTCCTTGTGTGCACTACACTGCATTTTCATGAGGAAGGAAATTAAACCCACCTATGGCAAATTCTGAAAACCCAACAGTTAAAGGGAATGTGGCACCTTCACAACGTGATTTTAACTGAGATAGCCAAGTTGTAAAGCAAGTCGGAAAACCCGGTACTCCATATTTAATTTGTCTTGGAACTCGATATTTCCGTAGAAAAAGCTAAAACCTACCTGACACCAGCCCCCCAACAGCCCGTCGCCGGGCGGCCATTGTTGTGAGCTGCTGGTGTGACGACATATGCTGACGTCACGATGAGCATCAGCCAATCGAAGCACTTGAAGCGTTTCAAGTATGGTAGTGGTTGCCAGATCGTGACATCATCCACAGGCTAATATTTATTTCTTTTTCTAGAGGAGTATTTTTAAAAACAAAATATTGAGCTTATCGTACATTTTTCAGAGAAATTATAAGTGGTTTCATGATTTTCGGCTCAAAATACCCCCAATTACACTAAATTCCAGGATTCGACCAAGGTGCCACAACCCATTTAAACGTGCTGACCTGCTGTGGACTCTGGAAGCTATCGATCACAAACTGGTTCAAGCGGCTGAACACCGTATCCAGGGTGATTTGATTGCCAGTTCCCAGCAGTTCCACGCTGCGGTCCACGGCACCTGTGACGTCATAAAAATGTCAGCTGAATGTCGGCTCAAAGTTGCCGTGTTGTGGTGTGGGCAGCAGCAGAAGCGATACGGATTTACATAGGTGCCGAGAGGTGGACGCAGGCGCGCCGTTAGGGGGAGGTAAGTTAGGAAAATAGTAAAAACATTATTTTTTCAAGAAAATCGGGCATAGTTTCGCAGTTTTAGGGACCATGGCCTCTTGCCTTCCCCCCTTTCTGCGTACGCCAGTGCAGGTAATCATACAGTTCGGATGAGTAACGAAACAAAACAGCAATAGGGAGAAAGTTCCGAAATGGTTAATGTGCATGCATGAGACATGGTTTATCATCTTATTTATTGGAGAAGAATAAATACACAACAAAATAAGCGATGGTGATAGTATTCGCACACTAATATCCGCTATTCTTCCCACCCTCATCTACTCTCACCCTTCTTAACAGTTACCACATGGTTTTGAACACCCACTTTTTAGAGTTCTTCCAACGATGCCAGAAAAACCGTCTTCTTCCCTAGTTTTCATTGCTTCATCTCCATTAAAACCGTATTTGCACTGCAGGTTTAGAAGTGTTGGCACTGACTATCCACGTTTATGTCGTTCTCTCTCTCTCTCCTATCTCTCTCCTCTCTCCCTCTCTCTCTTTCTCTCTCGCCTCTCTCTCTCTCTTTCTCTCTCTCTCTCTCCCCCCTCTCTCTCAGTCTCTCTCTCTCATCTCTCCCCCCTCTCTCTCTCTCCTCTCTCTCTCCTCTCTCTCTCTCTTTCTCTCTCTCTCTTTCGCTCGCTCTCTCGCTCTCTCGGTCTCTCTCCCTCTCAGTCTCTCTCTCTATCTCTCTCTCTCTCTCCTACTTACTGACGCCACAGACAGAGTTGGGAGCAGCACGAATGGTGAGAGAGGCTGAGTCTCCCGGCTTGACCGTCTCCTGGTCCCAGTCGACCTGAACCTGAGATAGGAACAACGTTTGTCACGAGATCAGATCAGTACCAGAGCGGTGGGAAATTATATTTGCCGGCGATAAAACATTACATGATAGATGGGCAAAAAACATGAAGAATGTCCAATGTTTTATTCCTCACATTCGTTTGAATGAGTGCAAAGGCAAATGCATGGGAAGTTATCAATCACTGACAGATCCTGGGAAAAGGCAAAAAGGTACTTCCCCTCCCCTGAGCACCCCTATTTTGGCCGATTTTCTTTCAAAAATGTTGTTGGCAATGTTTGACCCGTTGCCCTCCCCCTCCCGAAAGCAGCCCGTGGAGATCCTAAGCTGTCATCAATGAAGTAAATTACACTGTCTCTGACAGATTCGCACGTGTATACAGCCGCCTTAGCTCAGAGGCAGAGCACCTGTCTCGTAAACAGGGGGTCGTGAGTTCGATTCTCACAGGTGGCAGTGCTCACGTTTTCCATTCTTGGCCGAGAAATGACCACTAAAGTTGGCGCACCATCAAAGGAAATGTCACACGCTGGTGTAATTCCACACTAAGTCGGTTTCCATGGCAATCCATGTCGAAACAATTGGTTTGGCCCTATAACGGTTGAAAATGGCTAATATTTCGTTTTTCCTCTGTTCCAAATACAAAGTCTCCAAATTACTGTAACGTCTGATGGGCGTATGAGCTGGAAATACTTTGTACCAGACTAAACCTGTTTGATTTACGTAAAGAAATGAAACGAATATAACAAATATTTGGCTCAAAGAGAGTTACCATTGGAGAGGAAGGTGATATTTATCAATTCCTTCCATTTTTATTGATATTTTACAACATATTTCACGTTTCAAACTAGCCAATAAAACAGGCTATACACATTTATAATAGACAGTACCAAAGAAGTGTTAAACACGTGGGTTTAAAGATATCCAAGCAAGAAAAATCTGTATGCACTGTACGCACAGCAGGGCTTGAGCATGGCATAAATTTCCAAAGATCGCCTCTCAGCGCGTGAACACGCGGAAAGGACAGAGTCGGTAGGGGGTGAATTTTACATTTTTTCTCCGGCGAACGGCAAGTTCAGGGACAAATGAAATATCGATACAGCGGTATTTTGACATACTCTATAACATTACTATCTCAGTTCAAATCCCATTAGAACGGTGTCACATTCTCTTTCAGACAAAGTATTTAAACACAACCTGTAATAGCACAAAACCCCGTAAGGATCATACTCACCTGCTGCTGGAGGCATTTTGCGACCTTCATGACGCGTGAGTCGCTAACCACCTCACCACTATCAAGAACATAATAAACGAGCAGCTTGAACTCGGGCGACATCTTGTGGAGCACTGGGAAGGTGAGGTTCACCCCTGTAAGCCCCACGTTGATGATTTTTCCGCGAGACATTATCTGTGGACGGTGGTCATTGTGTTAAAGACTACACAGATTGGGCTTTGTCCCACGGTGCACCGTTTGCAGTTCAATTTCGGGTCGATTTGGAGCCATTGTGGCGTTGGTGGATTGTATAATGTCATCAATTCCAGATCAACAGATTGTATATAGTCTCACAGGAGCCGCGTCAAACACCTTTCGATGCGAGGCTTATTTATTTGAATTTACATGACCTTGACGTTATAAATTTTAATCATATATTTATTCCTTTGTCAATATTTAGTAACTTATCATTACCTTTATTTAAATTAAACAAAGGAAATATGCCAAAAATATCAAAATATATGTATACCGTTTTTAAGAAGCCTCGAATAACATTAAGGGGCGGAAAAAGACCCCCACGCAAGCAATGAATTACTATCCGGGGAATCAGCTGTGATCATTGCCATTACACATTATCTCAATCATGCACCATCAACCCACAACAGTTTTTACATACCTTATACACCATGCTTTCGGGGGCAGGGGTGTTGGGACGCTGTGACGTCAGAATGGGTACGCTGACGTCACCCGAGCACGGCAGAATATCGGGAAGTTTATGCGTATCGATTGAGATGTAAGACCCGGAAGGCGAGAATAATGCGTAATAATATTCGTTTGCGTACGCATAATCATCTTCTGTCCCAGTGCGAACCTGTAAATAAGTATTTGTTCATTTCTGGGGTTGTTATTTGATCGGGCATTTGAGAGAAATAAACAAAGTGGGTAATATCCATAAGACGCCGCGCTGGCATTTGGGACGATACATTATCCATAAAATGGGAATGAGATTTGAAAGTTTTTCTTTGTGTTTAGAAAAGGTGGGTCAAATATAGTAAACACGACTGTTGACAGTGTCCACAAACGTCATCAGCACCAAGCTGCAGTCCAACGGAAGACAAGAGTATATCACATTACGAATATTTCAGAGGAGAGCGCTTGTTACGTTTTGCTTAACATCAGTGAAGCCCTAGGACTGAGTTAAAAGACGATAGAACCGCAACAAATTGAAGGAATTTTGTCAGATCATCGAATAAGTAGATCCTGCTTGTCTTTTAGCAACGAGTGATACCAAAATAGAAAAAAATGTGACTCACGCCTTTCTTTTCATGGGGTGGCACCATAGCAATAAGCAATGGCACATTTAAAACGAAAAAAGGCTACCAAGAAAACAATTTGTTCTAATCCAAGTATTTTCTTGAAACAAAACGAACAGATTGAGAGGAAGAAACCACTTGTAGTGGTGGTACTTGTCAGTCAAGTACTTGTTCGCTCACATCTACGTCGAGATTATCAACATCTTCAGCTTGGCCAGGGATCTGGTATAAGATGACACCATTGTCATCGGTCTCGTATTCTCGGCAGGAGCGTCTTGTAGTGCGGGTTGGTGGAGATTCGACCATCCAGAACAACGGCTGGAAGCCGAAAACCGACTCCACCTGCCCTTCGTACTGGAAATCGAGGGCTTGTTAGGCACTGGAACTTACTGCTCGGACTCTACGTTGAGAACAATGCACATACTTTTAAATGGACAATGACCTTATTGAAGCAAAGTACTTCGTACTAGGACCTTTTTACTGGAAATCGAGGGCTTGTTAGGCACGATCAGACAAGCACACTAAATGGACAATTTTTTGACAACTAGGACCTTTTCGAAGAGGCTTACAGATGCTCAACCCTAGACAGCACATGCTTAAATGACATACTCAATACGCAAATCGGACAAGGTTTGTTAGGCACTGGAACTTTCTGCTTGGACTCTACATTGATAACAAAGCACATGCTTGTAAAATGGACAATGGCTTTTTCGAAGCAGCGTGATAAAAGGGACAAGTGAGGGCCGTAGCAGATCCCGAGTACACTTCATTGTCTTAAAAAACTGTTTTTGTACTTGAAACGAGCATTCGCTTAATCTGACCTCCATCTTATTCTTATTCTTTTAGATGAGTGGTGATGCCACGTGAGGTTTGCCTCAGAAAAAATGCATCGAAATATTCCCAATATAAAATAAACCTGAGCTCAGTCAGAAAAAGTTTGCAAATATCTTGAAGAAGAAAAAATCGACGTAGCATAATCAGTTGATTACTAGGCATCAAAACCCAAATAGAGCCAGACATAACGCAGACAAACCTGGAGCAGAGTGAAAGATAAAAGAGAGGTACTTTAAGCAAAAGAGAAGAAAATTAAGCCCTTGGGATGCTTACAAAACGCTGTTGTTTTGCTTCAGCAAAAAACTGACTTTTCTATTTCAATCTTGGACATTCCAATTAAAGTCCCGGTGCTGGTCTCTTGCAATGATTATTGGAAGCGTTAAACCTTCACTAACAAACATCTCCGAGTTAATGCCATAATACTGCAATGTTTTGGACCCACGACCTTCTGATTAGCAAAAGGTTATGAGGAAATGTAAGTATGAGCCACCACATAACTATGTATGAGTCACTACGTAAGTATGAGCCACAATGTATGTACCGTAGAACATCGTGTCCTGAATCTTCTCTTGAAGTATTTATAAATTTTCGTCTTTTATAAAGATAGCCGTACCATCCACAAACTAGAAATAATAGCTTTCATGGGTCAGTTAAAGGTTATTCACATCAATGATAAAAAGCGGGGCAAGAGCTGAACCCAGTGGAATAACCATCATTGTTTTTTTAGATCTGATTGTTATTGATTTTTGCAGTTGAATACCTGTCTTAAAGATACGATCATATGGCCCAATACAATTTTACATCAATATCACTGCGATCAATCTCGTTTAAGAGTATTTCAAAATAAAGGACATTAATTCGTATTCCAGGAAGATAGCACAATAAAATGTATTACGCTAAAGTAAGTGATACCGCTACCAAATTATACAAATTTATCAAAGGCATGGAATTATTATGGTTTTTATGAAACCAAACTAAAAATAGTTGAATATGCTGTGTTAAACCAGTTGTTAAGATAGATAATACATAATTATCATTCGGTAATATTTTTGAAAGTACATACAAAATTCAAATCGATCGGTAATTAGTACATTTATTCATTATTTATTCTATGCTACTTTTGCCCGATGTTCCTACGTAATTGAGAGATATTTGATGTAATTTTCAGAAAATTAGGCTCATCTCATAATATGTGAAAACAAACCCTTAGATCTGCCCAAGATAACGTCGCTCCGAATGTGCATGTTTCCAAAGTTCCAAAGTCTACTAACTTTAAAAACAAATTAAAATGGATCGGTCTCAAGCAGAGGCACCTCCGCGCGGTGAGTAGGAAGGAAGTAATGCATCCTGTAAACTGCAGTCCCAATATTTGCCATTTCCATTAAAAACTCACTGCTTCTTCACGAGTTTGGGCCCCTTGCCCCAAAAATCCCAGACCTAAACTGTGCACTGGCCACAAATGTGTCCATGCCTGTGGGATGACAACTGATGCGGCATTTAGGTTAGCTTACCTTTCTGTTGGCGCGGTACAGCGGGGCATCCGGGATCTTGGGTTCTTTCACACTGAAAGGAACAGTTGATTTTCAGCACGGATATTCTCTGTGGGAATGAAATTATCATAGAGATCCACTATAACTATGTATATAGTAGATTTCTATAGTAGTTATAGTAGATCTCTATGGAAATTATTCTTTCGTTAGGAAAACATTATGCCATTAGTGTTACAAGAGCTTTAAAATTATACACGAGAAGCATACTGACAGTTGCTCTTTACTTTTTTCATTTGAATCGATATCGCAAAATTTGAATGTATTTCAACGATATTACAGTACGGCGATATGACAGAAAACACTCTTCCTGGTGCAAGTGCGCTTGCGCTTCAATGGTCCTACTTATTCATATGGGGCTTCGTTACCTTAAAAGGCGTATATTACCATGTTGAGCCCTTAATTGAACTATTACAGCCACGTAGAGCACAGAGAAATGCTCGTGGTTTCATATATTGTTTCTGAAAAACTCAAATATAAATAGCGGCACCACTTCATGAGCGTAATACTTAGGCGCACGAATATTAAGCCCAGTCATCTATATGTTCCCGAAAGCGGGAATATAACATGTATAATCTCATATAATAATAATTGTTGGGGTTTAACGACGCACCAACTGCCAGGGTCATACGGCGTCGCCAACTCTCACCCTGTTGGAAGGGATTTTGGGGATCAGATCAACTTATTCAGAGGCTCCGCCGGGACTTGAACCAGGACCGGTGGCTTAGAAGACAAGGGTGCTATCCACTAAGCCACCTCATCCCCATAATCTCATATACATCTCTATAATCTGTAATCTATCATCTCATATATACTCTAAATTACACTGGTCAACAGCCAAAATAGACAAGGTCACTCAATCTTGAGCTCAAGGTCGCAGGTTCAAGTCAAAGGTCATTGGTCAAGGTCAAACCTGATTTCCCGCCCAACGGTTGCCATAGTGTTGGTTGCAGTATACGTTATAGGCAAAATGTAATATTTGACGTCAAAGCTTAACCCTCGCCCCACCGAGGGGGCCATCGATGGCCCCCCTAAGGTTTTTCCGGGATAGCAGACAAACGACGAGGCGCAGCACCGCGGTTGAGGGCTCTACCTCTCACTGCATCATTTTCCCATCATCCCTGAAATTTTTACCCCGGGTCACCCAAGGTCAGGTCACCAGACGAGGTCAACCAAGGTCACCTCACTTCACCTTTTGAAGCTCTGTAAGAGCTACATTTCAAAGTCGATCGATTTGAAACTTCCTACACTTTATGACCCCTCCAGGGTCTACAAGGTGTATATCCGGGATTTTTAGATTTCGTGCCCTGAGGTCAGGTCACGAGGCGACCTCTCCCATTGGAAAAGCATGGGGAAAAGCTATTTCATGATATAAAAGCCACAAAAATGATTGCAAATACTCAGACTGCTCGGAACAACGTTTTTGGACACCCTTTCACGGATCCCAGGGGTCATATTTGCCCTTTGACTTTTCCAAGGTCATCCAAGGTCACCAGAGGTCAAAAACAGTATTTTGACAATAACTTTTGACCTAATTGAGCTAGAGCGGTGAAACAAACACCATCGTGTTTGTCTTGTCACTGGCTTTCATTTGATATACGGCAAGGTCACTTTTTGACCTTTTGTGACCTTAGGTCATATTAGGTCACTAGGTGACCTCTGGCGGTCAAACCACTGGCGGGAGGTCTTTACGTTCCACATAGCGGAAAAAGTACTGGCAATTTGCTATCAAATGTACTTTACCAGGCCTCAATAGCTCTAATGACATAAGAGTTATGCCCAGTTTGCTTAATCATTGCATATTTGAGTGAAAATAGCCGATCTGGACCTAATTTGACCTCTGGAGGTCAAACCATTGACCTGAGCACTAAAACATGCGAAGTAATTTCTTACTGAATTCACGCGAGCTTTCTATTGTACTTTGCAGATTTGCGCTAACGCCCATATTTTCGGAGTTAGAGGGGGCCATCGATGGCCCCCCCGGTGGGGCGAAGGTGGCGCCGGACCCCCGGTGGGGCGCGGGTTAATGGCCTCGAACGACCTTGACCCTAAAGTTTCAGAGAAAATTGCCTCAGACCTTTCCTCTGTTAGTTTAGGTCACTTTCTCTCTATATCCGGCTTCTCATTACATAATCACGGCATTTCCCAATGGCTACCCTGCACAGACATAATTTGACCAATATAGCCTCGTTTTACCTTGAATATATTGACCTAAGTCTATGAAAATCAGGTTTAGGGTAGAATCCCTACCCTTCACAAACAAACAAACGTCCATTTTCCTAGACCTCTTGGGTTTCGCACTGACAAGGTCGCTGATGCCAAGAAGGCCTGCACAAAGACGACACACAGACATACTGGATCTCGAAAATCTGGTCCGATGCGCCTTTTCTGGTGCCAGATTCGTGTTCAGCGCCACAAATTACCTCAGAAACGGACTATTTTGCATTGGATCCATGACAAAAGTTAAATTTTGTTGACCAATGTAACCGACAAGTAAAGGCGGGTTTGTTAGTGGGGACGCGTGGGTGGGGGGCGGATTCAAGGTCCTAGAAGGCAGGATTTCGCTCTACGTTATTTTACCTCATATGGTGCGGCAAGTGAAATGACAAGCCTACGTTTTTCTACCATATGACTACCTACGTTCAGACCGCATAGCAAAGGTGGCACTCTCCATTTAAAGAGGGGAAAAGTGGATACAAACATTTATTATTCGCACATTGTATAGATTGTATTCGAATATGGAGAAATATGAAAACCATGCCCTGCTTCAAGCAGTCGGACCGTATCCCATCTGTTTGAGATGCCGTGATTTGAAACACTACCACCGACACCCACCAGCAAAAGTCCCGCTGTCACCGGGTTTTGAACTCAGGACCTCTCCATAGGGTCCCACCCCGATTACCGTGTCTCACCTGGCTGCCTTGTCCTTGTAAACTGCAGTGTAACATACTTCCACAATCTCCTTCGCAGAGGGTGGTCCGTTGCCCCGACTAACAAGGTACTGCAGAGAAATATCAACATGAAGTTAGAGATGATATGAATTATACAGGGTGTTTCAGAAAGAATGATATTTTTAAATGTTCAGTAAACTACTAAAAATCCTTCAAATCCGTCCACAAAACACTCATTTTAATGGTAAATTGTAGGACATTTTTCTATAAACATGTTCCATTTGAATCAAATATTTTCCCCCGTCTTAAATGTACTCGGAAAATGATGCAAGAAACATGACATAGGCCCGATTATATTTGAGAACACGTAACTAGCAGCACTCTAAAAGGCTTAAGCACGCAAAGCTGGCACGTGAGCATGCACATCAAAGGCACAAGTTTCAGTAATATTACAACTTTAAAGTTTTTGGCTCAAGCTCCATATGGCTCATTGGCTTACCTTCCATATGAATGACTGGATACAGCGGACACAGCGCAAAAATCTCACTGTTCACCACAGAACAAGGGACATGAACCAATTTGGGATTGCTTGCTTGGACCCGAGCTTTCCTAAGCTTGAGAGGTGTGTTTTTTAGAATTAATTTCCAGAGGCAATGCGCGTGGACTGTGATGTACCACAGTGACAATGTAATGTTTGCAGTGTCATTGGCGTGATACTTGTCACGTGATACGCGCGTGATTTCTGCTAAAATTTTTGATGGAGGCAAAAAGACAGTATTTTCTACTCATTTTTAAAACTACTTTGAACTAGCAAACGTATAAAAACAGCTATCAAAATACGAATAATTGTAAATGTCCCAAAATTCGCTTTCGATTGATATGTAAATCATACAAAAACAACCTATTTATAGCCACATTATGACCAATTCAAAAATATCATTCTTTATGAAACACCCTGTAGATATATGACATGATAGATTACAGGAGTAGGTTGGCTAAGCCCCTTCAACAGCAAGCGCAGATCACCGGATGTGACGTCACACCCGATAGGATGTAACATGGTACAATCAAATGATTTTTTTGTACAAAAAAGATGCCAAGAATCGAAGATGAAATGCTTATTTGCTGCAATTAGGATAACCATAATTTCCGTGCATTCTCACAAACTCGTAAACGAGCATCGGCATTGGCAGCGGTTTGACACACGGCCCAAAGGTGAAGGAATTCATCTGCGCCTGTGTGACGTCACTCCAACGTGAAGGAATCCCTCTTGAGCGTACCTTTAAGTAAAGGCATCTTGGGTGGGCCGACGGACATAGTTTTGTTTGAGGCTGAGTATCTCGCCTGGCTTTGATGTGACGGTGAGACAATTTTGCCTGAAGCTTTTGTGAATGTTTATGTGTATCTGCTTTCAAACTCATAACGATACCGCTCTGTGCCTATTACTTGAAGCAGTAACACTTGGCGTAGAACGCTACAAAAGTCGACCTCGCTCCCATGGGTGGGACAAAACGGGCTTTTGCATGTAAACTATATATTATGTAAGGAATTTTTCACGAAAACGTAGCCAGAACGTTATAGAAAATCAGCCGAATTCCAGATGCTAGCACGCGCATTGACGGGGTCTGAGCCACCTTCGCATTGACGGGGGCGGGTACCCGCCCCCCTAAGATCTCGAGAACCACGGTAGGTAGCGAAAAACGGTAAACGGCGTTGGGCTGCCCATCCACTTCTCCATCGAAAACATTCAAACCATTTTTTTTGTCAGGTCACATTTAAGGTCACGAGAGGTCAAAACATGCCCGTCATAGGGATAACATGTAAATTCATTTTTTCGGCCATTTCATCTGAACAAGTAAAGATAGAGCAAAACGACTTAAACTATATGAATCCTCTTAGCAAGCCGAATCGAATGATATATAATTTGACCTTGCTAGGTCAAATCAAGGATTTGACCTGACCTGAGGTCAGGTCAGGGTCAAATTATATAAAATGCATATCATTAGAACCGCAAAGCCCAGGCGAGTCTAATGCAGCTACAATAAATGCTCTATCACCATCTGTTACTGAGTTATTCCGTACAAACAATTTTTCCCATGTATTTCCAATGGAGAGGTCATGCCTCGTACCTGACCTTAGGTCAGCGATATCAAAAGTACCGGAACATATTTTAGAGAACTCGGTGGGGCCATTATGTGATATCAGTTTCAATCGGATAAGTTCACCTTGCTCCGACTTATGCTATCTTAAACGTTTTTTAGGTCGGGTCACTTGACCTGTACTGGTGACCTGACCTGAGATGACCTAACCTTAAAATTTTCACAGAAGTTGTAAAAATGATGAGGGAAAAGCTATACCAAGTACGGTGGCGCTACGCGCCGCCGTTTTTCTACTATCTCCGAAAAACCCGAGGGGGCGGGTACCCGCCCCCCGTCAATGCGCGTGCTAGAGCTCTTCAACAAAGGAATATGTACGTAGACGCCACCAACGTCATGATTGGCCTTTTGGTTCTTGTGCATGTGCATTAGTGTTCTCAGTGTAGTCTTTTTATGTATGATTTGTAACATTCCTGCTTTTAGCCATTGGCTACCACGGAAAGATTGAATTGTGATGTTTTATGTATTAATATACCTTTATCTCTCTCTCTCTCTCTCTCTCTCTCTGTCTCTGTCTCTGTCTCTGTCTCTGTCTCTGTCTCTGTCTCTGTCTCTGTCTCTGTCTCCGTCTCCGTCTCCGTCTCCGTCTCCGTCTCTGTCTCTGTCTCTCCTCTCTCTCTCTCTCTCTCTCTCTCTGGGGATGAGGTGATTTAGTGGATAGCACCCTTGTCTTCTAAGCCACCGGTTCCGGGTTCAAGTCCCGGCGGAGCCTCTGAATAAGTCGATGTGATCCCCAAAATCCCTTCCAGCAGGGTGAGAATTGGCGACGCCGTATGACCCTGGCAGTTGGTGCGTCGTTAAACCCCAACAATTATTATTATCTCTCTCTCTCCTCCCCTCTCTCTCTCTCTCTGTCTCTTTCTCTCTCTCTTTCTCTCTCTCATGTTTAGCGAGAACGAGAGTCCAAACATTTAATGATGTAATTATTCTACAAAATAAGCGAGCGATAATCCTTTTGCCTGTTTTTTTCCGAAACATTACATTTTTCATTCGAATTTTACAATATGTGTAATACAAAACCCTTCCCAAGATGATTTCTGACACACATGTCTTTGAACGATGCCAAAGCTGCTGGGGTCATGATTATGATTTAGGTGCTGCAATTTTTCATGTCATGCCAGTCTTGTCCCATAGCGCCATATTTCTGAAGTTTCGTGTTTCACAATCACCATGTACCTAGGGGCAATGGAAAACTTCTAACCAACAGATGGGAAACTTCTCACCAACACTGCTTTTCTATATCTTACCGCAGCAGATATCAGAAATCTGGCCGTGAAAACAGAACCAAAAACGGACAGATCTCTGCAAGGGAAGTTTTCACAATAATTAAAAATAGAAGTGATAATAGAATATTGAATCATAAATAATCTAGTAAAAATTTAGTGAAAAATCAATGATAATGACATGATAGTCACATAGTATGACAATAATAGTGAATAAAAAATTTGTTTTTTTCCAAATTTTAACCAGAAAGCTTGTCTATTCCTGAGTTTGACAAGTAACAAAGCAACACACGACACACGAATTCAATTATGCAAGTAATTGGGTCTTCGCGCCATTGATGGTTTGGTCTGTGTCACCCCAGAAAGCTCCAGAAAAGCGCTTTCCAAAACAGGCTTTATGATTCAACTGAGACTAACGAAACCTATCCCTTTTATTACAGTCCAAGTACGTGTTAGTCTATACCAACGCCACATAATCACAGATCAATCACAACTGTTATAGCCCAATCATTCCATTTGCGTCTCACCAGAGGGAAGGGGCAGGGGCGAAGGGGTCATGGCTCCCAAACTGGCGAAATTTTGGCCGATTTTCTAGAAAAAACACGGTATTTTTACGATTTTCCAGAGTTGTCCCCCTAAACGTCACTCCTGCGATCGCCCCTGTCCCACCTGTCCATAGAGAGGCACTCCAGGCTTGAAGAGGCGTGCAGGGGGCGGCCCAACTTCTACCATCTGTATGGAGCCGAAGAGTCGGCGCACTTTCTTCGTCACAGACTGCTTCAGACCCGTTCCCTCCTCCTCAACTTCGACGCTCAGTTCGATCTGCCACAGCATGTCAGCGTTAATGGTGTTTTCCGTCTCGACTGTTTTGTCGGTGACCAGCGACAACGTGGGTCAACGGGAGCCAATCACAAGACGACCTGGGCTGACGTCACGCGCCAGCGCAGAGTCGGACAGATCCTGATTGCATGCTCAACACTGCCTAAGGAAAAATGGCCAGTGAGGTTTTCCTCTGGAAAGGGTTTCTAGACAAAATAGCGTTGGGACGTTCACGAAATAGGAAACTGCCTTCAAAGATACATGCTATTTGTTGGACGTTTATGAATAAACATATATACATACATCCATACATACACACATACATACATACATACATACATACATACATACATACATATATAGATCTATATATATATATATATATAAATATATATATATATGTATGTATATACATGTATACATACATACAAACACTGATGGAATTCTCTCACATGAACCGAATTCGCTGCGCCTCTTTACCGTATTGTCTCTGTATTCCGAGTCCCCAATTCTTGCGTTGGAGACCAACAGGTCGAATTCGGCGCATCCTCTCTCGTCCGTGACAATCTGCTCGGATATATATCTATTGGGTTGATGGTCCGATATGTACGCTGGCTGAGGCACGCCTACCGTGGCGTTGAGAGCTACATTGGCGCTGATCAGAGGTTTCCCAAACGTGTATCTGGAGAAAGAAAGGGCAGAGTCCGCGGTTAAGGTACGAAGGTGAAATGAGCGGAAGAGATGTTGCAGGGAGCCATCAGTACCTGAAAGGTTTGAGAGAGCCTCTGAAGCGACGCGTCCACCAGCGGATCCAGGGGACGGAACCAAGGGGACCATGCCCTCCCAAAGTTATCTAATTGTATCCACTTCTAGCCGATTTTGGCGTATTTCATTAAAAGAGACGCTGCGTTTTTTTACGATTTTACCTGAGGTCGGGCCCTCAAATCGTCTAAATCCGTCATTGCACGCACCTTGGATTCATGTGCTTGTAAAACTCGTTTCTGCGGCACTACTTTTCTGCGAGGCTCTCATCTTCCCTCGAAAACTCGGACACTGCGATAATCTGATACTCAAAATGGCTGCAAACAGCGCCAGTGTTATCAAAACTGGGATTTAAAGCGAATGTGGCACCTTTAAAACGTGATTTTAACTGAAATAGCCAAGTTTTAAAACATGCCCAAAAACCCGGTAGGTGCTTCATATATCATTTGTCTTTAAACCCAAAATTTCCGCAGAGAAAAGCTAAAAACCTATCTGAAATGTACCCCTCATGTACCTCAAGCAGCAGTCCACAGTTGTCAGGCTGTTGGTGTGACGAAATATGCTGAAGTCACGGTGAGTATCAGTCAATCGAAGCCCTTGAAGGCTATTGATTATGGTAGTGATTACCAGGTCATGACATCATCCACAGACAGATGATTATTTTTCCCTGGAGGTGCATTTTAAGAATAAAAATATTGAGCTTCTTGTACATTTTCAGAGAAATCATGGACGACTCCATGATTTTCGGCTAAAAGTACCCTAATTTTACTAAATTTCAGGATTCGACCAAGGTGCCACATTCCCTTTAATTTGTAGAAGCAGTTAAATGTTAATCCCCATCAACTATTATCAGCGGAAAGAGTTTCGGAAGTGCATCAATATTTCAAGATACGGTGGCAAGCTGGTGTTTTCAAACAATTTCTTTCCATTCAACGCCATAGGGAGAATGGTAAATTTATTATCTCAGGAACGGGAGGGGGGTTAACACTACCCCTGCCCCTTCAGTGCCACCGCCACTGATTACAATCTAACTTTGGCAGAGGCCGATCCAGACAAAAGTATGAGGGGGGGCAACCAAGGCAAAAACGTGAAAAATAGTGTTAATAGTGTATAAAGCAGGGAGCAACAGACTACAGACGGCTCATCTCACGAAATGTGATGAGAGCAACATAACAAATGATATGTTTCCTGACAAGTGGCGAATCAGAGACTTCATCTTGCAGGGGGAAGGGGATTAGTGGGCTGGAACCTCCCCTGCCTCGAAATAGCATCCGGCTATGTAGTTTTTATAGCTATTCCGACATTTTTGGGAGGATCCTGAGCCTCCATTGTATCCGACATGGTCACTGATGCATGATTTATTCTTCCTGGAGAAATGTAAGCTTTCCAGCCGGTTTTTCAACGATTTCACAAGTAAGAATGTCTATCCCTAGGAATTGTCTGGTGTCGTTGCTTCCCAGAACCCATTCAATCCTCCCAAAGGTGCTCAGCAAAGTCATCTGATTATTCAAACACCAGAGAGGCTATAACAGGAGGCTTACAGCTTGATGTGCACATTAGACAAATCCAAGGGCGAATCCAGGACAAAATTTCGGACGGGGCTAGGGGAATCAAGCCTCCCACGTCATTGGCTCGGAACAGCCTCTGGCTATGCATTAACTATAGGGCTTATGACATTTCTGGGGGTTTAAGCCCTCCTAGCCCCCCTTCGTTATAACCACCACTGATCTGATCCTCAGGCAGATCACGTGATCATGTTGGACGAAGAGGAAAATCCTGCACGCAAGAGAAGCAGCACAAAAGAGCCTTCCTTACACTGAGCTTACATAGAGCAGAGCTACGAGGGCTCCCTCGACAACTGAGGGCAGCCTGTGAGGTGAACGATTAGCGAGTAGAAGTGGAGAGGGTGTTGATTCAAGGCAATGAGTTGTTAACAACTTTTCAGCAAATGTGTTTTCCTACACATTTTGCACATTATCTACTGAGAAATATATGTACAAGAGTCTCAAGCAACACCGTGGATGGTTGAATGTTGGAAGGGCAGGGGATAAATTAGTGTACCATATGTCCTTAGCCGCATCGTCCAAAGGTGCTGCTTCTGGATACCCCCAATGATGCTCTCTTATCGAGTGCTCGGAGTGCTTCGCTCCACTCCCCCGTTCCTTGAATCCACCTTCGATCCAACTAGACCATGGGCATATATAGCCTCAGTAGCTGGCATGCCCTAAAACCTCAAACATCATAGACCCGACTAGAATTATTTGGCTAACTAGACTTACTCTGCTAACTAGACTTACTCTGCTAACTAGACTTACTCTGACTAACTATACTTATTTAGCTAACAAGACTTACTTGGCTAACAAAACTTACTTAGCTAACAAGACTTACTCTGACTAACTAAACTTACTCTGCTAACTAGACTTATTTGGCTTACTAGACTTACTTGGATAAGTAGACTTACTTGGGTAACTAGAGCTACTCTGGTAACTAGCCTTACTTGGCTAACTATACTTACTTGGCTAACTAGACTTACTTAGCTTACTAGACTTACTTAACTAACTACACTTACTTGGCTAATAAGACATACTTGGCTAACTAGGCTTACTTGGCTAACTATACTTACTTGGATAACTATACTTACTCTGCTAACTAGACTTACTCTACTAACTAGACTTACTTTGTAACCTAGACTTACTCTGTTAACTAGACTTACTTAGCTAACTAGACTTAATTGGCTGACTAGACTTACTTGGCTAACTATACTTACTCTGCTTACTAGACTTACTTGCCTAATTAGACTTACTCTGCTAACTAGACTTGGTTTGTTAGCCTTACTTGGCTAGCTAGACTTACTTGGCTAACTAGACTTACTTGGCTAACTAGACTTACTTGGCTATTTATACTTACTTGGCTAGCTAGACTTACTTGGCTAACTAGCCTTACTTGGCTAACTATACTTACTTGGCTAGCTAGACTTACTTGGCGCAGACCTGGACGGTGAGTGTGCCGGCCGTCACGTGGAGGGTATCGGGAGCCTCAAGGACAACTTCGAACGTCGGAAGGACATACTCCTCCACCACAAACCGCTTGACAATGACCTCGAGGGGCGTCTTGGCGTGGATTGTCCAGAAACCCTGTCCATCATCATCATCGTCATCGTCATCGTTATCGTCATCATCATCATCATCATCATCATCATCATCATCATCAACATCATCATCATCATCATCATCATATTCATCATCATCATCAGCAGCATCATCACAATCATCGTCATCATCATCATCACCAATCATCATCATCATCATCATCATCATCATCATCATCATCATCATCAAACGGCACCGTTAAGTGCCGCTACACTTGGTCCAGCTTATCCTTGATGGATTCCGCACCTTTTCTGAAACTCTTAAGTTTGGGCCCTTCTCAGGTCACGTTACCAGGCCAGATCAAGTAACGCCACCCCCAAAAAATGTTTAAAGAGGGGGAGGGGGTGGGAGCGAAAATTTAATTGCTCGACAGACCTAGTTTAAAAACCTTTTTCAAACATTTATCCGGCCTTTGGGGGACCAAAATATAGTTTAGCCACCCTTCCAGCGCTTGGGGGGCATAGCCGGAATGCCCCCTGTGTCCACCAATGCTTATTATGAGTACCATACCTAAGTTCATTACGATCCAATCCGGTCAACCACCGGAGGTTTCCCGACAGATCCAGGAGAACCCGTCGACACATACAGATTTCCAACCCTAGTCTGGTCCATAGCCGAAAAATACGACCAAATCGACAATAATCGAAATCAAATGCACATCCAAACACGACACTATAAAAATTATCTGACTGACCTAAACCAATACACCAATGATTTTGATTGTATTGAATATCTTTTAAACTCTTATATCTCTTATATCTCTTGCCCCTCCCCCAAATGAAATCCTGTATCCGCCACATGATATATTTGTATTACCCGATAGACGTGCGCCGTCAAGGACATAACACAAGCGCTACTAACGACTGGCAAATATCAGTGGTTAGAAAATTCTGTCCGTACCCGCTTACCGCCAATCTGAGCTAAGAGCAAATCGATAGGTACGTATGTATGTACCTACCTGCTCAGTTATTGATTCGAGAATGAGCTGTCGCAACTGGAAAAAGTGAAGGGATTAGCTATTTGGCAGCTTGCTAATGACAGGAAAATGCTCAATCTAAAAGCAAACACTAATCGGATTTGGGTCACTGCTGCCTTCCACGTTCATGATCAATTTTCCGATTTCTTTCCAATCTGATCGATGAAGAAGTTTGCTGCGAGTAATCTCAGGCAAGCTTTAGTGTGCACGGCAAAAACCTGTTCTGAACATGATTCACAAGCAAAGCCAATGCCGAGGACCAGTTTGGCCAGGAAAAAATTATAGACACAAAGATTGCTGCAATCGCCATTCCATTGAAACGTCACGCGCTCCGCCACTGGCAGACGCAGAGGGGGCCAAGGGGCCATGCTCCCAACATTACGAAATTTTGGCCGATTTTCTTAAACAAGAACACAATTCTCTTACGATTTTTCCCGAGTTGACCCCCCCAACGGCGCTCCTGCGTTCGCTCCTACATCCCGGGACGCTACCCCAATAGTGAAGCTTAGGAAAGTTGGTTTGGGTCCAGATGTCCAGCATAATGTAAACCACTGTTTTTCTTGGAAGGGAAACAGAAAATTGGGCCGTGTCTTGGGCTAACAAGGCCCGTGACCTTAATAAGTCAGCTTTATCTACTAGCCCGCGCTTGTGCATCCAAAGGTAATATACAGACAGCTCTGAGGGCGAAAATAAGTATGAAAAACTCACTATATGCAGAAACTTGCATGTCAGTTCTTCAACCTAGCCAATTAATCATTACTTTGGTCTTTGATGCGATTGTTACACTGTTATTTATCCAAATAATAAACTTTTGTGGAAATCAAGGCCATGTGCTCTTTATCACTAGCGGATCGAAGGGGAAGGGACATTGGCCTCCACTAAAGCTTAAATTAGTATATTTTGGTCCCGCAAGAGGACCAGATTTTGATTTTTTTGCTTAAAAATACCACTTTTTGTCATTTCTTCTCGATTCCCCCTTAATCGTTGGTTTGGGCCCCTTAAAAAATTGTTCCTAGATCTGTCAAGTTCTCTACGCATGAGCGTGCGCATAACAGACCGAGCACTATAAACATCAATGTTTAGCCGGAGGCTCGTCTTCCAACAGAGTTCCCGTTAACGAAGCTGCAGGACGCTATCTCGAATGGTTACAAAGATTTCAAATAAACCCTAACTATGTTGTTATCGTGGTGACGTCTTTGCAGGGGCACCGTCAGGAGTTTTTACTGGTGGGGACTGACCCCGGACTGGCGATAGGGTAGGGTTGGGGTAAAAAATTAAAAAAAACTGTCAAAACACCTCACATAATAAATATCGAACATTTGCATGGATCCACGCAGGCCATAGAGTAGAAATGCAGGATAACCTCACTCGAGTCCACATACTTCTGGGCGATCCCCTGACTCGCCAATTGGGGAACGCGCCCCCTCCACTTTTCCCGCCCATGTATTTTTGCAAGAAGTACTCCATAACCCCTCGGGGCCTGTGTTAGAGGTCCACGGTAACAGCAGCAGGAATTTCCAGTTGCTGCAGCTCAGCTGATGCACCAGTAAGCCTCTTTAAATCGGCCAAGCGATAAGCTGTTCGGGCAAATGGAGGGATTATTGCTGGCATTCCACAGCCATCTGGCACGAGACGAGCGGCACAAAAACCGAGAGTTCGAAATTCTTGCAGCTACTCTTTGCTGGTATCCGCGTTCAACAGCCGTGCAAAAACGCAGAGTTCAATAGCGTGATTATATGTGTTGGGCCCTCTTTTCTGATTACAAAGGTATATCAGGGAGCCATCAGTGGTGGATCCAGGACTTTATTTCGGGGCGAGGGGCTAAGGGGCTCGAGGCACGCGCGCCAATAGCTCGGAGAAGCCTCCGGCAATCCAAAACGGAATATTAGTATAGTTTGTATTGTAGAGCGTCTGAAGTAGCTTTACTGTAGACACTCTGATATTTCGGAGGACGGGCGGGTGGAATGAAGCCCCATCCTGTATCCACCATTGGGTTCCCATTATTTCTTTCTCCGGGAATCCGCCGGGCCTTGAACCAGCGTCAGTTGCGCCCAATGCTATCACGCAACCCATGGGGCGCACGACCACATCTCTGCACGATTAGGCCTTAAGGTGTCTTTAGTTCTGAAGCCATGTCATGCCATGCCATGCCATGTTACGATTAGGTTCTGTAGCTATGTCTTTAGTAATCTGCTTTGGATTAGACCTCTCCTCTCTGAACCATCCTTCCAATGAAGATTCTCTAAAACTTAGATAGCATATTTTTCCAGTCACACCTCTACCGCGAAATTCATGGGTGCAGCAAGCAACGAGAAGAGCAACATCAGCCTGTGACGCCCAGCTCCATCCCTGAACAGCGGCATTTCTACCACATTTTTACAGATGTGGTCCTTACATTATAGTCACTGTGCGCGAGCCTTTACCCAATTCTGGAGCTGATGGTCGTGATAAGACCCAAAGTTGGCGTTTATAGACACGCTAGAGGACGTGATGCTGGGTAGCGAAAATTTCACTGGTTTGGATGGTGACGTCACACCAAAGAAAACCATATCATAGAGATGGTTTACATGATATTTCAGGATATTTTGTCGGTTGAAATACCAGCAGAAGGCTGCCCCAAAGAAAATGTCAAAACGGCGCTACAAAGCTGTGTCACGGCGTGATCATGCAAGGAACTTACGGCCTCTTGGCTGCTCTTCTTGGGGTATTCGCAGAGAATTAAATGCAAAAACACACATCTACCTTAAGAATATTAAATTCGGAAAATACCTTAGAGATGCACGCACGCACTCCGTCACAAGAGATATAGATGTGAGACTCAGCCTCGTAACTCTGCCTCAATTCCCCCAAAAATATGGTCCAATTCCACCCACCACATCCACAACGTTAGACCGTTTACGACCGCTTCCGTTATTCTGTCCTCACCAACATTCTGAAGTTGCGTCGTTCCTACCGCGTCAACAGCTGATGAGCACCACAAGAGCTGGAGGTTACTCACAAGAGGAGGCTCCTCGGTGAGCTGAAAGTCCAGTTGTACCATGCCGTGGCTCAGAGAAGATGTGTCGGGACCAGCAGACCCAATATTCGTCCACTGGGCTACGCGCATGCCCTGAGGCGTTGCAATCCACACCTCGTCCAGCTGTGGAAGTAGTCAAAACCAGGTCATACACACATTCTGGAGACAAAACGAGATCATACACACACGCTGGACACCAACCGAGGTCACACACACACACACACACACACACACACACACACACACACACACACACACACACACACACACACACACACACACACACACACACACACACACACACACACACACACACACACACACACACACACTAGAAACAAACCGAGGTCATAAACACATACTGGATACAGACTGTGGTCATACACACACATTCTGGAGACAAACCGAGGACATACGCACGTGCTGGAGACAAACCGAGGACATACACAAATTCTGGAAACAACCAAGGTCATACACACATACTGGAGACAAACCGAGGGCATACAAACATTCTGAAGAGAAACCGAGGTCATACACACATTCTGGAAATAACCAAGGTCATACACACATTCTGGAAATAACCAAGGTCATTCACACACATGCTGGAGATAACCGAGGTCATACACACACCCTGGAGAGAAGCCGAGGCCATACACACATTCTGGAGACAAATCAAGTTTATACACACATTCTGGATATAAACCGAGGTCATACACACATAGTGGATACAAACTGGATACAAACTGTCATACAAACATTCCGGAGATAAAACGAGGTCCTACATCTATGATGGAGAAAACCCAAACACACTGGAGATAAACAAGGTCATACACACATTTTGGAAAGAAGCCGAGGTCGGACACACATTCTGGAGACAAAATGAGGTCACATACACACGCTGTACACAAACTGAGGACCTAAACACATTCTGGGGACAAACCAAGGTCATACACACATTCTGGAGACAAACCGAGGTCATACACACATTCTGGAGACAAACTGAGGTCATGAACACACGCTGAAAGACAAACTGAGGTCATACAAACACGCTGTAAACAAACCAAGATCATACACACAAGCTGGAAACAAACCGAGGTCATACACACATTCTGGAGACAAAGCGAGGTCAGACATCTATGTTGGAGACAAAACGAGGTCATACACACACGCTGAAAACAAACCTAGGTCATATGCATGTGCTGAAAACAAACTAAGTAAAGATGTACACTAGACACCCAAAGATAGACATATGTAGATACTAAGCACACAACTAGGAACAGACGCATACCTAGAGATGGGCGCCTATCTAAACTAGTGTTAAACACATACCTAAACTAGCGAAAAATGCATACCTAAACTAGGAGCAAACGCTTATCTAATATAAGAACAAACGCACAGCTGAGCTTCAATGCCAAAGTAGGAACATACAAGTTTGCTTGGAAAGCCCTTGACGAAGGAGCGGGGGTTTTGTTTGAGCTTAGCCGAGGTGGAAATTCCAATACAGGACAGCCGGCTCGGTGACCCTGGTCTATATTGTAATAGGTATATATGCTGCTCTAAAATGGTTAATTGTGGTCATCGCTAATTAAGTTTAATATGACCTACGCTACTCTGCCTTTCTCTAAAGCAAAAAATACTTACGTTTGTTTTCAATGCCGTAAGGTCGTGACGAAGAGTGATGATGCGGAAAAGAACCTTCTGGCCAGGTTGGTACTTGGCTTTGTCCGTCTGAACCAGAGTTATCATGGTCTCTGATTTAATGGTGACCTGTCGGATAGAGATGCGTGAGTGACTGCTGGTACTTGTCTTCATACATCTGAATTAAAATTATCATAATTATGGATCTGGTCCCCAAAATCCCTTCAACATGGTGAGAGTTGGCGACGCCGTATGACGTCGCCAACCCAGTTGGTGCGTCGTTAAACTCCAAAAAATGATTATTATCAAAGTCATTGGTTTGATGCTACCTAATTACAGATGGACAGGTGAGTACTGAAGAAACTGAGAAACGTAGCGGGAAATTTCAGCCGGCGGGTCCCTGGTCATTTTTTTCATGGCCGTTATGGACATTTTAGCCAGCATTGTCAAAAACAGCCATGAGAAAAGTGAATGGTCCTTCTGGTCGTCCCTAATGGCAATTCAATGCGCTACGTGTCTATAACAGAGCAATATTGAGAAAGCTTATTCGTGTGGACAAGCTCCGAATCAGCTTGCTGCAAGCTGTGCCATCATGTGGATGAATGTTACCGGTGCTACGTTTTAAACAGCACTAAGCCTTAATGCCTATGAATCACCTGCACGTGGTTGGGACCAGCCCTAAGCATTCCAGTGACGTATAAATCTGTATAACCAGTCTTTGGCATAGCCGAACAAAACTGCTTGCAAAGGCACCTGCACCAAATGATCTCCAGTACACCATCGTGCTTCAGTTTGGTATTGGAGCCCACTGACTGTTTACTCAATCTCTCGCATGAATACCTAGCCTACTGACTTTTCGTTTCACTTTCGACGAACTCATAAGAACTGGGACAAATCATAGGCGGATTCAGGGGCGGGGGTGAAGGGGCAGGTGCCCCCCGGTCGACCCTCAGCGCCCCCTGGCATGGTCACGTCACGCCCCTGAAATGTCGGGGCATATCCGGCGCTGTGACACAGACAGAGCCGAGGTACGGGCTTCAAGGGCCAAGGTGCAGTTTCAGTCTTAGGAGCTTGAAAACAAAACAAAGATTCAAATTCTGAAGCCAAGGGGCATATTCAGCCCCCATGCACATATACACGATGAAGATAATATTAGATCAGAAATGCTCTCTAGCCTCCTGCGCTGGGATTCATAATTTTAGCATGCCATGAAAAACCATTATTGAAAAACTATTGAATATTGACTACTGGACATAATTCCAATGAGAAATGGGGGGTCTGGATGGCTCAGTCCGTTATCGCGCTCGGATCGACCTATCACATGAGCCGGGTGTCGCAGGTCCGAGCCCACCCAGAGGCAAGATTTTACGCCCTGTCCTAGCTCAAGTCTACCCCTTTTCTTTTGCCCGTTAGACGCCATACGACCTCAGCAGTTGGTGCGTCATTGAAACCCCAAAAATTATTGAAATAAGCAATGCAGCCGTCAATGCTTCCTGTAATTGGGCAAGTTGCCTGTTGCGAGTACCTCTAACAGAAAATCAAAGTCTATATTAATTTGTGTTTAAAAAGTGGAAGTGATTAGCCGTTGAACAGGCCCCGGTATTCGATACACGAATTTCGTATATAATATTCCTTGTATTTATTCCGTAACAACAAAAATGGACTTGGTTTCCCATTAAAAAATTAACCGATACAAATAAAACCCTCTTCTTTGCCTGAAAAGGCGACGAAATAAATCCTCGCATTAGGAATTTTGTCGGCGATAAATTGGCTCTTTATTGGCTCACTTCTGGGAAACTAACTCGGAAAGACAAGTGAAGCTCTCACCGTATTATTTTCTGAATAGGAGAACTGTGGCGAGGAGAGAGTCATTCTGACGTCGGCAGAGCGAGCCGTGACAGTGGCCGGGATGGCGATGTCGAAACAGAACTCTCCAGACCCTGAGGAAAATCCCAACAAGAGTTCAATACACACATCACACTCTAAAACACAAAGAACACAACACAAACACAACACAAGTACAAAATACAAACTAAAAAAGGTGAGGTAACGTCATGAAGCTGATTCATTGCATACCAGAACTTAGGAACCCATCCACGAGAAAGGCGTTTTAGAGAACCCACTCTGGTGAAGTTCTTTTGAATGTTTCAAAGAGGGATAGAGTTCTTGTGAAGGTTTCAGAAAAGGCTAGAACCTCAAGGTTCTCAAACAGTGAGGGCTGGTGGGTTTCATCGCCAATGTGTTTACTGACCTGATGATTATTCACGGATCTTTGAGGGCACCGGGGCATTGTGTCTCCTTAAATAAGGCATTTTAACACGAACCCTATGACGTTGACTGGAAGGAAATCGGTTGAAAAGTCCATCATTCCCCCCCATCCTCCCTTAATTCCAAGCCCTCCACCGCTGCTACTGGCGATGGACACATGGTGTGTAAAAATGTCCTAACATGACCAACGTATCTGGCAGATTAAATATAACATCGAAGTGTTGCAACACTTTGCGACCCACTACTTGAAATAACCTCCTCTTTGCTTTGCGGCATTAAAGTAACCAACCCTCCCCTAAAAATTCTCCCACACTCTTTAGAGGCGGGCAAAGGTGCCTTGAACAGAACGCCTTATAAAAATCCCTTAACTAACTAGCAGGCTAAATATATATGTGATTAGGAAATTCAGTCCTCCATAAGCATTATAAACTGTAATTAATTGAGTTGTGCTGCAGTTCTAAATGATATAAAAATGTTAAACAGAATTTGAAGGCAGAATTCTAGAACTATTCTTTAGCAAAAAGCTGTCGGCCCATGAACAAAACATTTAACGACCTCCTACAGCTGATCACTACCCGATCCAAGCATTCGCTGATAGTGCGGTTATTCCCCCGTGCAGCAGCATCCAAGGCCAGGTTCAGGGAAGGTGGGAGAGGAAGGACATATACGCAAGAACTTTTCCCAAGTTGGCGTGTCAAAAGTTGTCACTGCTGGTGGGGTCAAATATGATTCGGCTTGTCACTTGATAGGCCATGGTAGTGGCGACCCGGGCCGAGATTATTTGAGTCATTGGGTATAAAACATAATGCAAGATCAAATCATAACCAAGCTCAACAGCTACAGGAATCATCCGAAGATCAGTAACGAACGCTTGTCCGATTCTAAAAATGTGAATTTCTCAATATTTCTACCCTGTTTTAATATGTGACATGGATTGGATTTGACGAAGGCTTCTGACTAGTTTTAGATCCTTACCTTAACTTGAATTCCTAACTCAGTGGATTCTGTTACAATTCCCGGATACGAATTCTGTTTGGAACGGTAATGATGGTTCCTCATAGGGTTGGTTCGAAATTCAGATCTTATCTCAGGAACTTTTATCCCTATCAGTGGCAACTAGCTTATCTAAGCCACTGATGCTGACACTGTGTTGTTAACTAGCATGTGTTAAGGTAAGCATGGCAAATATAAAATACTAGCAGGGCACTCCAAATAAAGAATATTACTAACATATCTTGCTCTAATACATGGATCAAATTGTATCAATGACCGCATGGGTTCAGCAGGGCACTCTTGCCTACCTGTTGAAATGGGCAGTGGGCCAAAAAATTTAGTTGTGGACCGGATTGGACTGGATTGGACCGGATTGGACTGGATTGGACCGGATTGGACCGGTTGTGGACCGGATTGGACCGGAGTTCGTGGTATACTCACCTGGTATCACATCGGGAATCTTTTCCTCCTTCTGAAACAATATGAAACTCTCCTCCGATACGCCACCGTCACCGGTTTCGTAGAATTCCATTCTCACACTGCGATCTGGACCTTCCAGCTTGTGCAAGGTCAGGCAGGCCCGCTCCGAGGTGCCCGCCTGGAACACCTTGGGCGCGGTGAGCAGGTACCCGCTGCAGAGAGAGGGGGGAGGGGTGTCAAGTTCACGTGATATTGATGAACTGGGGACGTAGTTGACCTGGCGAGTAGGACTGTGAGGTCGACTGAAAGATAGGCCGACTCCGGGTGAGAAATTGCAGAAAACAGTCACTTTTTAGCTAAATTCGACGCTTAAAGAGCCACTTCATTTTGAAAGAGTAGAATCCAGTAAGGTTTTGAGTTTGTATAGTTTCTCAGTAGAAATATTGCCTGGAGTCGATGATGGCATCAAACATGAGTTTGATTTATATTCGCCCTCAGTTCACAGATCGGATATTTCAACTTTAAACCCCACAATCCAAGCCAACTACAATTAACTTTGACCTTTTACCTTCACATTGATCTTCATATGAAGTGGCCTGGACATATAATCCTGATTATATGGTCTTATGACGTCACCAGCATGTCACGACTTATTTATCTATTTATTCATCTCATATGAGCGACAGGGTCTTGCCCCCAGTAAAGGTTCAAGTCGAGATAACTTCAGAAGTGAACTCGAAATAAAATAGAAGTCCGACTTTGGCAGCCCATAAGTGAATAAATATTGCACCAAGCTTAAAAAACTCATCGATCGACACTGTCATAAATTCTCTCAAACACGCTCCGGCAGCATCTTCCGGCAGCAAACAGTCCTTCAGCCAACTCGGATATTAAAGGAGGCACTTTAGGATTCACTCCACTGCGTGTTCAGGAGCTTCCCTTACTTTTTGGTGATGACCTCCCCAGCACAAACTGCTACCAACAGCAGAAGTCCCGCCAACTGGTGCATCTTCTTTCTTTTTTCGCCACTCCTCAAATATGGCGGCTCGCTGAAATATAGCGAGTCTCAAATATCACAAAACGACATCCGCCTCCAGCGATGCAACACCCTCTTTGCCAACACTCAAGCACGAGTGTGCAATCGCCGCCCGGCACTGCATTATGTAGTGGAACCGGCTTGGATCAGAGACAGAGGCGGATCTAGAGGCGATGGGCGAGGGGTAAACTGCACCCCGGTTGACCCATCCGCTGTACCCTTCACCATGCCGCGCTCCAGCGCCCTGGAAACGTCCCAATGCCCCCCCCGTTTTGGAAGTTCGCGTGCTTCTCTCTTTTTCCACCGAATCCTGTATTGGAGTTCCCACGATGTAATGAGCTCCTTTCCGATAATTCCAACCTTAAGAATAAGCACTCCTTGAGGATCAGAAGATTGCCAAGTCCTAAACCTCCTTCCAGTTACTCTCCCACGGTCGCTATTCTGAGGCTTTTGCTTTTTAATCCGGCTCGTGCTCTTGTTAAGTCTCTGATGTTCCATGTGGTGCCGAACTTCAGCACGCGCATTTTAATCGTTAACACTTCCTTGCTTGATGAGAGTCTTTCTGTAATGTCTTTGTAAATCTACATGTATATGTCTGTGCAATACAGGTAATGGCTACAAATGGTACCACTCTCAAAATGATGCCCCGCCCAGTCCCCAATGCCACCCCCTGAACACAGCGTCCCATCCTGTTGGAAATCCTGGATTTTCCTACGGATAAAGATTCAATTTTCACGCTAGAGAAACCCACCCTAGCTAGGCTCTCAATGAGATAAGCTGAATGCTTGAGGTTCGACGGGCTCTGTGGTCATCTTTCCAGCCCGTATGAGATATAATTGGCGCGAGTTGTCATCAGAGCTAGGTAGAATTTTTCCATACAGCACCTCTATACATAGCTAGGCATTGGAATGGGAGAGGTAGTGGTCCTGTTTCCTCGCTTTTGACCCACAAAAATCAATTTCATCCAGAGTAAAAAAACAGAAAAAAGTTTCACAAGCGGTGTGTGGGAAAGATGACTAGGGGTCCGAATCAGAATAGCTTGTGATCTAACAGGCAGTGTGTTGTCTGGAGGGGGTTGAAAATTCTCACGTTTTTTGTCGGTAGCGACACTTTTGCCTTTATAGACCACTTGCTTGGTGGGCTGGATAGCAAAGTGCAACACTTCTGTCGTATGTAAGTACCGCTGCAGTATCATAAAGATAGCCCAAGCATGTGAGAATTTTCATCTTAGAATTATATTGTTTCCATGATAACCACGGCCAAAAGTGGGAGCCGACCCCTCCACTTTCCGAGAGTAGGGGCCCGGCCCCCAATCCCCCGGTAGCGACGCCCCTAGTCTTTACGGTAGCTGATGTTCATATCTTAATGCTTCGGCTTTCGGGTTGGAGAAGCAGCAGACCCTACAAGGCCTAGTGGGAAGACATAACCCAAATAAGCAGGTTACCAATAAACTGTTTACCTTTAGTCAGAACTGTACATATCGAAATCCAATTCATTTTCCTTTCAACAGAAGGTGTGTTGGAAATTGCATACATGTGACGTCAGCAGGTCGGCTGAAA
This sequence comes from Lepas anatifera, assembly GCA_034440635.1. Lineage (NCBI taxonomy): Eukaryota > Metazoa > Arthropoda > Thecostraca > Lepadidae > Lepas > Lepas anatifera. The sequence continues at coordinate 385,728 of JAOTON010000288.1, read as the reverse complement.
AATCCCTCCCAGGACGACATTGGAACTGAAAAAGACAATGAGGTAAACATGAAATGGGGTAAGCAATTTTCAATTCGATTCTGTAACCAAATAAGCCACAGTAAGTACACTAACAAGAAAAACAAACATGAAATAAGGTGAATCTATGATTTGCAGGTATCTTTCTCAATATCAAGTTTCAAATCTGTTTAATCTGTTTCATTATTAGTGAAAATGCTATAGTGAAATAGTCAGCAACCGTGACACCATTAGTGCTGACACGTTTGACTGAGCTTGACACAGGGGAATGGGAGTCATAGGCGACAGGGGCGGGCCCCCCCCGGCGCCCCAAGTCATGGCGCCCGAAGCGCCCCACCCACCCCCAGGAAGTCGGCGCCCCCGACGGTGGCGCCCACCGAGGTTTGCCGGTCAGGGCGCCCCGGTCGGAGGCACCCGGGGCCCCATCGGCAATCCGATCCGCCGATGGAGTATAGTCAAAGAGAAGGTAAGTGCAATTCAGAACAAGTTAACGATATTCCCTATACCCCATAAGCTTTTTAAGCCGTTGAGAAAGTTCTGGAGCCATTTGGCCTCTGGACTAAAGTAAGTACAAAACATGGCGAAGAGGGATCCAGAATGAATTCGAATCCAGAATGACGAGGGTTTAGGCGATATTTTACGTTGCAAAACACTCTTATCCACAACACATTTGTAAAATGACTCTACAACCATGCATGCAATGTACTAGTGGACTTGTGGCACTCAATGACTAGTGGCAAGTCCGGGTCATTTTCACCTCTGGTTCAATGACTCTTTGACAGCACGTATGACTCGGATTCAGCTGGATGATATGTCACCTAAGCATTGCAGCATTGCAATGTTTAACTTAGCGCGATAGTCTGTTGGCAGGTTCTAAGACCCTCATTGCACGTGTTTCCAGCGAAACATTCGTCTACTAAACAACATCCGAGAGCATTGGCGTCTTGGCATACCCGGAAAACTGCCAGGGGGCATCGCTTGGAGATAAGAGGTGGCTGGGATGAGCCTGTGCCGAGTGTGAGAACTGTAAAGTGTGCATATCAAACATAAGAAGGCTCCAACATCAATGGGGCTTGCTCAAAATTCCCTGAATACGGCCCTGGATAAGATAAATTGTGGTTATAGGCAGGGGCGGTCGCAGGAGCGCCATTTGGGGTGACCAACTCGGAAAAAATAGTAAAAATATAGTGATTTGTAGGAAAATCGGCCAAAATTTGGCTATTTTAGGGGATATGACCCTTTGGTCTCCCTCTACGTCCGCCAGTGGGTAGCCTGACAGGAATATTCAGGAGAAGTGGGGAACAAATTGGATCACACCAAAACTCCAGACTACCTTCAAACGGTCTTGGAAAATACACCGTGGTCCTGACGATGATGTTCGATCGGTACCCTCTAAACCTACCTTGTCTGCCTCCGCCTCTGATCCATCTCCATAATCTGGATAGCCACGGATAAGCGAAAGCTGTTGTGCAAGGGAGAGGTATTGGCGGGCTTATGGTACCAGCCGAAGGTCAATCTGGCCCAGAGCAGTGCAGATCAAATTCAAGGTAAGTCGCTGTTTCCGAAAGCTTCAGACACCATCTGTCAGAATTTACGTAGAAGTCTCGAATTGTCAGAATTTGCTGACCATCAATATGTTTTCCGATTTCACGATATTTCAAAATTGACTGACCAAACACGATTTTCCAGAATTCACTCACCAGACAAGATCCGTCAGAATTCACCGACCAGACCATTATTTCCGATTTCACGATTTATCCAGAATTCATTGAGGCCTCAAAGCAGGCACTCACACGATTTGAACATTTCTCTTAGTGTGCATTTGAAACGAAGTCGCAACACCCAGCGACCGTTCCCACCGTCGTCACCCATGCCCAGCGTGACCTCTCACACCTCTGTGCCCCGCGGGTAAATGGCTGCCAGCGAGATGGCGCTGATTGGTGGAGGCGCGTTCATTTCACTTTAAAAATTAAGCAGCAATTTTTCAATGAAAATGCGAGTCTCTTAAGGTATGAATCAGGGAAAGTAAGAAGAGTGCAATTTCAATACTACATTTGCAGGCTATACTTTTTTCTCTATCGACTTTATCATCTGTTTCATTATCTTGGGTTGCATTTCGGTACAGGCGAGTCGGCGGCAGGGTTTGCTGAAACTTCAGAAGGGAGTTCGCTGTCTCACTTGTGAGAAGGGAGTTCACTGTCGCGAGATGGGTTTCTGCCACGTGGAGAGGAAACGGAGCCTGGCCCGATGGTAACCAGGGTTGAGGGGTCTATGGGGATTAAGGTGAGGATTGAGGGGTCTATGACTTACCAAGCACCCCGCTGGGGGTGGCGAAATTCGCCCCCCCTCCTGGTGTTCCCCAGATAACGCAGAGACGAAGAAACGCAGAGCAACAAAATTTACAGTGCCTTATTCCTGAGCAATGTTACGCATCAGACCAGATTTTTAGGTCAGGTCATGTCAGGTCAAAGAGCTATTTAAGGTCAAGTGACACGACCTCATGAACCCAAAATCACGAGTTTGAAGCAGTGACTAAGGAACATCAGTCAACTGATCAGTTTCAAACTTTCACCATATGATAAGGTCATTAGGGTCTAAAAATCTGCTATCTCGGAATTTTGATCCTGTTGACCTAAGGTGGGGTCAATTTTTGGTCACCCCATTATAAATAAGTCTATGATGAAAAATAGAAAGGGATCCTTTTTAGGTAAAAACTGGATAGATAAACCTGAAAATCCTCAAAACCTGTATTCTTGTCACAATCTTGACCATAAAGTTGAGTTTTTGACCATCTGACCTCTCAAAGGTCATGCCAGGTCACAAGAGCATACAATGATTGTTTTGCCAATACATTCTCACCAAAATGAGATAAAGCTCCCATTTTTCTTGCATTGTGCTTATATTGTCCCGGGGAATCGATCGATATGAAACATGACCATACCAGGTCACCATGTGATCTTGACCTAGCTCGATGTCAGGTAATTCTCAACATTTGACCTAGCAAGGTCATATTAAACATCATTCGATTCGCCATGATGAGAGGAATACAATGATGCATTAATGTTTGCTGTAGCTTTGCCGAGAACAAATATAGAGGAGTAAACGTACACCGACCTATTGTAAGCCTGTGAAACCTTCTTTGACCTTTGCTGACCTCAATATTGACTTGAAATAAAAATGCTTCGTATAATTTCTCTTCATTTCGTCAAGAGCTTTCGAACGAACTCATTAATTTTCCTTGAGCTTTTCTGGGAAATGAGATACGGAGGGGAGGGGCAAAAACGCCCCCCCCAGCGGGGCGCGTCATGCCAGGGACTCCAGCGGGGCATGTTAAACTAATAACTGCCACAAAGTGGTATTTTTGTAAATCATGCACCTGGAAATCTACTAAGAATGATACCCTCTTAAATTGGATATGTCTCATAGTGTGTCTGATGTATCTGATAAAAGTTTCGCTTTCAACATAAACACACAGCACTGTGTATTTGTTATTCGACGTAACATGTTTTTATTTCTGTAAAATTTCTATCTCGAGGTATTTGCCCTTTGTTGAGGTCATCCCGCGGATATATAACTATATATATATATACATATATATATAAAAATATATATATATATATATATATATATATATATAAACTAGATAAACTCCTGGCCACAATAATGTTCTATAAACTTGATCATCTGCTCCACTGTTGGAGACATGCCGAGTTTGCTGAATGATAGTTCGGATGATGCGACACTCGTGATGATGCGGGTTTCCGCTGAATGGAGAGGAAAGGAGTCTTGGCCTGATGGTAACCCATGGACGGAGGATGAGTTGTTTTTTGCAACTAAAGACCATCTAATAATCGCAGTAGACCAGGTTCTAATGGAACGATATACCACACAGGAGCGTGTGGTGTATTTTTTTAAAATAAATTTTGCCCAAGTTGTTCTCAGTCCGACTGTTGCAGTCGGAGTCTCACTAAGGTCATCAATGAACTTGTCACGGAGACCCCGACTCCACCGCCCGAACGAGCAACTCCCACAATGACGGGTTGATTATGAAGCAAAAGTTTAACGTCCCAAAAGCACAGGGACGGCCGTCCAGCTCAGGTCACCCTCTCGCCAGTCAGTTGCCAGCCGACCTGTACGCCGGGTAAACTATTGAGCGCCGGAACGTCTCAGGGGAACCGATCCCAAGCCTGGACATGCACTGCCACTGCATGCTTCTGAGTAGCGGGCCGGAGCCCAACGCTCTACCAACTTAGCTACCGGGGCGGCTCAGTTGGTATTGCTGTTGAACGTGGGAAGGCATGCAACTCCAAACGAAGTGCAAAACTTTGTCGGCATATTTCGGCGCTGCATATTTCTGAGGTTAACCCTCGCCTCACCGGGGGGGCCATCGATGGCCCCCTAAGGTTTTTCCGGGATAGCAGAAAAACGACGAGGGGCAGCACCGCGGTTGAGGGCTCTACCTCTCACTGCATCATTTTCCCATCATCCCTGAAATTTTTTCCCCGGGTCACCCAAGGTCAGGTCACCAGACGAGGTCAACCAAGGTCACCTCACTTCAACTTTAGAGCTCTGTAAGAGCTACATTTCGAAGTCGATCAATTTGAAACTTCCTGCACTTCATGACCCCCTCCAGGGTCTACAAGAGCCCTGTTCCAGCTGTCAGCAGAGTTTTGTCAGCACCAATCAGCGGGCAGCGTTGCGCCTACGTCACTGGACTGTAGCCTCTCCCCGGGAACTAGTTCTAGAGGTTCTACGGGCTGATGGCCTGCTGTTTGCGCTGATGAAAAATAGCAAGTGCACGAATTGGCAGCCTAATATTTTTTTAATGGCATAAAGGTTGAAGTTCCCACTAATTACCACAAACTAGAGGCGATTATGGCGCTGATATTTCTTTTCTGGAGGAGTGGCTAGAGGTCCTGCTGACAAAACTGTGCTGACAGCTGGAACAGGGCTAAGGTGTATATCCGGGATTTTTTCGATTTCGTGCCCTGAGGTCAGGTCACGAGGCGACCTCACCCATTGGAAAAACATGGGGAAAAGCTGTTTCATAATATAAAAGCTACAAAAATGATTGCAAATACTCAGACTGCTCAGAACAGCGTTTTTGGACACCCTTTCACGGATCCCAGGGGTCGTATTTGCGCTTTGATTTTTCCAAGGTCATCCAAGGTCACCAGAGGTCAAAAACAGTATTTTGACAATAACTTTTGACCTAATTAAGCTAGAGCGGTGAAACAAACACCATCGTGTTTGTCTTGCCATTGGCCTTCATTTGATATACAGCAAGGTCACTTTTGACCTTTCGTGACCTCAGGTCATATTAGGTCACGAGGTGACCTCTGGAGGTCAAACCACTGGCGGGAGGTCTTTACGTTCCACATAGCGGAAAAAGTACTGGCAATTTGCTATCAAATATACTTTACCAGGCCTCAATAGCTCTAATGACATAAGAGTTATGCCCAGTTTGCTTAATCATTGCATATTTGAGTGAAAATTGCCGATCTTGACCTAATTTGACCTCTGGAGGTCAAACCATTGACCTGAGCACTAAAACATGTGAAGTAATTTCTTACTGAATTCACGCGAGCTTTCTATTGCACTTTGCAGATTTGCGCTAACGCCCATATTTTCGGAGTTAGAGGGGGCCATCGATGGCCCCCGGTGGGGCGAAGGTGGCGCCAGACCCCCGGTGGGGCGCGGGTTATATCACGTAAACAAAAAATACGAACTCCTAAAACTGCTGCATGTCGCAAAACCAAAAACTTGCGTGGGTTGGGCTGGGTCAGAAACTTGGGTCTTTTCGTTTGTTTTTGTTTATGGGCTGAGAGGTATCTTTTGGAGATGACCCCTAAAATATACATGTGGAATGTCTTAAGATTAGAGGAGAAACCGTGCTGGGATACTTTATTTACGAAAACATTATTTGAGGGATCATGGCTGCCATTACAGAGCATGCGCTCCAAAAGACCAGACTGGCGCGGCAACATAAGAGATCCCACCAGTGGATTTGAACTCAGGTCGGTCCATGCTACCCTCTCTGTAACTAGGGGCAAATAACGCCAAGTGTCTAGTTCTAGGCATGAGTGAAGGTCCTCGAGAGTTGGGGGTTCAGGAACACCTGGGTTTTGGGTCTCATATAGGCTTTGTATAGGGTTTGCATTGTTATAGCAGCGTTAACTCATCCAGAGCCCCCCCGTACCATTCTGGGTCGAGGAGAGATCTCCAGCCTTGCCATTAGGCACCAGACCATCCTCAAAACAGAAAAAATGCAACACATACTAAGCCGAGCCGTTTATTGGCATTTGTTTTAAACTAACAAAGTACACCACTCATGGTGTGAAGGTTCCGTTGTTCATTTTCAGCTGACAGCGAACACAAATCAGTCGCTGTCAGCACACGAATTAATGCCTGCGATTTTCGCCAATTCTGAATACAACCATTCCAATGCCCGCATATTTCTAGTTGCTTTTTAACATGGTTATTTCCCTTCCCAGAATAATTTACTTCCTTCTGTGCAAGGCACGTGACAACCAGGAAACAGCTTTGGCCGTGAAAAACCATTTAGGGATAGTTCTTCTTAAGCGCGAGAAAACAACGGTGACGCTGTCAGCAAGGCACGCGACAGAGAACAACTGACACTGTCAGTGAAACGCGACAGAAAATCGACACTGTTGGTAGCACACGCGAGAAGACAACGGCGAGGCTTTCAGTAAGTCACGCAAGTTGCCTGTTCAGAATGTAGGCTGATCACCAGAATGCGCTTTATCCCGCAGCTAAGAAAGAGCGTGCCAAGCGCGAGCCACCCTCCTCAAACTTTGGGTCACCATGAGAAAAAACGTCGACGCAATTGAATCAAGTCTCCACAGAAAACCTACCAAAAACCACCACTCTACTGCAAACTGATCCGGCCTCTACGCATGGCTCTTAAAAGCAGGCACGTGACCTCACTAACCAAGCCACCGCCTTCGCCAGACTCTGGCGCTGGGAGCATCAAAGATGCGATACTCTCATGCGATGTTTAAGCCGAAGCAGCAGTCAGCTCATACTCCTTCAGATTTTTGTCCTCCGGTCTGTAGAAGTCGTAGACGTTGACCACTGCTGGCTTCAGCTCCTTGACCTCCGTCTCCTGGATGATGCGGAAGGGTAGGCAGGTCTTGTCTTCCGTCACAGTCTGTAGCGTGAAGGTCACCTTGCCGTCCTTGGACTTGTACTTGCGCACGACTGTGGAAGGAGGGAAGTTAGTAGTAAGGGTGTATCAGATTTAGTAGGTCATGGATAGCTCACTATGGACTGTTCATGTGTTCGGCGAAGAAGTTGATGGAAGGTTCAAGAAATTTAGCAGGCTACGGGTCTAAATTTATCAAAATGTATAGTATTCTCGAAGACAGTGGAAAATAACTTCAAGAATCTCTGTTTACTGGGAAGGTTCATCTACTCAACTTGTCAAAATGTCATAGAGTGACTGCACAGAGTTAAAGTTAATAGTTTACTGCTTTTCAGACCTAGTTTGTACATAAAATGTTCTTTTTAGAATGTCGCAAAGTGGTCTATTCCTTTTAATAAGGTCCTCAGTGGCGGATCCAAAGGGAATAGGGGCTCAAGCGCCTTCCCCCGAAATGTCCGAGCCCCATCGTTGAGCCCCTATTGTTAATCTATAGGCGAGGGCCCATCGTTGAGCCCCTATTGTTAATACACAGGCGAGGGGCTGCCCGAGGTACTGGCGAGTGAGGCTCGAAACCCCTAGCTCCCCCAAATGAATTCCTGGATCCGCCACTAAGCATGCCTCCACCCTCCTGCCTCACCTCTGTCCTCGCGGAGTTTCCGCAGCGTGCTGTCCACAGGAATGTAGCCGGAGGGCAGCTCCACGTCCAAGATGACCCGGTCAGCTGTGCCAGGGGTGCGGAGGTAGCTTGTGCAGACCTCCATCTCGTAGGAGCCGCCGCGGCCCCGGGGCTTAGTCGCGATGCCCAGAGAGAAGGCCGGGTTGGGTACCTGGAGTGGTGCACGGAGTTAGATAGGGATTCTTTATCATTGATCTAGTAGAGGCAGGCATACCGTCTAATAACCTGAGCCGGCAGTTGTGTTTTAGATCATCCATAATATAATTTATCGAGGGGACCAGGCACTGATATAATCAAATGACCTGTGACCTCCGCCGTCATTATTGATCATCATCATCATCACCATCATCATCATCATCATTATCATCATCATCATCATCATCATCATCATCATCATCATCATCATCGTTAGTATTTTATACTTCTCGTTCTTATCATAAAAATTATAACACTCAGCTTATCTTGAAGGTTACCATTAAGTTACCGTATTTCCATTTTTCAAACCTGCCTTCAGCCGGCTGCTGTACTTGAAGATGCTCTGCAGCACAACGCAGCCTGGCGGGGTCACTTCGAACTGCAGCGTCGCAGGCAGCTCCAGATCAGGAACCTTCTGCTGCTGCAGTAGAAGACGGTTGCTAGGGTCCACACTCAGCTCAGCTGACTCTCCGTTGGATGACGTCACGGTGACCGATGACGTCAGCTCCGACGAGAACGTGCGATCGGCGAAAGCAGTCAAAGCGCGAATGGCGACAATCGTGTCTTGAGTGCTCTTGAATCCGCCCTTGTCGTTCCTCTGAGTGTTGATCCAGCGAACAGCCCGGGCAGCGTCCTCCAGGTAGCCCTTTCCAGAGATTTGCAGCAGCGCAAGAACCATGTATGACGTCATCTCGATGTCGACAGACCTGCTACCGCCAATGGGACTGCTGCGATCTCCCTCCCAGTAGAGGACATCGTAGCCCTCCCGCTTGGCCTTGGTCATCAGCTTCTCCACCAGGCGCTTGCCCTTGACTTCCTGGCCCATGCTGAGGTAGGTATAGGCCATCAGCACCTGCGGGGAAGAGGGTGTTCACGAACGTACCCAAGAGTAAGGCTAATGACGGACCAAGAAGAGATGGCTGGGGGAAAGGAGCATGACCGTGAGCCAAAATCATGATCATGAGCCAAAATCGTGGTTTTTATATAGAAAACGTGGGGTTTGAGGCCGTTTGCCCGTCTCCGTGAATCCAAAGATTATTTGCGTACATTGGATTTAGTTCAGAATATGTATGCATAACAAATCTACTACGCAGCAGGGTGGATTTGTAAATACCCGTATAAGGAAGTAGCACAAGCTGACGAAGAAGACACCTTTCTCAGGTGTTTCCTAAACAAAATATTGTCACGGTTTGCACAAATTTTCTTTCCAGTTTGAAAACATGCCAGCTGGCCAAAAATAACACATAACAAGTTGTAACTTACGTTACACTCTGGTGCAATAATGAGTAGTGTTTCATGAAAGCAAACAGCCATCACGTGTTCTTAAGTGTACAATCGCCAAGCTAGTACTCTCACATACAAGCTATTCTCTCACATATGGTATGTTAAGCGCCAGCAAGTGTAAAACACCACAACTCTATCAAGTATCGAACCCACAACCTTCCTCTTCAAACCCACCTCGGAGTAGAGAGTTTTGTTCGGCAGGAGCAGGCCATCTTCCAGGCAGGCGAATCCTCCGGCCAGCTGATCCGAGGTGGCCACGTCCTTCAGTGCTAACATGACGAAGGCGGTGAGGGCAGCCCTGCCACCCCTCTCCACTCCGCCCTGTCGGGGAGAGAGGGGTCCATGCACGGATGGTGGTGGCTTTCCGGCGTAGGGTTAAGAGAGGGTGGTAGGGACTGAAGTGGGTTCGAATCCAGGCAGCGGAATTGTTTTCCGTGTTGTTCCTGGCATAGTTGTAGTCACTTGAACCTATTGATATATGCTTTGCCTGACATTGAGCTAATATATGTGATGACATGGTAATTAACGACAATAACTTGAAACAAAAGCACCAGAGAGTTGGTTAAGTCGTAGGTCTGTGAACCACCGAAGTTTCCTTTACATATTTAGTAGGCCATGTCGTGATCACCACTTTTTCACAGGATCTTTGATTTCCGGGTGTTTTCTAATGTATTAATGGTTGCTGATCACGATTTTCTGGTCGAAAATGTCGAATTCGAAAAATATTTGCCCGCGCAAGCCGTTTGAAATTCTTCCGGTTTGCCAAAATTTCGATGTTTTCATATCTCACGGACAATAAAATGCAACTAATGTATGGAAAGGGCCACAGAACTTTTAAACAATTAAATCTGAACAATTTGAAACTTTTTTGACTCCTTGAAATACATATTTACCCGAAAAAGTACCTTGGAAAGACAGGGATGTTTAAGCTTAAAAAGATGATAATAGATGGCGCGCATGACGCAGCCGTCAATCAGTGTCCCGCTACGTCGCTTATGACAAGAAGATATTATCCAAAGGAGCTGGATATAATATTTGAGCCTATTATGGATTCGATGAATGAACATTTACCTTCACAAGATGAACTAGATTTCTCTCGCTTGCAGTTTTAAATATTATTGGTAATGGTTGCTTTCAAAGCAGGTCCAATTAAGATCAGCCAGCCATATATAGATTAGGTGTCTAAGCATGTAGTCACTGCGGATCAATTTCAAGTATTAAAATGTGTGCAAGAGCCAGTCGATTATATTTAGATTAGTCTTGCTATAACTAGCAAGGAGAATACCGCATTTCGGGAAAAATGAAGCTGCACCACACCTAGCGCCGCCGTCAAGCCATGTATGCTGCCGCTTAACCAGCTCTCGACTGGGGCTGACGTTGTCGTTCACATTATGATGCTGCAGCTTGAAGAGATGGAGGCCAGGGAAGTGGACGAATTTCACGTTTCAATAGCTTGAAAGTTCGAACCGACCGCTGATGAAGTCACCGAGACTTACAGAAGAGCATCTGTGGCAGCAAAAAACAAGTACAAAGTTCGCTGTGAAATAAGGAAGCAGTGTAACCTGAAGGAAGAGATCAGAAGGCGCCTACAATACATGAATATATTGTAAGTATGGACAAAGCATGACAACATTGTTTGATATATAAAGCAGAGTTTTACCATCAAAGGCATCGGCAAACAGAACATTTCTGGAAGACCAGCGAGAAGCACAGAGGTTGTATCTTGGTGACTTGGATGCAGTCGTGACGGAACATTGGAGACGGCAGCAGCTGCGGCAAGCCACTGCTGCTGCCGCCAATAAGGCCTGATCGGGAGGCCGGCTCGTCCGCATTCGAGCACAATAATATGACAATCACCCGGACAAGTCTACAAACCACTTCCGTGTAACATTTAAAAATATGTTTTCCTTCCGAGATTGACTTATGCCTGCCAGAACCTGTTCGCGTGCGTCGTCTGTCAGCAGCTGGTGTGATGCTACAAATAGGAAGCTCGCTGCTGCATATACCACCAGCGGTCGCTGTCAATGGTGCCGTTGCGTTCTGACGCAGCTTCAGCTCCGTCAGAACGCAACATCCGGAGAACTCCTGGTAGCCACAACGACAGCAGCGGTGGCTTGCCGCACCTGCTGCCGTCTCCAATGGTCCGTCACGACTGCATCCAAGCCACCAAGATACAACCTCTGCGCTTCTCGCTGGTCTTCCAGAAATTTTCTGTTTGCCGATGCCTTTGATGGTAAAATTCTCTTTTATATGTCAAACAATGTTGTCATGCTTTGTCCATGCTTACAATATCTTCATGTTTTGTAGGCGCCTTCTGATCGCTTCCTTTAGGTTTAAATGCTTCCTTATTTCACAGCGAACTTTGCACTTGTTTCTTGCTGCCACAGATGCTCTTCCGTAAGTATCGGTAACTTCATCAGCGGTCGGTTCGAATTTTCAAGCTATTGAAACGTGAAATTCGTCCTCTTCCCTGGCCTCTATCTCTTCAAGCCGCAGCATCATAATGTGAACGACAACGTCAGCCCCAGTCGAGAGCTGGTTAAGCGGCAGCATACATGGCTTGACGGTGGCGCTAGGTGTGGTGCAGCTTCATTTTTCCCGAAATGCGGCATTCTCCTTGCTAGTGATAGCAAGACTAATCTAAATATAATCGACTGGCTCTTGCATACATTTTAAAACGTAAAATTGATCCGCAGTGACTACATGCTTAAATACCTAATCTATATATGGCTGGCGGATCTTAATTGGACCTGCTTTGAAAGCAACCATTACCAATAATATATAAAACTGCAAGCGAGAAAAATCTAGATCATCTTGTGAAGGTAAATGTTCATTCATCGAATTCAAAATAGTTTCAAATCATATATCCAGCTCCTTTGGCTAATAGCTTCTTGACATAAGCGACGTAGCGGGACAGTGGTTGACGGCTGCGTCATGCGCGCCATCTATTATCATATTTTTAAGCTCAAACATCCCCGTCTTTCCAAGGTACTTTATCGGACAAGTATATATTTTAAGGAATCGAAAAAGGTTTCAAATTGTTCACATTCAATGGTTTAAATGTTCTGTGGCCCTTTCCATACATTAGTTGCATTTTATTGTCCGTGAGATATGAAAACATCGAAATTTTGGCAAACCGGAAGAATTTCAAACGGCTTGCGCGGGCAAATATTTTTCGAATTCGACATTTTCGACCAGAAAATCGTGATCAGCAACCATTAATACATTAAAAAACACCCGGAAATCAAAGATCCTGTGAAAAAGTGGTGATCACGACATGGCCTAATATTTAGCCCTGCTGTTTTATACCATACACTTTACTATTTCAGCACCAACTACGACCATTAACATTGTATTCCATCCCTACGACGGTGGCTGCTTCCGCATTAAAACTAGATCAAACAATTCCGTAATCGTCGGAACGAAAAATACCATGGCACGTGCAGCGCTAAATCTAAAGCCAAATTTTTTAACTCGTATGGTCTACATTATGTGCAAAATGTCCATAAAATAGTCCTTACCCGCATCTCCTTATGGATCAAATCACCCACGCGCTCGAAGCAACCATCAGGAGCCTGGTTCCTCAGTACAAACTGAACCGACTCTCTGATCGAGTCCTGGTCTGTGGGAACACGGGGGAGCAGTTAGCGCAGACGGTATCACACGGGAGAGTCCGGGTTCCATTCCCGGCTTCGGTACTGTTTTAGGCAAACTCAGGGCCAGAAGAGATGATGTGAGTTCAGAACCGCGATCATGTGATCACCCACATATCTATTTGATTTTTTTAAAATCAAGTGTAACATTCTGAAGTCAGAATTCATAATACAAGATTTTGTTCAATTTCCATTTCATGCTGGATTCGAGTAAATATACCAAATAACATATCGTCGCTTATTACATTTCTCCTCTCTGTAGGTGTGCGTAATATAATGGCATGCTCCTGCAAATATAATCAACTTAAACAAATTTCATCTAAGACCGATGAATTCACTGAAAGATTAACCAATGCAGATACCTGATACCAGGTAACATCTACTGAACGATGAGCAGTCTTCCAATGTGACAACATACTCCCTAAAACCACACACATGCACCAACGTACACATGACTTACCGATATCGATGTACTTGGATGCCTCCTTAAATGCCTGAACGACGAAAGAAGTGAGCCACACAGATCCCTCGAGATCCTCGGATCCGTAGGAGGAGAAGGATCCGTCATACCGTCTGTACCGGAGCTGACGCTGGTACCCTGTTGAGAGATGCGAAGAAAATGGAGAATTTTTACGGTATGTTCAGAGAACTGGCTTACAAGCATGCGACCCTGCTTTGATCGGTATGTAACCATTCAAATCACTAAGAAATGTGTAACGTTTGAAGTGACTGAATCATATTATTATTACGAGACCAGGGTTGGAAAAAACCCGGGCTTTTTTATATAAAAGCCCGCGGGTCCGGGTTTTTTGCGGGTTGATTTGTGGGTTTTTCCGGGTTTTTTATTTTTGTTTTATAGCATTCTCGTCACACCGTTGCAAGATTAATGCCATTGTTTGAGCACGCATTAAGACTGATGCTTTCAATATCATCGTTCCTTATCAGTCTTTGCCTCACGTGGCGGAGGGGAGAAGAAGCTCCTATTCCCCAAGCTGTTCTGAAGTACCCGATTGACGGCTGCGTGCAGAACCCTTCATAGTTTTATGGGCACCCATGGATAAGAAAAGTGAACCGACTTTTGACCAGAATAACAATTTTTGGGGTTTATCAACTCATCCACTGCTATGGTTATACGGCGTTGTCGACTCTTATTACTGTTTTCTCTTAGGAGCCGGGTTCTCCGTACTCAAGAAATTCACCGTAAATAAACCCGGACGACCCCGTAGAAAGCAAGTGCGACAAGTACCGCACCACTGCGCCCCACATGAATTTACTTTCACTTTTCTAAATCAGCTCATATTCCTCAGGGACAAATGCTAGCGCTGGAAATCTTAGTCTGGTACATCAATAAGAGCCAGATCACAATTCTCAGAGCAGAGCAGGGGTGTATCCATTATTTGCTCAGGGGGAAGGGGCGTGAATATAGACTCGGGGGCACTGCACGGGGCCCCAAGTGCAAAGATCGCTAATGAAAATAAAAAGAATGTCAGCGGTGGCTGAGGTGATTGTGGAGTGAATCGGTGTGGTTCACGTGACTTTTATTGGCTGTTTTTTACCTCCCTTGCTTGTTTCTTTGCTTATCTAGCTGAATAAAGCGTGGTATCCTTTTTATTATTTTGTGACCCGGGGACCATCTCTGAGGTGCCGCCAACACGAATTCTTTGGGCAGACTGATAAAAATTGGCCGGCGCCTTGAGACAAAACCTCCCCTCCCGCCAAAAAAACTTTTGAGTCGCCCGAAAACGAGTCTAGGGATCCCAGAGACCAGCTCTGGGGGCCCCACGAACCAAGACAAACTCATCAAGGTTCTCGAGATCAACACTGGGGGCCCCAAGAACGATTCTTGGGGTCTCCCGAAACCACCTCGGGGGACCCTAAGGACCGAATCTGGGGACCCCCGAAACCAACTTTCAGCCAGGTTCGAGACCAACTCGATGGGCCGACGCGACAAACCCTCGAAGGCCTTGAAGACCAACTCTGAGGCCACCGAGACGAATTCTTAAAGGCCATCCGAGAGCAACCCTGGGCTCCCCGAGAAAACTTTTCGGATCCCAAATCAGACTCTTGGGGCCCACCGAGACCAACTCTGGTCGCCCTCAGAGACCAGGTCTGGGCGCCCCCCCCGTGACAAGCTCTTGAGGGTCCTCCAGGCTAACTCTGGAAACCCCGGGAAACTTTTGGGGCTGCTTCAGAGACCAAGTCTGGGGGGCCCAGAGATAAACTCTGGTATCCCGATAACTGAATATGGGAGCCCCCAATTCAAAATTTTGGTGGGCCCTGCCAGACCAGCGCTTAGGCCCCTGAGACTTGCTATTGAGAGTCTCCTAGACAAACATTGTGATGGTGTCCGTCTTCTTATAATCAACTTGGGGAACATAAATCAGAAAACGACAGGAGGCCGCGCGGGAGGCTCTTTACAGAGCTTAAGTTCAGCCCAGGGGAGAGGCGGTCGCCCCACCTTGGCTGCGCGCCTGGAGTACAGCACGTGACTCCACCACGATAAGCCTTAGAGGCTCCATGAGCTGGACAAGGAAACTATTCGTGTGTCTCAGGCCAAAGTCAGTCAGAGTCACAATCTGAGACTGCACTGTTACTTTGGCATATTTTTAACCTGCAGAAATTTTAATAAATTTGTAAAGATATATATAATATATAGAAAGATTTCTGGAAAAAACTGCATCATACAGACAAAAACTAACGTCATATTCAGCGACAGTATTGGTCTTATCCAGTAACTCTTACCTGTTGCAAAAAAATAATAGAAATTTGTGTTGCACAATGTGAAATTTATAGACGGCAAGGAGTTCCAAATGCACTTTTAATGCAATTTTCCAGTGGGTTGTATGAGGTGGCATATGGTACTAATTCTACTAAACTTTGGCATATTCTACACATACCTAGGCTTAGTAGCTTTAAAAGTGATGTGAATAGCAAAAAACAATATTTTTACTCAGGGGCATCTAGAAAACGATTTATGAAAAAAACCCAGGTGGGTTTTATGCACTAAAAAACACTAAAAAACCCAAAAAAAACACGGGCAGTGGGTAGTGCCAACCCTGTACGAGACTGCGATGATGCACAAGAGCTTATCACGATGAAAAATGCAAAGCGAATGAAGGTTCAAACACTTCAAACAAGAATAACAGAAAACAAGTTACATTTCGGCTAATTCTTTTCTTCACCCTGAAACCTTTATCAACGAGGTAATAAGTATCCGAGGATATCCGCCTTCCGCCATGTGAATTATTTCGAACACTCGAAAAATGGCATTGACGTTGGAAGCACGTGTCAGGCAATACTTCATATAAAGGAGCGCCATATATTGAGGAGCGCTATCTAAATATGTGTTGAATGCAATCCAATCATTAGTGGATTGGATTGGATCATTCAGAAAACTATCGTCGGACGATTACGACATGTCCCCCGATATATTTCAAAGTCAGAAGATGTGTATGGTGAATCATATTTTCCAGACTTAAGCTAATATAAACCTACCACATTTATTATTGAGAAGAGTTAGCAATACGAGGAAATTATTGTTTTGAACCGGCGCCTCTGAAGTGTGTTTCCGACCACTATCTTGTACTATCTTATTAACCACTTATGTTTTAACAATCTCTACGTCCCCAGAGAGCCGCCCCCATCCTTCCTAGAAACCGGCACCCACCGTTCTTCATGTTGTTGTTGGTCTGTCTTTTCTGCAGTTCCGTGAGCAGACCGGCCTCCTCCAGGTAAGCTCTGATGTAAATGTTGGGAACGAACGTGATCATGTTGGGCTCCCCACCTCCAGTGGGAGCGTCAATCAGACCGCTCTCCAGATTCTGGGGGAAAACAGAGATGTTATATAAACATCGATGTAAACGTAGAAATCTGGAGGTCCGTACATTATTGCTTGTGGGTCGTGCTACATATAAACCCCCCAGAAATTACTTGGCTGGCGTTTTTTCCGGAAATTGGACAAAAATACTGTCTTTACCAGTATTAACAACCAGATCCGAGACTCCCCCAACAGGCGAGGATGAGGAGATCAAAGCCTTTTCCAAGAGATGAGCCCAAGAAGGCCACAGACTTACCCGGTAGGTCGGGCCCAGGAGGTCTCCGATGACTGAGAAGAATGCCCGCTCCGAATCCGACACGAGTTCATCTCTGACCGGTAGCTCCACGGTCTCCACGTGGTTATCGTCGCCTGCGGGCGAAAGAAAAAAGCTTAATTACACAAAATTTCCTTTGATATCAAAAATAATAAAAAAACACCAGTTTGAAGACACCGATATTTGCTTAAAAATTGTATTTTAATGACTGGCTGTCCTAAAATCGGCTGGCTGTCCTATCATTGCCTACGAGCGAAACAAAAGGCGAAATTGTAATTCAATAGACAAATTCAAGTTTCGAACACGCTAAAATTTACAGGGAACTTTATAATCAAAGAACACCGTCTTTAAAATAGTTCGGTAATATATTCCATCGACCATATGCAGGTTTACTTAGTTTTTTAATGACATATGAGAGTGATGGATACAGATTAGGAGTGCATTTAAGTAGATCTTCAGGGAAGGGAATTCTAGTGCAGTTTACACACTTTAAACTGGAACAGGAAACGCCAAAATGGCAAAAGGCGCCCGGATACCTTGTTGGTAGCTCGAGCTCGCGTGTTGCCAGGTTGAGTATATGTCGGGGCAAGTGCGCTGTATCGTCAGCATTTGCCATCTTCTTCTGGAGACAAATTCCTTTGCACTTGCCCACAAGAACCCTTTGCCTCCTAGAAACTAAGCCCTGACACCGTCGGAACTAGAGTTCCCACGAAGGGCACCCGTGTGCCCGTATGCCTTTCACCGTAATCTAGTTTCGCTGCGTGGATTTCAACCATCTAAACCACACTTGTATCTCCAGTATTACGTCACTGAAGAGGCAGCAAGGAGTTGATGAAAGTGGAATCACATACCCTTGTCAAGACAGATGAAGCGAGAAGTGGTCTCCACTTGAGGGAAGCCTTCAGGCTTGATGACGATCGAACGGATCACCGTGTCGCTGTGAAAGAGTAAAAACACTGGTGTTAAAACGGCTACAAGCCTGACCGGGAACTATTGGTCGTATCCGGTCATACGATGACGCTGGGATGCCAGCACCATTATATGCAGCCGTACCTAGAGGCAGTGGCGGATCCCGGACTTGATTTCGGTGGGAGGGAGGCTAGGGGGCTGAAACTTCACTCGCCATTGCGTCGGAGCAGCCTCCGGCCATGCGTCCACTATAGGCACTCACATTTCGGATGGGGAGCTTGAGCCCCCCTTGTATCCGCCACTGCCTAGAGAGCATTTCTCAATGCCGGCACATTTGCCGCTGGTAAGCAAAACTTTTGACGTTGTGATGTAGAGTACAGTACTCTTATCACAAGCTATCAATTAATCCTGCTAATCCTGCTTAATGATAAGCAAACAGAACAAAATAGCGATGTCGGAAAAAAGCATATAAACAAGAAAATCAAGTATAATTCCAAGGACAAACGTTTCTAGATGTTCAGAACTGTCAAACTATAAGACAATCTCTAGAAAACCTCTGATTGTTCGCTTCTCACCTTCCCGGTGTGACAGCATTGGCCTCTTCGCAGTTTCCGTCCTTGACACGGACCGACACGGTAATGTTGACCTCGCCAAGGTCAGTGAAGGTCATCGGGAAATAGTTGACCACAGTACGGCCGGGGGCGATGCAGAGGTCATATCCGGCGGGATCAGCTGCGTCCGCGAGGTCGTAGCTTGATGATTCGCCGAGTTCAAGGTACACCTGCGACAAGAAAGAGTGGAGTCAATGGCTCCTGCAAGATGAAAGGGAGACGGAGTCAATTTCTAAATGTGGAGAGTCAACCAGCAAAGGTGGACGTGTGACTCAGTAGATAGAACATCTGTCCGTTGACCCGCGGGTGACGGGTCCAAGTCCAGTTGGTTCTTTGGATGCGTGTAATCTGATACCAAGATCCCTTCCAACAGGGTGAGAGTTTGTGACGCAGCATAACCTTCAGAGTTGCTGTTTCGTTAAACCGTCAAACCCAACAACCACCATCGTAATCATCAAGTTCGGTTGGGTTTCAGCATTGACAATACCTGACTGATGTAAGGGCACAACACCCATTTAAAATAAACACCCATTGGAAGTAAACCCATTTGAAATGCCTACAATGAGCAAAAGCGCTTGAACAGATATATCCACACTCCTGCTATATTCCGGTACAGTCTAGCCACCTCCAGAAGAAAGCTACGTGTTGTTGACGTACCGACAGGCTGGACTCCAGGAAGTTGAAGACCGAGGCTGACATGTTCAGAATCTCGCCACGCTTCAGCGAGTAAGGCAGTGTGACTTCAGTGAAGAAGGGCTTAAAGGTGGTGATGCTGCTCTTGTTGGAGAGACCGAAGCCGTCCTGTGACAATGAAAAACAGTGAAGACGTGGGATTTTCCGTGAACCGAATTGGTCAAGATTTGTTCTTCGGGCATACGTTCACTCAGTGCTCGTTCGAGGCCTGAGGGGATAAGTTTCAGAACACTAAAGACAAGATTTTTCGGAACGTCAAATAATCAGCATGACAGCAAATCAGCTCAGGAAATATAAAACTCTGTATTTTCTTAAGTTTGGCCGGCAATCATAAACGTCATGGATACTGCAAATGCATCTCTTCAGGGATTGAAATGCTCTGAGGCAGAAATGCTTGTTCTTCAACCAGAGTTTCTTCGCCGGAACCAAAATACTGATAACACTCGAAATAGTATAAGCGATATATACTCGATTTACAATTCAACAAAAGACAGAGTCACGGACCTACATCCCCGTGGGAACTGGTCCTCACCTTTTCATTGGTGCAGATGGCGGAGCCCACCCAGCTGGTGATTGTATCTGGCATCTCCGATGTCAGAGTTTTTACTCCATCCGCGCTGGTGTATAAAGACAACGTCAGAGGAGTTTCATGATGCTTAAAATACACCAGGGCTAAGAGACTTACCTTCATTAGACACAGTGTCTCTTAAAGCCAGTAGATGCAAACGTTTGAGGGTTTAATTGAGCGACCCCAAAAGTTGGTAACAACAAAGATGGCGGTGCTAGCCCTTGTTGCCTATTAGCTACTGAGACCCAAATTTACATCATAGAAAAAGCAGGGCAACCGTAACATGTGAATAATAGTTTTAAGAGCACAAGATTTTCCAACAATTAACTCAAGAACACTGAAGAACTAGTATCACGTGAAATTAATTCAAAGAGCACACAGAATTACCAGCAAAATAAGACAAACACAAAAAAACATTTCAACAAGTACTATACAAGTGGGACCTACAGTATTTAAGGTGCCAAGCAAGAAAGACCATTCAAGCCATTTAAAACAAAATATTAAACAAATATATAAACAGCAATTTAACTGGAATTTATAAGCAATTGCACGTCTGCAAAGCGCGGTTCTTTTACATGAACAGTTAGTGACACAGCAGTTGCAATATACAGCATATGCAGCAAACAAATCATGCGGTTGCCATGCGACAATGAACGGCGCATCATCCCGCGAAGCAGTGGAAATGCAGATACATCGCTGCAAGCCTTTTGCCCCGAATGCTCGCACAGGCTCTGTTCTCTTCCCAATGTCTGTACACCATTGCGCCTCTGCTCATGTCCCTTGGTGGAAGTATCTGTAATTGCATGCAGGTGTAGATTTTATGTAGAAATAAGCAATTATATCCTGTCAGGAGGAGGACCTCTCCTTCCGCTGACCCGTGATGCCACTATCGTGGTCCTCCCGGATGCATAATTCTACTCCTCTACGGCAATACTCTTCTACTACACCCGTTGCTGGCCGGGCTGTTCGCTAGCTGAGACATTTCAGCCATCTCTAGTAGTCGCACTCGGTAACTTTTGCTTCAACAAACCAATAAAGCGGTTTGTTTCACCCACGCTTGAGTGCTCACAATATATTTTCACCGTGGCATCACGATGTGGGATGTAGGCTTGGGACATCCTTCATCATCATCCCAATCATCATCCGGCACACACCACCACATTCGCAGTGAAACTGCTCGAGAAACCAAGGCGACAAAAAAAACTGTTCAACGTATAACTACGGAAAACCTATCATTCTTGCACCCAAGAAACTGCTTACAACAGCCGATTTGCTATCGTCTTTGGATCATACTATCAGCACCTTCATTATTAAAAGGAAATTATCCGATATTTAAGATAATGAGTATCGGGGGTATAAGGGCAAACGAGGAGCTAAATGCTACGAAGCGCATTCATATCTGGAATAATTTTCATATCATGAAATGAAAATAGATAGGTAAGCCTTATTTCGAGCATCGGCTTCGAGCATCGACTTGAAACTTGAAACGGGGATCAGGAGATAAGGGTTCCACTCACTGAGCCAGATATGCCCAGTACAGCAGTATCAAAGCCAGTCGAAAGGAGATTTTCCTTTTATCTCCCAAATAACTATTGTCTGGGTCGATGATGTATTAACACAGATGGGAGCGATGATTACATGCTGATACTGACGTTACACTTCATGTCGAGAACTCTTGAAGGTATCTCAATGTCTTCGTGCATCCACATAGACTCTCAAATATGTACATATTTATCTAATGGAGGCATGAGCGTTCAAGCTTTCGGCGTTTAGACCACAGAGCGCCACATTGCAACCTCTAAATGTCAGATGTGGGGTAAAACATGAGTGTTAGACTTGTCCAGGAATAGCCTCTATATGGCTGGATGTGACGACGCTATTATATTGAGCTTAGGCAGGCCACATCTACCGGTATCCGAAGTACTGACGGGATCCTCATCCTTACCGTCTCCTTCCATTGCTTATTGTCACCTCATACTGAATGCGACAACGCTTGAAAGGCTACCTTAAAAAGTGTGGAAGCGATTTTAATACATGAGGCGTGCTGCGTTCCCTCTCTCCATTGTGAACTAACACCGCGTCAGACTAGATCTTTTACAGAGTACCCGCCAGGACCTGAGGCAGCCTTCGCGACCTTCGTTCCCCTTCACTGGTAGTTTACCCGCTAAGGACCCATCCAGTGATAGTTCATTCGCTGAGAACCCGTCTAGTAGTAGTTCATTCTCTGAGAACCCGTTCAGTGGCAGTCCATTCACTGAGAACCTGTCTGAAGAAGGAAGCCTTGGACCTTTACGAGGTGCTGACCTTTACAAGGTCGTGGCGTGACCAGCTCCCATCGAGTTGGAAGGGTATATTGAAGATCGGGAAGTGGAAGATCTCGAGGCGGGAGTGCAAGTGGAATAACTAGAAGCTATGCCTATATTGCTACTGGTAAGGCATTAAGAAAAAGAACGCTCCAACCATCATTATCCAATAACATGGCATAAACTTAGAACACCTCTTGCTGACAAATTTATATGGAAGCGACATTCGAATTCAAGCAAGGAAGACAACGTTCTTCAACCTGTCCTTTCACTGAAGACAGCCGCAGCGTCAGGACATAGATTCTTCAAAATTCACTGAATGGAACAGTTGAAGCACACGTCCCGAACGGAGGCGAGAAATTATCAAGGATAATAATCGCAACGACGACCTAGTCGAAAAGCTATACGGATGGCCCATACTAGGCAAAAATGCAATGAACTTTAGATGATAAAATTTACAGCACAGTCAATCAGTAAACCTGGAATTTCGACCGACCTGCACAACCAACAAATAAACAGGGTTTTCGCAAGAAAGTAAATACCTTCATCATCCCAGTCTGGAAACCACTGACCCAAACATCCACGTTCTTTTAAGGCCCAGGACCCAAATATCAGCGTCATGTTCGGCACCTTAGGTAATCATTGGTGCATAACTGTAGATCTTCGAGATTTTCAGAATCCTCCATTATGATTACCCAGTCCATCTTCCAGTGCATCCTTCTTCATCTTATCACCAGCGCTGTTGGAAAAGTTACTGGAGTCTTTGAATGACTGCCTTCTAGCCTTTGTCTTTGTCTTTGTAGTAAGCATCTCTCCTCATCCTCTTGGACATCACAAGCAATGTTCAGAAACGGTTTATGCTGTCCTCGATTGACGTCACTCTAGATCATATCCCTAGAATCAACATCCTTTTATACCAAACTCTGACACCTGGCGTGGGACAGCGTTACTGGAGTCCTCGATGGACATCACTGTTGTCTACCACTTCTAAAACCAACAGCCCTCTATACCATCTCCGACATATGAACCGTTGTAGGAAGGGGTTGCTGGGGTCATCGATGGACATCACTGTAGTCTACCACTTCTAGAACCAACAGCCCTCTACACCATCTCCGACATATGAACCGTTGTAGGAAGGGGTTGCTGGGGTCATCGATGGACATCACCCTAGTCCACCATCCCTAATACCAACACCTCTCGCTATCTCTCGCGACTCACTTGAGCGCTTCCACCGAGAAGAGAAAAGCTTCCGGGAAGTCCTCCCGTGTTTGATCTTCCTGCGTAGGAGGCGACGAGTTGCCGCCTCCACCTCCTCCTCCACCTCCGCTGACGAAAGCAGCGGACTGGGGCGCCGGTGGCGCTGCGGCTACTTCAAAATCTGCTTCAAAGGCAGCTTCCGAGTTTTCGCTGATCTGTGGAGGTCAGACGCGGACGCAAACATGAAGAAAGGCGACGTGAGTTACAGTGCCTTGAGAGATGTAAGGAGTCGAGATCTGTGATGAGAGATGAAGAGCTGAAGAGAAGAGTGATGAGAAGAGATGAAGAGCTGAAGAGAAGAGTGATGCGAAGAGATGAAGAGCTGAAGAACTGAAGAGAAGAGTGGTGAGAGGAAGGAGTAACGTCGTTAACAGCATTACGGTTGGATCCAAGAGTAGTGGGATTATCACTAGTGTAGGGTTGGTACCGGGACGAGCGGAGTGGATAGTCACAGGGTGAGTACCGTATGATGTTTAATGCAATAATCGGCGAGCCCTTAAACCTCCAAGAATAATGAACGGTTTTAAGGTCGAACCCATGTTGATATCCACCAACGCTCGTAGAAGTCTGTAGCAAGCGTGAACTATTAGGGACGCTTAGACTGAGAGATCAGATAAATTCCGCGCCCGAAGGCCCACGCGAGATGCACTGCAGCATGATCTGTCACCTTGAAGCTTCGATGGGACTCCTGTGTTGTCTGTGAAAACCAGCAATTTGTCTGTGAAAAACAAGAGATGAACCTACACTGGCTTTTACAGCGACGGCGCGTAGTGAGAA
Organism: Lepas anatifera; assembly: GCA_034440635.1. Taxonomy (NCBI): domain Eukaryota; kingdom Metazoa; phylum Arthropoda; class Thecostraca; family Lepadidae; genus Lepas; species Lepas anatifera. The sequence goes on along the minus strand of JAOTON010000288.1, from coordinate 361,528 downwards.
TTGAACTAGGATTTCCAACGAGTGGAATCACACTGGTGTTGCGTTTTTACATTTCGTGTTGGGAAGATCAAGGCTCAAAGAACGACTAAAAATTGCCTAACACATTTTGAAGCTGTTTAAAATGGAGTTGACCCGAGATGTATCCCATATTTCCACGTGAGAGGATCAGGCGATATCAATGAGGGTTTTTCTCGACGAAGAATGCGTCTTTTGCCATTTAATGTCGTCTTCCTGATGCTTTGTGCTGTTATATCTGTCCAAAACCATTTCATCTCGCACTTTGTACAGGACCTTAAGAGTACTTAAGTCGGTTAGACAAGCTGCTACTAGTACCTTTGCTGCTTCACAGATGGGCGGGGGGGCAGTACTTAGTCGCCAAAATTTGCCTCTTGGCGACTTGGTGATTACTTTGGGACCAACATCGAAGCGAGAGATAACATATTTCAGTAATCATTAGTTGCATTGGATGCATTTTCTAAACATATTGTAGCTGGGCCGACGCATGTTGTAGGTAAACCAGATATCTGTGCACATATAGAGCTATTCTAGAAACATTCTATGCAGAGACAGCTATTCTAGAAGTATTCTGGGCAGAGACAGAGCTATTCCGAGTCAAATTCCAGCTGAGGTAGACAACAAATCCTGTCGTCACTTCTTGTACCGGCGATGGGTATTGAGCATTTCAAAACTTCAGCCATATTCTAGTCTCGTTTTTTGAGACAAAAATATTGCGGGAGTGATGACTAAATGCACAAGAGATAAAACAAGACAAAAAGAAGACAAATTTCTGGCTTGCATCAACCAGAAACGAAGTTCAATCGGAAAATCAAAATGGTCTGCATGAGACCCTTGCACGAGACTCCGTCGTATAAATAGCCAGACGACCTGAAACGAAAGTTGAAAATAGAGATAACTGTCCAAATAAAAACCAATATAACAATGAATTTCTTGCAAGACCAACAATTAACGAACAATACCAGTCGCGGGTGACTGTCGTTCTTACACAACTTTGATTTTTCAGAAAATTAATTGGAAATATCATAACCCCCATCTCTGTGGAACAATTACGAATGAAGTCACCGTCCGTATTCCAGGATCCTGCGAGATTTTCAGCCTGTGGGAGCTTACGGAGCTTGCAAAACCTTTGCCACCAGGCTAGGTTTTAGCTCTGAATACGAGTAGCACCGTCACTCCGCTTTTGATCCGCAATCCGAACAGAACAAAAGCAACGAAAACGAGAGAAAAAAGCTGGAGAAATCCTTCACCTCAGAGATAACTAGCAACTATCACAGACAGGAAAGCTTCGAACTACATAAGTTTTGACCACATGCACATTCGTTTCTAACGACACCGTTCGCCTTCAAAATAATGCAAATCTAGCACGTAGGTAGTTGTGTTCGAACAGATCTTACTTTTTCGAAACAAAAATTATTTTTACGACATGTAGCCTATGTAATTCATTTTCTGCATCCAAGGACAAATTGAAATATTTCTGAACTTTACATAGGCAATATGGATTTTGCACGTTTTTGGTACAAGGAAGATTCATACCCACCACGGGCGAAGGAGAAAATATTCAAAATGCCTAGATCTGAAACCTTGTGAGTAAAATTGTGGATAAGAAGTTCAGCACAAATAAGTCAATGGAAATTATCCGCCACTAATCGAAATAAAGTAGTTCGAGAGATAACAAAAATCAACTGGGGAACCCAACAGAAACAACTTACGCAGAAAGCGGTAACAAAACTCGTGCAATGATATTCCACGTTTTTTCCAGGAAAAAAGCTAATTGTGAGTTATCTCTCGTACAAAACCTTTAATGACGGATGGTGTAAGATAGCACCGAATTTCTGCACCAATAAGCACATACCTGCTCTGAAATTACTCAAGCTCCAAACAAGGCAGACTTTCCAACCTGAAAAATCAAATACTTTCGGCAGAAGTTTTGCCAGACTGCAAGAGCCGAGTGGCCCTACCCAGAGCTGGAGTTATTTCGTGCGTCACTCTAACTACTTTCAAGGTCAATGTTACAGCATACGACTTCCACCGACAGGACAGTTCCAGCTCATCAATCAGATACCTCCGATCCCTCTCTCAGCATCATTTTCCAACCACCTACACAAGAAAGGCCCTCCTCACCGAAAACCCTCCGCTCAGCTCCACACTCACTCGATACTCTCCACCGAAAATAGGAATGCCTCAGGGAAATACTCTCGCAGCTGATCTTTTTGCTGCACTTGTTCGTCAGGCTGCGGTGGCGGCGGGAGGCTGCGAACGCCACACTCTGCGGTCCGGGAGCGCCAGCCGGCAGCCGTGTTTGCGGCGCACCAAACGGTGGTCTCGTTGTCGTAGGGTAATATGTTCCAGTCGTGTATTGCTGTGAACGGCGCCATCTTGGATGTAAATACAGACGTCTGGATGAGAAAAGAGGGAGAGCTGTCTTCGTGCACGAACATTTCCGCACGCTAAGTTACAGGCATTTGGAGGAAATGATAACAGTTTGGCTTTCACAATCACGAAAAGCCAGGTAATATTAGCTGCAATGACACGGACACCAAATAACTTGAGACGGTATTAATAAATCTGTTTCTGATAAAGAAGACCGAAATATGTCAAAATCCTAACACTAGCAATGCAAAATTCTAAATAACATCTGATTTCTTCTTTGTCGAAGTATTCATAGGCGACTAATAACAACTGTTGCGGTTCGGACAACGCGCACGCTGTTGAAGGAAGCTGCAAACCAAGTTGCTGATCATCTTAGCAATCATTTGTCTGCGTTTGTTGCACCCATTACTCATATTCACTCTGAAGTTTGTATCCAAACTTGTCACCATTAACGTCAGTTTTTCCACGTAGTTTTCAGTCTTTTGAAATTGGCTTGCTATATCATCAAGGACTTTCAGTTTCCTACGAATCTTATGTTTGTTTTCATGATCACTTCTACGGTTATATTCACTCACTACTCGAACATTTTGTTTAAAATATTAACGTACTGCACATACGATGATCCCAAAGCAACAAGGAGCTGCTGAAATATGCAGTTTTATGTTTTCCTTGGCAGATCATAGTTTCTTTCAGTCACAGGTATATGTTCACTGGCCTTCTCACTGGCTGGCGGCTGGCAAAGCATGCATCGGCACGAGGCAATTAAAAGCTTTTTAACAGCGCTGCGTTGTGCCGATGGGCTTGTAACGTCAAACGGTCGTAACTGCGGAACGGAGGACTTCTCGACGAACAATCCATGAGTCGTTTTTTTGTGAACGATCCGTGGGTCGTTCACAATATCTTTTCTCTGTGGTTAGTAGCCCAAAACGAAGCGCTTCTTCCAATCACCCTATCAAGGCTTTCTCGCGCGCTAATTTCAGAGGTGCCTGTCACCAGCGGCGAGGTAACTAGCATTCACTCACTCTAGAGCTTCAACGCTGAAGAGGAATGCCTCTGGGAAGTCTTCCCGAATTTGGTTATCCTGACCACTTGATTCCTGACTCAAAGCAGCGCCGGAGGGCCTTCTTGTAGTTGTGGTAGCAGGAGAACCCAGGGAAAGAAACGCTATACGAGGTGGCTCATCAGCAAAGCCGGGAGATGCAGGAGGTATGCCACCCACAATCCTCTGCTCAAAATGCTGGAAAAGACCAGTTTTTTTAGTCATCATAAGAGGAATCTCTATCCGCCGGAGCGCACGCTTTTAAAAGTACCCAACGATTTTACAGGGTTGATGAAACATTCTCTAATGGTGATTGAAGCCCTCTACAGTTCTGATGATGACGGTTTGTACTTGCGACGCTGAGAGTGCCCAGGTTGTCCGCATCACCACACGCGTCAAAAAACCTTCACATAAAACCTTTACAACGGAAATGAGGTACCTAACTTTTTGTGCGAAGTTTGAAGTCCCGACGTCACGGGTAGTAGAGAGCATCAGGGATGGGGAGGAGAGCGTCAGAATGTTGGTTGTTCTCAGCCCCCTCCAACAGCAAGCGCAGACCACTGGATGTGACGTCACACCTCGTAGCATATAACATGAGAAAATTTAATGATTAAATATACAAATTTTTGCTAAAAGAGTACCACAATCGAAAATAGAATCCTTATTCATTGCATTTGAGATAGTTCTGATTACCGTGTAGTTTCACAAATTCGTAAGCGGGAAGTGCCATTAGCAGCAGTTTAACACACGGCTCAATGGTGAAGGAATTCCTCGACGCCCGTGTGACGTCACTCGGGCGTGGAGGAATCTCTCTTGAACGTACCTTTAAGTAAAGGTATCTTGGGTCGTACTATCGTTTTGATGCATTCCTATTCCTTTGGTGACCAAACTACGCTTCTTCGCGATAAACCCCTTAAAAGCACGTCGCACCTCTTCAAATACGCCCAACATTGTATCGGGGTAGGGCCCATAGAAAGGAACAGAAGAACTCCATTGGGTTTCAGCTACGTTCTTCAGCTTCTCTTCCTTAGGAAAATCCTTGACCAATCAGCGGCCGGCGCTCCAGAGCCCACTAAGGGCTGGGTTACCCTTAAGGTAATCCATAAGGGCTAGGACCAGGTTAGGGCTGGGCCTTTGTTGATGGAAAACCAATGAGAGCACTTCAGGCCCAGGCTTTGGTTACTATGGAACATGTGGGATCTTATGAGATAATGACACATACTTCACTTTGCATTTGCGTCCTCATGGGTTTCATTCAAAGGGGAGCCCACAGGATCATTCGAATCAGTTCACTCTACTTATCAAAAAGCGCTCATTTTCTTATTGAGAACCGAACAGGTAAGCAATAGCCCGCCCCAAACTTCCTAGGGTAGGTTAAGTCATGAACTGCCTTAGATAAGTCCCTATGGACTGGGTCCCAGTTTAGAGACGAGGGGCACGGGTTCGGACTGGGTCACAGTTTGGGGACGAGGGCCATTGGTTCGAACTGGGTCCCAGTTTAGAGACGAGGGCACGGGTTCGGACTGGGTCCCAGTTTGGGGACGAGGGCCATTGGTTCGGACTATGTCGGTTAGGTGTCAGGTGAGCCCGCAGGGCGTAGGAAGCGGACTGGCCCCCTTCTAGTGAATCAGGAGGAATGTGCCCCCAAATTAGGACACGGCCTATTTTTTTAATTTTCTCAGTTACCTGTGTGAATCTACATAAATGGGCTGGTGAAGTGTATCATCGTTAGTGTTTCAAATGCAGACGAAATTTCAGAACCTGTCGCTTATTCCCCTTCCTCCGATCATCGCCAGGCGAGGGCCCGTCCCTCGATAAAAATGCGTGGCGACGCTACTCACGCGCGGCAAACTCTGGCGAACATTCTTCGCTAAATATCACACAGCATCAGGTCAGCTGTAAAGTACTGGCTCATCTACTGTACGTTCCACCTCAAAAGCGAGGATTCTGAGAAGCCAATCAGAGGCCTCCCCTTCGCGATGTACCACGCTAATTGGCTGAGTGACGTCGCAAAATCCACATCTTAGAATGGGCAACTCATCAAATGATCAGCAGCTTTCTTGATGTTGTACTTAGCTGATTCGCTGGGTGGGATCACAAAATTTATATAAAAATGACAGCGTTAATGAACGGACTTACGCATTGTCTAAACGTATGATTTAAATTGTTAGTCTCCGAAGAAGAAGCATTGCCAACACCCAGCTGATTCAGCCTATTACACCCTTGTTACAAATTTGTTTACACCTACACACCTATACACCTTTTTCACACCTTTGTTCACACTTACACACCAATACACTTTGTTACACCTACGTTTACGCCTATACACCTTTGTTTTAAAGCCCCCACATACACCATGAACGCGATTATTAACGTCCACTCACTCCAAAGACTCGATACTGAACAGGAAGGCCTCTGGAAAGTCCTCCCGGATTTGACCTTCTTGGCTGATCGAATCCGGCGCACTATCTTCGTCAATGGAAGGGATGTCAGGACCCGTGAAAAGAGCCGGCTCCTTCGCAATAGAATATTGAATAGTCGGTGGATCGTTAAATGCTGGTGGGTTCGGTGGTAGAGGAAAGCCGAGACCTCCCTGAAAGCAGGGGCGATAGCTAAGAATAATGGTATAAAAATGGTTCTGTTACGGAAGTCTAGGGGCCAACAACATAATTTCTGAACAGTGGATATTTGTCGAACACTCTGGCAGGAGAAAAAGGAATCCACAACGTGTCACCTGGATATCGTTGTTTCAATGGCAGTAGCTCAAAGAGAATACCTATCCAAGAATATACTTAGATATGAAAGAGGGCAGGAGTATTTAGAAGCATGTTTTGACCTTTAACGCAGGCCATCAAGATCATTGGGGTATGATGGCAAAATTCAGTGAATTGAAATTGTTAAAGACATGGCCTGTCTGCTAACATAACTTACATAACTTACATACTACTGCGTCCGATCTCCGAATCTTTCACACACCGATGCCTGGAAAGTGCTACCGATGCGTAGCGGGTCAAATGTAGGCTTAGAACTGGACAAAGGTCAACACATTTTCGGGCAATTTCACCCGCTTCCTCTGCCTTTCGTTCAGCAGCAAGTTGTTTGCTCTTTTTAATTGTTTTCCACTCGTTTGCCACCAGTCACTTCGACCCAACGGCCGTCATTCAGGCAGCAATGGTATTCTGGGTAAATTTGCTCTGCTACTTTCAAATATTCTTACCTACTTACTTACCATACTATAAAGGTAAAGTGCGATACTACCTTCAAATAAAAATACTATAAAAATACTATTCTTGAAAACAAAAGTTTTATACTTATTCAATTACTCTTACTTACTCTTGACAAACTCACTACTCATAAACGCCAAAATCGCGTCAGCATGGCGCCCTCGGAAAGGACATAAGGCACGCCCCCCAGGTGGCATGGCTACTCCCTGTGACTCCGCCCTCTACCACAGATATCCTAGATCCTTGATGACTGTGACAACCGTAGAACTGAAATTGGCAAGTCCTCCAGACTAAAATTGCGAAGAAGTAACCAGATTGGCAGCACAGCAAATACAAAAATACTTTTTGTATCATGGGGCGAACGGTTCGAGCCTGGCACGGGCTAGAAAAACCAGCACTCAGGTCCTGTAACAAGCAAAATCGATCTCTCGCCATGTTGTTAGGCCCATTTTCCTCCATTTCTCATTGTATTCAATAACAAAATTGTGCATCGCCTGCCCTTATAGGCCTACACCGCGCCATAATAACCCACTGATAGACAACATTATCACATTTTCCTTCTTCACTCAGCAAGGCTAAGAAATGTCAGCATATTGACAAAAATTTTCCCATGCCTTTGAGGGAAACGCGTTTAATCCCGAAGGAATACCGGTCTGCGTTCAGGAAAATGCATAATTTTTCCTACCTCCTGTCTAGTATTAAAGCTGGGAGCCACGACACCCCATTTGCAGCAGTTTAGCTGCCGGTAGCATAAGCCGCAAAGACCAAGCTTCGCACAAATTTCGGGCTGCATTTGCATCCCCAATGTAGATGTAACCCGAATGCAACATCTTGCATTCCCCATCGGATTGAATTCCCGACGTTTTCTCACATGCCATATTTACCACCCCCTGCCCCCGAATGCGAGAAGTCATGAGTACTTGCGCTTTTGCATCCTAACAAAAGTAGCCCCTCTTAAAATCATCAATGTTATTTGCAGCATTACACCCGCAATAGCCGGCTGAAGAGCGCATGGGTTAGCAGTTTAAATTACCAATATGCGAGGCCGATGTAGGGGAAGATCCAAAGCAAACGTTTAGGTAGTAGCAGTCCAGACAAAATCGTGAAAAACCTGATGTTTTTATAAAGTTGACCGAAATTGATTAGAAGAGTAAATTTTGTCCGCTTAAGTTGGAAGAGGCATGACCTGACCCAGGGCTGGAGCCGCCTCTGGTCATATGTTCTCGGTTAAAGATCGGAATTTGAACTGGATGGTTAACTTCAATAATATCTTCTAAAATGGGCAAAAACAGGACGCAACATTTAACATGGATTCTCGCTTTTTACAGCCAAAGCGTAGTCATAGGTGCGGGTTTTGATGGAACACCCATATACTTGAACATGTTTACACCTACTTGAAAACGCTGAGCGATTCAAGAGTAGGTGCTACCTTAGCTAGATTCAAATGGGAGCGATTAAACACTTTCATGAGTTGCCTGGCAAGAGAAAATTCGGAACTGTTTAAACATCAGTGATGCTCGTCACACGCACTTGACAGTGCAATTTTTGTGCACTATTCCTTTCCTAAATAAGTAAGCAGGGTCCTGTCGAGCCCGCCCACTTTCGGTGAAGCGTTTTTGCATCATTCCCAGCCAGCCAAAATGTAATGGGCAGATCTTCGACGCCCAAGGAAGTGTCACGAAAAAGCGCATTTTTTATAGCAAATTATGCAAACATGCGTACTGATCGCAAATGGCCAGCATAGCGAAAATAGTGATGACAAAGGAAAGCAGCATCTCCCTCACTTACTCTATCGTTTCCACACTAAAGAGGAAAGCTTCCGGGAAGTCTTGACGTAACTGATCCCTCTGAGTGGCGTCCGAACTGGAAACATGTCCAGAGGATTTTGAGGCGGTGATTCTCGAGGCAGGACCAGCGCCAAATCCTGATCTGGATTCCAAAGCAACTCCAACAGACATGGAACGAAGATGGCTGACTTTTGCAGAAAGCTGAGGCCTTGCCAGGTCCAGCAGTGGCCATCCGAGTACCTTTAAACAGGATTGTATTCCTTTAAACTTGTAATATTGCTTACAGAACCTTAGGGATAAAACCTCTGTCATTTAGCAAAACGTTTGACATCAGTAGCGTTTCCAAACAGCCAGCGTGTTCAAGCTTTGCCTTAGGACCTCCCTTCTTCCGGATTACTGCCAATTCGTGACCTATCCCAATCCCCTCCGAAAAATTCGAGGCGACGCCTATGTTCATTGGTGCTCTCATTCCACCTTTGCCCACAGTACTGATAGTCATAATCATTGATAACAGTAGATGTCATACAATATGCAGAAGATTATTTGTTTTTCTACTGGCAGGCTAATTATCAGGTGCAAGCAATCCCACAGCAGCCCAATTGATCAAATGTGTGATTAATCCCTGCAACGGTGCCGTCAATTTGGAAAATAGTTGTTTTGGAAAAACTTGTACTTACTGTTTACTGTCGGCACCTTCTTATTCAAAAGCGGACCCCAGAAATCAAGAGTCCAAATCGTACATTAGGTGTAACTGTCAACGTAAGTATGGATTCGGGGGCGCGGTAGTGGAGTGGTCAGCATAGCTGTCTGCCGCGCAGCCGACCCGGGTTCAAGGCCCGGCGGCTTCCCTGAACAAGGAGCAAGCTGGCTCCCGAGCAAACCCTTCCAACAGGGAAAGAGTTGGCGACGCCATATGACCCTGACAGTTGGTGCGTCGATAAGCCCCAATAATTATTAAGTATGGATTCCGTCCATACTTACGTCCTCAGACCGGAAACACTCCAGGTTATCACGTTTACGGTAACTTTTACCAGATTCCACAAATTTGCGATTTACCGGACGGTGGAAATGTTCTAGGAAAAGGTGAGATTCGAACTCGCGACATCACGAGATCAGCATCATAATGTCACAGCGCACCAATACCAAGCGGATGCACTAGTAGGTAGTCAGTTGCGTACTTACAAAAGCGAAGACATCACACCACCGCTCTGTGTGTCAGCGTATCTCCTTCCCGTTGCCCAAGTCGAAGAACATGTATCCTCACACCGAAGAAGGACCAGAAGAGAAACCACCCTCTACACTCACTCGAGCGCTTCAACTGAGAACAGAAACGCTTCTGGAAAATCTTCGCGCACTTGGCCGCCCGCTGCTTCAACATCATCAGCTGCTGCAGGCGCTCCCGCGTCATCAGCCAGCGCGGGTCCACCAGCAGCGCTGGACAAGCTGAAGGCCACTGGGGCCGCGCCGCCACGGGTGTCGATGATGCCCCCGCCCGTTATCCGGTTGTTAAAAACCTAAAGAACAGTGCTGGCAATATCAATACTGGTTGAGAAAGTCTGTAGCAACTGCCAGCTGAAGTGTTGAGGATGTGGTGTGCCTGAAGTAGGCAACTTGTTCACTCGAGGTTCGGAAGGTGTTGATGAAGATGATGCTGTGGAGGCTCTAACTGCGTGGATTGACAGTTCATCTAAAAAACACAGTCGTTGTATTGCTATTTTCTTTTCTCTGTAGAACCTGGCAGATAATTGGAGAATTTGACAGTAGACGTCGCTGATGGGGGCAGTGAATTAACAAACGCCATAGATACTGAAGTTGAGGAAGTGCAAAAGGTAATGCATCAGCGGAGCAACTCCAAAAATAATCCCCAGGGAGTAATCAAGTCAGAAGTTCAGTGCATCAAACTAAACAGAATTTCGGTCTCGCTTGTGCACTTCATACGTGGTTACGTGGTTCATACGTTCCCACCAATAGGCATTAGCTTCTGAACTCTTAAATCCCGACACAGTTCATGATGTGCAGATGTCCGTGGTTTTTTCAGAGGCTGACTTTTCATCGCCAGTTAACTGGTACAGCTATAGAATAAGAGCAGCGCATAATTTGTCACAGTAATAGCATTCAAACCATTTAGAACAAAACGGACTAACTGCAGACGAGGCAGTTGTCCAGCCCTTCCCCTAGTTATCCCCAATTCCTCCCTAGTTACCGCTCGTCCTCCCCTAGTTGCGCAGCAGCCATGGAACCCCGACATCATGCTGATGGTCATGCGCGAGGTGCTCTAGGGACGTCAGCGGGTGTATACACCACATCAGTCACCATCAGTCACATCAGTGAAGCAGTCACCATCAGTGGTAGCCAGGCTCAACAATCCAGCACGAAATTCTCGTTACCATGGTAACAAACTCTGGTAGCTACGTCACACCCCGTACTGGGCGAGCCCAGGCTACGCCACTGGCTTTGGTCCAGCCGTTATTCGCCGTATAGCACGTGCTTCTGTAATAGGTGGCAGCTCCTCGAGCACGATAGGTAGTTTAGTCTTACCACTGTTGATTGTGATCGCTTGGCCTGGAGCGCGGTTGGAATTACCATGCCAATGTAACAGCGGTAGAAGGTCATCTCTTTGCAGTTGAACGTGAACACTGTTTAATAAGTATGCTCCCATTTGCCGGGTTCTGAGGTGTCCAGTATAAGACGCTTGGGCGACCTGTGTCCTATCAATTATTGTAATCACCATCGCTCGGGCGCGTTACATCGTCCATGACGAATATCAGGCATGCAACTTAATAATATATCCTATCCTGGACACTTCGCATCATGTGATGGGTAGATACTTATTAGACAATCTGCACGGAGCTTTTCGTTGATAGGCAATCAGCATGCAGCTCAGCTGTGACGTCACTGCCACCCTTTGAAATGCTGGCAAGCCAAAATTTCGTTCGCTCAAAGAATATTTTTCATAAAGCTACTTTCTCATAACCTACTGGAAATTCTTAAGGTATCCTTGATGAAAACCATGCTCGATCGTTCTGTTTAAAATAATATTTCGAGTTTATTTCAAAACACGGTATTAATTTATCAGCACTCCAATCATCCAGCGGAGATTTGCACAATTTGTAGGTTTTAGTCAAAGTAGCTTTATAAAGGTTCTCTCACATGACCACACAAAAAATTCAATGACCAACCAACCAAAGGTTCCGCAAAGCCCCAATTACGCGTTGAAATGGCGCGAAAAGTTTCTGCAATGCCTCAGTTACGCGTTGAAATGGCGCCAAGATTCAGCAATGCCCCAATTACGCTTTCAAATGGCGGCAAGAGTTTCAGCAATGCCCCAGTTACGTATTGAAAAGGCACCAAGAGTTTTCACAATGCCCCAGTTACGCTTTGAAATGGCGCCAAGAGCTTCAGCAATGCCCCAATTACGCTTTCAAATGGCGGCAAGAGTTTCACAATGCCCATTTACGTATGAAAAGGCACCAAGAGTTTCGCAATGCCCCATTAACGCTTTGAAATGTCGCCAAGAGTTTCAGTAATGCCCCAGTTACGCTTAGAAATGGCACCAAGAGCTTCAGCAATGCCCCAGTTACGCTTCAAAATGGCGCCAAGAGTCCCGCGATGCCCCAGGAGCGCTTTGAAATGTCGCCAAGAGTTCAGTAATGCCCCAATACCCTTTAAAATGGAGCTTAGCAGTGCCCCAGTTGCGCTCAAAATGGCGCCAAGAGTCCCGCGATGCCACAACCACTTACTCCACCGTCTCGACGCTAAACAGAAACGCCTCGGGGAAATCGGTTCTGATCTGCTCCTTGGCAGGAGGAGGAGCGGGGCCTCCAAAGCCGACAGCGGCAGACGAGCCGCCGAATCTCGTCCTCATTGCCGCCGATACGAGGGGTCCAAAACTGGCCGAATGCATCGCGAACGACATCGAGGAGTGGGACATGGCGGCGCCACCGGCGGCGCCGGACGCACTGGCGCCATCGTCCATCATGAAGACCTGAAAAAATCTTATCCGATGAAATTCCCATCCGATTGGTACTGTTTAAGCTCCTATTCAATTGGTATTGTTCTAGTTGCCATTCCATTGGTATTTCAATCCAAATGCCAAAGTAGGAATAATTCTTAAGGTGTTTTAAGGTGATTTAGAGGTGTTTTGGAGGTGCTTTAGGTGTTTTGGATGTGTTTTAGAGGTGTTTTGAAAGTGTTTTAGAGGTCCGATGCCTCTGTCAAATTCCGGTTCGAGTCCGTCTTCCAGGACTTTAACCATGCGATGAGTGCAAGCAGAGTGCCAAGAAAAATCCGCCTTTGAAAACGTTTGCACTTCAATTTAGATAATTTCACCAGGATGTAGACGCTGTAAAGGCTCGTTAGGTCATTGGTGTGGCGGGCTGATAAGAACATCAAACGCAGATAAAGGACCAGTCCGTAGTATGACGTCACATGGGCGTGAATGAATTTTTTCCACCGCTTGATCGACCGGAATTTTTTTTCCAAATTTTTGTCTGCTTGCTTGCAAATGCCTAAAGAGCAGAACGAGTTCAATTGGGTACCATGTGGAGAAGTCCAAAATTTTGTTTTTGAATATGGTCGTCTTTTTGGAATATTCTAGATAGTATTGATGCCCCTAGATATAGCCAAGGACGGAGGAGGGTGTGACGTTACTTAAGCATGAAGGAATCCCATTTGAACATGCGTTTATGTAAAGGTGTCTTAATTTTGCTCTAGAAAAACGACTAATTTGATTCCTCATTTACATCTGTCATGAATTAACGAGCAGTTAAGCGAAAACAGTAATTCCACAAACAGCATAACCTTGGGAAGAAACAAGCAGGAATCGAGCCAGGGGTAACAAAGTGCAGAGTTTACTCCCGTAACCCAATGACTATCTGATCTGAACTTATTAAACGGCGTAGATATCTGCCATCTAATGACCACCCCTCGAGGCGGGGATCAACTACTGGCCTGTGATGTGATTGTCTTGTGATGTGATGATGTGAGGCGCCTGGAGATATGATTGGCGCCCTGTGATTGTGAATTCAAGTCGCTGCTTGGGGAGAACTAAGCGGCGGTTGAACGGGAGGGAAAGGGAGGCTGAAAGAGGGCTTTGAAGCGCAGGTCGGAGATCTTGGCTTGAGAAAACAAGCAAAAACCACTATGGGGCGCAGATCCTTGTGATAGCACCCATTGCTTTACCAACATTGCTTAACAGCATCACTTACCAACAACATTGCTTAACCATCCCCGGCCCACTGTGCTTACATTAGCAAAAAATCTGCACAGTCAGCGAAAGGTATCAATTCTACCCCGTCATTCTGGGCACAATATATCTTCCAGTTATTCTATGTGAAGTATAGACCACGACAACGGGTTTTCGGCACTTTTCCATCGTTGTCTCCAGAAACTGAGCTCTTGAAAAAAATCGCGTGCCATAGTGCACTGCGCCCCTGGGTTATAGAAGTTATTTCGGGTTATCTGAAACCGTGCTGCGGTGCCGAAAACTGACAAATGTGTGAAAGCACGAGGGTGATTACAAATAAACAATTTGCACACAAGCAGATAAGCAATAAACAAATCAAGCCGGTAGGTGCACATTTTGTGCATTTTGCCTATTTTGTACAATTGTGCAAGTGCATAGGTAGACTGCAAAGTGCATAATCTGGTAAATCAGATTGGATAAGTGCAGCATTATACGGAGAAGAATTCATTGTTGTTCGGCGATCATTGGCAAAATTTAGTGTCGGGTATTTTCACTTTGCTATGCACAACCATGCCAGCAAAAGCAAATCATTAGATATCCACAAAACTCCAGCAACAATTCCAGGCATCAGAACTCACTCCATAGTCTCGACTGAGAAGAGAAAGGCCTCTGGGAAGTCTTCTCTGACTTGGTCAGCGGCATCTTCAACTGCTTGGTCGGAGCCTTGGGAATTTGAGGAGCCTTGGGATTTTGGTGGGGCCGCACCGGCTCGTGCAGAACTTTTGCCAAATGATTGAGGAACAAACCCACCACGAAGACTTATTGTTCCAGGATCATCATACGCCTCCGCCTATAAGAGATTGCAAACGTTAAAGATTATCTTCTATGCCCGTGGGGCGTCCGGGGCGTTGAATGTGGAAGTATTAAAACGCATTCTTTGTAGTTGACCTAATGACCTCCAGCTGGAGTCGGAGGAAAGGTTTGGAAAATCAATATCCCGGGAATTGTACACCGATATCTGTAAGTGTATGTAAGAAGTAAATGTGCGTGTATTTTCATGTACCGAGGTACATTATTACATCTAAAGAATGACAATATGTTTCTGAGCAAGACGTTTCCCTTTGATCTGTGTTGTGTTGTCCCTTTCGTTATTTAAAAAAATGGATTGCTTAGTATCGTCTGGAAGCTTTTAAGCGTCGGGCGTAGGTTGAACGTATCAACGCTATATTCATGGGGACATTTATCAGCATCAAGTCAGCTTAATCGCACTCATTCACATCACTCACTCTCTCGCTCACTGACTCACCGACTGACTCTCTCAAATCACTCACTCACTCACTCATACACACTTTCTTCTCTTCCTATACCTCCACCTTTTCTCTCTCAGTTATCCAGCCTACAAACACAAACACACTACATTTACCCCCGTCGCCCGTTTCGTTGGACATGGTCAGGTTTCATCTACATCATCTACAACAGCTATCTATCTACCGACTCCGTGCACTGTGCTACAGTCATGCCTACTTCTCCCCGATTTTACACATTCTCCACACATTCTCCACACCGTCTCCACACTCACTCCACGGTCTCCACGCTGAACAGGAAAGCCTCTGGGAAGTTCTCCCTGATCTGATCGTCCTGTTGAGCTACGTCTCCATCAGGGACGGCGTCCGAATCAAGAACTGCTACTGGAAAAGCCGCGAATGCCACTTTTTCGGCCGAGGGTGCTTTCACACCCGCAGTGGCGAACGCCGGCTTCGGCTTCCCGCGACGGTTGCCGGGCTGCCAAAGCAGAGATTTCTCCCGGAACGATGAAGTTTTTAGGGTATGCGCGGTCCGGCCCTGAACGGGATTTTCTCCAGATTCAGCTAGACTCAGCTAAATTTCAGGAAGAGGATGTGGAGAGCAGGCAGCATTGAAGGCGTTGGGACACTTGACTGACAGTATTGTCAGACTAGCTATTGATTGAGCTCGGACATAGCTCGGAAGAAAATAACTTCACATACCGGTGAAAGACCACGTGTGACTATAGCCGTTAGCGTAGCAAGTTTTGTCAGCACCAATCAGCGGGCCGCGTTGCGCCTACGTCACAGGATTGTAGCTCTCCCGGGAACTAGTTCTAGAGGTTTTACGGGCTGATGGCCTGCTGTTTGCGCTGATGAAAATAGTAAGTGCACGAAGCGGCAGCCTAATATTTTTAATGGAATAAAGGATTAAGTTCCCTTGCTTAGCACAAACAAGAGGCGATTATGGCACTGATGTTACTTTCTGGAGGAGAGCTTAGAGGTGCTGCTGACAAAACTGTCTGACAGGTGGAACAGGGCTTATCATTCATATGCGGTGAAACAAAGGGGTCACTGGAACGCCGGGCCCTCTCCTTAAATGATGATTTTTAATACTAGCCCTATACAGGGACGACGGACGCAGGAGCACCGTTTGGGAGGGGCGAGAGCAACTCAGAAGAAATCTTAAGAACAGTGTTTTTAAATCGGCCAAAATTTCGCCATTTGGGGGACGTGGGCCCTTGGCAGCGTCCGCAAGTGTCACTATAGCGTTGTGTAGAAAGAATTAGGTTTAGAAGTACGTGATGCCATTCGCCTTAAATCTGGACCACCGTCACTGCTACCATATCCTTAAGTACATCCAGATTTTACGATTTCATTCTTTAATTGGCAGAGAAAAAAGTTGTGCTACTGTTCATAACGTATTCTTTACGACTCGAAAAACTCATCTTAAATTGAATATGTAGCATTTCTTCGTACCTGCGCAGTTGCTTACTCCCACTGACAGACAGACAGACAGAGACAGAGACAAACAGAGACAGAGACAGAGACAAACAGAGGCAGAGACAAGACAAACAGAGACAGAGACAAACAGAGACAGAGACAAACAGAGACAGAGACAGACAAACAGACAAACAGAGACAGACAAACAGACAAACAGAGACAGACAAACAGACAAACAGAGACAGACAAACAGACAAACGCAGAGACAGAACAAACAGAGACAGACAAACAGAGACAGACAAACAGAGACAGACAAACAGAGACAGACAAACAGAGACAGACAAACAGAGACAGACAAACAGAGACAGACAAACAGAAACAGACAAACAGAGACAGACAAACAGAGACAGACAAACAGAGACAGACAGAGACAGACAAACAGAGACAGACAGACAGAGACAGACAAACAGAGAAAAACAGATACAGACAAACAGACAGACAGACAAACAGACACAAACAGACAAACAGAGACAAACAGAGACAGAGACAAACAGAGACAGAGACAGAGACAGAGACAAACAGAGACAGAGACAGAGACGGACAGACTAACAGACTAAGACTAACAGACTAAGACTAACAGACAACAAAAACCCACACACACACAGACGACTGACGACTGACGACTGACTGACTGACTGACTGACTTGCTCCTCACTCACTCACTCACTCATTTAAAGCATGTGCCGCTCTCACTTTCCCGTTTTCGTTTTCTCAACCTTGACGTATTTTTCACTCTGCTTTACATATAAACAGAGGACTTTAGACATAAATATTTAACACTCGCATGCGTGAAAAACAATCAGCACACTTAACCAGAGCCATAGCAATGAAACAGAAACCTCAGCAACCTACACAAAAGGCATAGCATGTATATACAAACCACTTTGTTTCTCTCGCCAAAAACAGAGCTTTTCTTCTTTTTCACTCACTCAATTGTCTCAATGCTGAACAGAAAAGCTTCGGGGAAATCGGCTCTTATCTGTTCTTGTGGCTCCTTTCGACCAATTGCGAGAGGTTCTAATCGTGCAACAAAGGTTGCACCACGTTGCCCAGAGGGGCCGCGGGCAGCAAATGCGGCAGCCTCAGAAATCCCACCGCTGGCACCAGAAACGGACTTTCGTCTCCCCCAGACCTCACCTGCATCCCAAAAACAGAGGTTTATAAAGGGAAGCTAGAAGTCTACAGAACACTTTAGAAGCGGGCAAAGGTGCCTTGCACAGAACACTTTATAAAAAGCCCTTAACTAAGCCTACATAGCGTTGCGAATAGGAATACAAACTAAATATACTAAAATAAATATACTAAATACACGTAGGAGATAACTGAGTTGGATAAAATCCCAAGTCGAAGACCAAAGCAAAGATAGAAAAAATATCATACGACAGATTTAGCCACGATTTAACTAGCCGGTAGGTTGGGTGGGGGCAAACCAAAGTCGAAAAGAAGAAGAAAAACAGTCAAGGGGTGAAAGATGTAGCCAAAAGAGCTTTTGCTATCAAAGGATCATTAACTCAAAAGTGAAATATGAAAATCAACGTCCAATGTTTTCACTTAAGTTGACTGGTTCTAAGTTCACTGGTTCTGCTGAACCACCAAACCCTTGCTCATGACATCAAAAAGAAGCCGGGACAAAATGTTCTCAGCTTTGTGTGGGGGCAAGGGGCAAAGCATAGTTTTATGCAGAGCTTTTTAGTTTAGTGTCCGTTTGCCCCCTCTCTGAACCTGCCACTGTTCCTTCCTCTTTGGCTCCTCTGCATACTCAAGTCTGCTGCTATCACTGATAGCACTGGCGGATTTAAGGAGTGCGAAAGGCGCCGTGGCCCCCACCGTAGCCCAAAATAGTATCTGTTGGCCCCCAAAAGATTCAAATTTTTGCCGTTTTCTTAAAAAACACCGTGTTTGCGATTTTTCCTCGATTTAGCCCCCCCCAAGACGTTGGTTTGGTCTCCTCCGAAAGCTGCTCCTGAATCCGCCAATGCCTGACAGGCCAATGTCGGGCATTACATGACCGTCTGGTGGTAGAAATCCTAACAACTGATTTCGATCTGGACAATTCCCTCTAGATTGAGCACCTGATGCCAAATTAGAGGTGTATTCCTGAACGCTAAAACGTTTTGGCGTAGTTAGCACGTGAATTGGCTTGGGGCAGAACTGTTCTTGACATGATCTTCAGTGAAAAGATATTAAAGCAAGAGTTCAAAGACAATATGAGATTTTGCTGATACCGAGTGTTTGTCTCCCAATAACTTTCATTCAATAGCGCTTTACAGTATGAGAAAGAAATTTTCTTGTTTACGCGGTATTTTCAACCGCACGGCACAGATGTTGGCGATGCCAAGGATGTCTTATGACGTCAGCCGTACCTGAAGTATTGGAAGCTCTACTCGCGGTGTCACGAATCTAGTAGGCTTTCCCGGGCGCTGCAGTTTAGGTATAAACTTGGTTTTGTCACTAGCTAAAATAATTGCAACTAATGCATTATTATCCTCTATCCCCTCTATCCCATATCTCTACCCTATATCTCTATCATCCATCTCTATTATCTATCTCTATCATCTATCTCTATCATCTATCTCTATCAATCCATCATCATCTCTATCATCTATCTCTATCATCTATCTCTATCCTCTATCTCTATTCTCTATCTCTATTCTCTATCTTTATAGGTAGTCTATCTCTATACTTAATCTCTATCCTCCATCATATATATAATCAAAATGCTCTCATTCTATCGATCAGTATGCATTTCTCCATCTTTTTTATCTCTGTACCTTTGGCTCGATTTGTATAATTATTTATACTTTATTTTTAAACAGTTCAGCAGTTAGGAATGAAGCCTTAACTCTGCGCCACAACTAATAAACTAGCTTTACTCCGCTCAAACAAACGCGAAACCATAACCAACGCTTCAGCCCGCACCATTACCACAACATGAAAGCCCAAGCCACAATATTCATCTTGCTCAAAACGTGTATCTCTCATTTCCCACTCACTCAATCGTCTCCACGCTGAAAAGAAAAGCCTCTGGAAAATCGGTTCTCGTCTGTTCTTGCGGCTCTTCGGCGAATTCTATCTGGGGGCTGCTCAACTGAGGTGAAAAGAAAGGCCTTGATGGCCCCGATGGCGCTGGTGGCCTCGATGATGCTGATTGGCCTCTGGTAGCCGAAAAGTCTCCCAGGGAAGATGGGACAACCGTTGCGAGAATCTGTGTACAACGGTTGAAGGTGTACAAAAAATATCTAGAGGATTTTTTATAAGTATCTCTAGAATTTAAGCGTGTTGTCGAACTGCGAACAACAGTTTTTTACTTGGCCAAAGGAGTTTCGGTGAACTGCAGAATCTGTTTTCAACCTAAGAACCAGCAGTTTGCCTACCGGTTCAAGGTCAAGCCAGAAACGTCCTTATTTTTATCCTTTATTTCCATTTGAAGTGCGTAATCAATTCTAGTACTCGAAAACAAAAGGACAAACAAAAGAAAAGCCAGACTGAAAACAAGACCACAAGGAAACAATAAAAAATCCTTTGTCAGCTTTAGATACTATTCACATCCCAAACATGGCCGCCAAATTCATGCCAAATTCCGTGTGTGTTTGTGCATGTGGCACGGAGGTTTCTGTGTCTACGTGGATGTTACAAACAGTTTAAAAATCCATAAGTTTTGCACAGTGCTCATCAGTGCCCGTATAGTGCCCGGAAACAGCACTTTTTTCGAACCGATTTTCGTTCAATTCAATTTCTCAGTTTTCACTGACACTGTCAGTTAAGAAAGAAAAAGACTTTTGCATTTCTGCATACTTACCCAGCAAAATATAGAGCGGAACCACAATATGCCAGATAAACTGCATGGTAGTGGGAAGCAGCAGACTGTGCCCACAACCTTTTTCCATGCTTCAAAACATCACAGAATTAACTTAAACCGCCATTAGTAGTCACCTAGAACGTGCTTCGTTGTCAGCCGCACCTCCCACGCGATAGGGAAGTAAGCCTTACCAATATCTTGATTCTGGTTGCTGCCTGGTTTGCAATGTGATTGGCTTTGTCAGGGACAAAGGGGCTCCCATACAATGCAACAATCCCAATATCTTCCATCATTTCTATAATACTCTTAAACACTTTGAAATTGCATCCCTGATGTCAGCATCACCCAGCACTTCCAGAGGAATTTTTGCTTGGCTCAAGTCCTGGTCTTCAGGAGAGTTGCAACAAGAAGGCGGCTTCAGCTTGGGCTATTCAGACAAGCTATACCTTGTCTCATCAGGTCCAGATAAGGTAGGTTAAGGGCACAAAGTCGTTGGGAAAAGCTGAAAGAATCTTATTTGGTAAAGTTTGAGCGGGATTGGTATGTTAGACCGAACACAATTATTTTAGACCAGGTAAAACCAAAAATAGCGGCCAGCGGCTTTATAATTAACCAGTTTAAACGGCTTAAATTAAAAAACCCAAAGAATCAAGAAAGACCCATTCAATCAAGAACACCTTCATATCAAAGAAGATAGGTGAGAACTGCACAATACATCAATTTGCATATTGTTTGAAGAATTGAGTTGAGCATGTCGTCCATCAAGTTGGCTGAGCACAAATTCAATGTAATTAATACTGGCAAGCTGGAGCATACTGTTGCGAACAGGTGAATGTGATACTGTTTCAACAGTTCACGTAATCACAGCGTTTTACCTGGATGTGGAGATAGGTCACATATTCTTTGCTATTATGGTTGGTTAGATATATGGACTACAAGTCATAAAACAATTCAAAACAAGGCAAAACTGTATTGGTCTCACACAAAGCGTGACAAATTATTATACAAAAAACATTCATTGAGCAGCAACATATCATGTTGCTCGACTGCATCATGTCGGCTAATGACGGCCGCGCAGGGCCCTGTGCCAGAAAGACAGCTTGCATTTGAAAATTGGTGGTTAGAATTTTGGCCCTGTTCATACTTAAGCCATTTACTCTATCGTGCTTTTTGGTGGTCTTTTAGTGGATGTTGGCCAATATCATTTGGTTCATGGTTATTGGAATGCAAAGGTATTTGTTAAAATTTTAATGATAGGTTAGCTTGTGCTAGGGTTTTGTTAGCGTCTGTGACACTCCAAAAATATATGTTTAAGATTAGTAAGCTCTTATGAACATGAATATGGTATTTATACTTTAAGTTACATATTATTTTGAAAATAGAAAAACAGTTCTCGCGAGAACTTAACGTGAGTGGCTTTTATTATTGTCATGATAAGTGGTTTAAACCAGGTGGCATAAATTAATTTATGCCAGCCGGTTAAATCCATGGTTTAAACCGGTTTAAACCAGAACGTGGCTAAATTGCCAACCCTGTTTTAGACGCCAGATATGTGATCCATTATTTTCCACCATTCATTCCTACGAAAAATGCAATAAAAACGTATTTGTGAGCAATGTCCACAAACTAGCTTTGCCCTGTAAACGACAAGATACGACAACATCAAAGTGCAAATCATCCAAGTTTAGAAAATGTATATGTCATGAATGCACCATCAAAAGAGTGCATCTAGATTTTCTGCAAATGCAGTCGGATAAAAGGCACCATTCGGGGCCTGCACCAATCCATTTTTCCATTCTATCAAAACATTCATCATATGGCATTCCGTTCTCGATCAAGTTTGAAAACCACTGGTTGAGGTCACACTCACCGGTATAGGGCGCCTCTGAGCCTGCAGGATTTCCTCTGGAATTTCCACAGGAGGCACGCGCTTGTAACAAGGACGATTCTCCAGGCCCAGGTTCGACATCACCAGGAAGCCAGCTTTCTGTAAAAAAACAGATGTGAGCTCGCCGTGCTTGAACAACGCCGCAGAGAAACTGGATGGGACATCACTCACTCACTCACCACACCAACACCCCCCCACACCACACACACCCCCACCACCACACCACCACTCACGATTATTTCAACGTTTTCGTCCATCGCAAAATGTGATGGATTATCCCAGTGCTGTCCCGAGTGACACAACCATAAGTTGATAAGATGTTATTTGAGCTGTGTCCTTGAATCTGGGAGGGAAAATTGACCCAAATTTAGGGATTATTTATGTATTCGGGCACAGCCCACCATCAGAATCTTACCCTGCTAGAAGTTTGTAATATATGGTGGTGCGGCTTGTCCCATCCCCTCTGCGTTTGACGAATGATCAATAATGAAACGAATTATCAATAATTTGTCCTATCTAGCACTTAGGCCTTGCTAAAGTTGCCTAGCAAATGGCCCCGATGACGTTTCTACGCCGGGAGCGTTTCACGGTTTGAGCCAACAGGGAGTTAATTTTTTTGAGCGGGCAGAGGGGGAGATAACTACAGCCTCGGATTCCTCGAAAATGAATTCATCTAAAAACTCTCTCTCCTATTTACACGGATATTGTGTCGACTTTTACCTCCAGAAAACTTGAGAAATTCCTTTTAACTGGACCAACATGGCTGATACATGTTCCCGTGACTTACGTCGAACACTTTGAGGGAGTCGTCGCGATCGGTACGGAAAGTGGGGTCTGGGAACGGACGCGAGCTGCTGATGCGGTGGCCGTCGGAATCCTTCTTCTTGGGCGGCGGCGTGAGCTCATCCTTTGTGGCACCTCCGCTGTGAAGAAATGCTAGTTGAAATGCTATCGTTTTAGCTATATCCATCAACGTCAGTATAAGGATGCCATCTGAAAAAAGCGAGCGAGTGCAAAAACAAGATAGGTATCTAACGCAAATGGGACAAATGAAATCTGCCAAAAACATTATTGGCATTCCTCGATCGGAATATAAATTACATGTATCTGGCACAAGCGATACTTGCAAGTTTATTTTGTTTTGTATCAGGTAATTGGAGGGCATGTTTAAAGTCTAGATGATACTAGTTTAAATAAAACGATCGATTTTGCCAAAAGCCATATCCAAGACTTTGCTGACCATTAAAAACCCTCATCTCACACGCACCCTCTGTGGGTGGGGGAGGGTGCAATATTCGCCCCCTCCTTTTAAGAATATTTCACCCCTGGTGCTATCAATCTCTGAGTCCGAAACCGTCCTCAGTGACTGAAGCCGCGTTCTTTGAAATATTCAGGCCGGATATTACGCGGAACGTGACGGCATTAATTTCTTTCTATTCCGGGAAGACAATGTTGTTGCTTACGTGACACCACTTGAATGACGCACGGGATTTGCGTCGCCTTTCAAATAAATGCGACAAGTAGTGAAAACACTGCTAGTTCAGAGGCAGGACTGTATTTAATACGAGCATGTATAGTACAGCCAATTTGCACATTTGTTCCCTTACCTGACAGATCATGGCGGCCATCATTTCGTGGAATATCACCCGGACTCTTTTTAATTCCGAGAAGGACGAATACAAAATATAACGAAGGACAATTTTCAAAGAACAGACTGTGACGTCACGTTTCCTGGAATCCCCGTCCGGAATGTTTCACAGAACCACCGTAAACGCTTACGCACCGTGCCATGGTAACCTTGACGACAGCGGCGGATCCAGGACAACATTTCAAGGGGGGACTAAGGGGCTCGAGTCTCCACAGCGATTACATCGGAACAGCCTCCGGCTATGCATTAACTATAGGCGCTCTGACATTTCGGGGGCGGGGACATGAGCCCCTTGCCCCCCTTTGTATCCGTTACTGCTTGGCAACGCAGCAAAGTCTTGACAGTTGCGTCGTTGAACCCCAACAATTATTTTTCATAGTAAACACACGATCCATAAAGGCAAGGTCCGAGGACTCACCCTTGCAGAGCCCGGACGACATCGATCTGCACGTCCTTGCAATATTCGTCGTCGGAGCGCACCTGAGGGGGACGGCAGCGGTCAAGGAAGTGAAAGCGTTTTAGGCTGCGCTTAGTTGCTGCAGGTGTTCAATGCCAACGTAGATGTCACTTGATATTGAAATAGCACATTTCCTGTGCCTCAGGTCACTTCGGATGGCAGTCGGATATATTCAGTTGAAGAAATTAATTGAACAGTTCTTGTATTTTTTTGTCAGTTTTAAGCCTCATTTCGTATGTTGCATCATTCTCCATTTTGCATGTATACTTTGAACAAGTGTGCTTGTGCATGAAACTGAACACCTATCATGTATGTACATATTTTCAGTAAACGTGGCTTTGCCTGTTATTGGGAGTGTGATTTCTGTTGGAAATGAACTGAATTAACGAATAAACAAAGGAACAGCGTGTAGGTTAAATGCTGTTTTAATGCCCATCATAGTCTTCAAACAAACCACGGTTCTACAAGATATAGTCAAGAAATGAACGCAGTTTAGAGAGAGATTAACGACAGTCAGTATCATGAAAACTGGCTAAGAAAAATAGGAGACTGAAGAGGAACATGTCCCCATTTCCACATCATCCCCTTCATAGATCCGTTAGAGGAATGGACAATGAATATCCGTCGCATCAGTGAAGATATGTTGAAGCTGATTCCAGTATCAGGTCTTGACTAATTTGCAAGGATGTGATTTCTGGGTGATGATTGGGGGAGAGGGGAATTTGTCCGCTAGAGTAACACAATAGTGCTATGTTAAAACACAGGTAGCGTTGTGGAAACTCATGTCGTAGACTGTGCTAAAATTACAAGGTCAAATTCAGATAGATAACCTGAATATTACTGTCTGAAATGACTTCGACGCTTATTGTTCCGTTTGAAATAGAACGCCTGAACACCCTCCCCCATCCCCAAAATAGTGTAACACATGCTACTGGTGCAAACGGAGCTGTTTGAACTACAAATTGGCAAATATGCATCGTCAAATACAAAAAACATGCATCATCAAATACAAAAATATGCATCGTCTTCTCCTACACAGATAAATGCGATTTCTGTAGCGAAGAAGAACAAACATTTATGACACTTCAACATCTGTGAAAGCGATTCCGTGCGTGTAAAACTGCATTTTCCTGTCAAAGGAAACCCATCTATGACCAATAAAAGGAAACCAAACAGCTAAGCGTGCTGACCTGCTGAGGACTCTGGTAGCTATTGATCACAAACTGGCTCAAGCGGCTGAACACCATATCCATAGTGATTTGATTTTCGGTTCCGAGCAGTTCCACACTGCGGTCCACGGCACCTGTGACGTCATAAAATAATCAGCTGAATCCCTGTTCAAAGTTGACCTGTCGTGATAACAAACAGGAGCCTGGGAGGCAGATGCAGTGTGACCTCTGGATATATACAATGTATCCGAGGTCCATTTATACATATATAATCGATAAAAAAGGGTAAACACAAGAAACTTGGGGACAATTACATGCATACACATTTTATTTAATTTATCGCATTGTTTCCTGAAAAAATGATATCAAAAGAACGAGCAAGCCTGAAGACGGACTTGTGCAGGCACGGTGGATCGAGAGAGAGAGAGAGAGAGAGAGAGAGAGAGAGAGAGAGAGAGAAACAAAATGACCATTGCATTTTTTTCGTTTCGGGGAAATCGTAAGGCGTGTTGAAAAATACCTCATACTGTTAAATACTTTCCCTCCAAACCAATTCCTCGAACGTCTAACGTTCACAGCAGCCATCCTTGTTTACGTTTACATCTATGATATGAACGTTTACATTTACATCCGTGTTGCCTGTTACCTTATCGCTATTTCCTTCCTCCCACTGTGTCGCCTCTCCCCTGCTATTTCTATCATTATTCTCCGTTTTCCTCTATCTCCTACTTACTGACGCCACAGACAGAGTTGGGAGCAGCACGAATGGTGAGAGAGGCTGAGTCTCCCGGCTTGACCGTCTCCTGGTCCCAGTCGACTTGAACCTGAGATAGGAACAATGTTCATCACGAAATCAGAGCAGTAATTGGGAGTTCATTGCAGTCTGATACGTGAACACGCAATACTTATTGTTCAGTGAACATGGGGCATCATTTCGATACTATATGACTAACTTGTTTCGATCAGAAAGAAGTAACTTTCAGGTATCATTGGATTCTTGTGAAAATATTTAGATATAGTTAAGCGTTAACGTTGAGGCTATACTTATTATAATTTGAGAGGATTCAATTTCTTTATTTTGTACAACATTCAGCATAATTTTCGTTAACCTCTACGGTCATAAACATCGATAGGTTTCCACATTTTTGAACCTGAGTCCCATGCATTATTAAGCGTGCTGGTAAAAGTACATCCTGCTCAGAAACTTCACCGATACCTGAACCCAAGTGGGCCAGGCAGAAAGCGGGGAAGTAGCCAGAACATAATCAACTAATGATAAGACGAAAGAAAGTAAATGGATATTAAGCATGAAATAAATGAGAATACTTTCCATAACTTTTTATAGTAGTCGCATCGAGTCTTGGGATTATGCCCTGGCTCATTCCAAAACTCTCATTGAAACAAATGCGTTAAAACGAGCTGAAACAACAGAACAAACACTCCATAAAGGTCACATTTACCTGATTCGGGAAGCATTTCGCGACCTTCATGACACGCGAGTCGCTGACCACTTCACCACTATCAAGAACATAATAAATTAGCAGCTTGAACTCGGGCGCCATCTTGGGAAGCACTGGGAAGGTGAGGTCCACCCCAGTTTGGCCCACCTTGATGATTTTGCCGCGAGAAAGAATCTGTGAACACGGAGACAAAGTGAAAACATAAATCTGGAACAAAGCGTTTACCACATCATACCAAAATGACATCATAAAAATGATGTCATATTGTGAAAACAACATAAATCTGGAGCAAGGTGTTTACCATATAATACCGATATCTCCAAATGTAGGATTTAGCAGAGAGACTGGAAAAGCAGTACAAATATGAGAAGAACGTTTTTCTAGTGATAAATACGATGGTTTTAGTGCTTCTTGTCCGTCTCGTGCCAGTAATTATTTTACTGGTGATGTGAGTTGCTGTTGCGAGTCATCTGTTGATAGTAGAAGGTGGTGGCGTTGATGACTATGTTCTCATTTAGTAAATTATATTCTCATAAATATCTGTCTTTGCCTTTAGCTGTTAATCCAATGATCTTTTCATGGATCTTGTTCGAAAACCAATAGCATTTAAGGCAAAATTTTGTTGGAAAATGCATACGTAGTATATAAACATAAGAATATGAAAGAAAACTCAATATACATTCTTGCAGTTGCAGAAATATGCATTTTGGGCACATTATAAGATAAATTCGCCTCTACGAAACCCAAATTATCTGCCTCTTCAGGCTGAAAAGGAACCTGCAGTTTCCCATCTTAAAGCTATGAAATAAGACAGTGGTTGGCTAAAAAATCACAAGGGTTACAGTAGCATAAGAAACAAAAATAATGGTGTATTCAACTCGGCAAGGGTTTGAAATATTGAATGGCACTGATTCTTTCACACCTTATATCGCACGATCTCATAATCATGATCAGGATCAGAAAGTGTTAAAAAACATCGAACTTAGCTAAACCCAAACCCAAACAATTTACTCCATACCTTATACACCATGCTTTCGGGGGCGGAGGTGTTGGGACGCAGTGACGTCAGAATGGATACGCTGACGTCACCAGAGCACGGCAGAATGTCGGGCAGCTTATGAGCATCGATGGAGATGTACGATCCGGATGGCGAGAAGAAGGCCCTGTAGGTGTTGTAGGAGCTATCGGAGCCGCTCTCTGTGTTGGAAGAGATCTGAAAGAGATTTGTATTTGTGCAGTTTAACGTGTTTTGATTTATAGGGCAGCCACAGTAAACAATGCAGATATTTTTATACACAAAATAGTGGTGACACCTCACTTGGCTAGTAGAAGGATACATATTAACTTAAGGTATTTCTGATAGGAAATTTTGTTTACAGAAAAAATGGTGAATTATAAATCAAAACAAGCATAATTACTTCCACCTGAACGAAAGTGGTGTCGCACTCATACAAGTAAACAATACTACATTTAACGCCGACAAAACGACTGCCAAAACAACGGAACACATTTAACAGCACTTTCACAGTTTTTGTCAACACTTGATTCCTATACAGATTCCGTACTGATTACGGAGGCATTCGTTACCCAAAGTACTTGTTTCAAAGTACTTGTTTAATAACTCACTTCTACGCTTAGACTGTCCACATCTTCTGCCTGTGCTGGAATGAAGTAGTAAATGATACCATTCTCATCGGTCTCGTATTCCCGGCAGTCGCGTCTCGTTGTACGGGTTGGCGCTTTCTCAGTCTCCCAGACCAGAGGCTCGTAGCCGAATATCGACTCAACCTGTCCCTCGTACTGAAACAACGCAAAGGCCCGTGACTGGTAATGTCGCTGATAACGAAGCATTGGCTAGAGACTAGCTTACCGTGCTACCGGTACTGAAACGAATGAAAGCCCTGTAAAATCATTAAATGCGCTGGTCTTTCGTATCAAAAGCTGGTGATGGGCTTGTAACCAAACAATGATTCAATCTGAAGGCCAAAATGGCCCAAAAATGAGAAATGTCATCTAGGACCGGAACAAGAACCAAGTTAACCCCCCCACCGGAAGTCGGCACCGCCCCACCGGGGGGCATCGATGGCCCCCTCAACTCAAAATAGGGCTTTAGCGCAAATCTGCAAAGTCAATAGAAAGCGCGTGAATTCAGTAAGAAATTACTTCGCATGTTTTAGTGCTCAGGCAATGGTTTGACCCAGAGGTCAAATAGGTCAAGATCGGCTATTTTCACTCAAATATGCAATGATTGAGCAAACGGGCATAACTCTTATATCATTAGAGCTATTGAGGCCGGTAAAGTACATTATAGAAAATCCAATACTTTTCCGCTATGTGGAACGTAAAGACCTCCCGCCAGTGGTTTGACCTCCAGAGGTCACCCGTGACCAATATACCTGAGGTCACGAAAGGTCAGAAAGGACCTTGCCATATACAAAGAAAGCCAGTGACACGACAAACACGATGGTGTTTGTTTCACCGCCTAGCTTAATTAGGTCAAAAGTTATGCCAAAATACTGTTTTGACCTCGGTGACCTGGATGACCTGGAAAAGTCAAGGGCAAATAGACCCCTGGGATCGTGAAAGGGTGTCCAAAAACGTTGTTCTGAGCAGTCTGAGTATTTGCAATCATTTTTGTGGCTTTTATATCATGAAACAACTTTTCCCTATGCTTTCCAATGGGAGAGGTCGCCTCGTGACCTGACCTCAGGCACGAAATCGAAAAATCCCGGATATACACCTTAACCCGGAGAGGTTATGAAGTGTAGGAAGTTTCAAATCGATCGACTTGAAATGTAGCTCTACAGAGCTCTAAAGGTGAAGTGAGGTGACCTTGGTGACCTCGTCTGGTGACCTGACCTTGGGTGACCCGGGTAAAAATTTCAGGATGATGGGAAAATGATGCAGTGAGAGGTAGAGCCCTGAACCGCGGTGCTGCGCCTCGTCGTTTTCTGCTATCCCGGAAAAACCTTAGGGGGCCATCGATGGCCCCCGGTGGGGGAGGGTTAAAATGACATCAAAAATTGTTAATTATAAACGTTCAAATGACTGGCCCAAATGTTTTCGGAATTCCAGAAAGGACTGACAACCAAATATACCAAACAGGACTGAAAATCCGGATATCATATTTTCTTTCTGTCTTCAATCGGTTAAAAAAACGCATCCTGGTGTTTTACTTCCCAGGGTTGATCCAAGCATTGCATGTAAATACAAATGTGACGGTTTGCGCTGACTTGCGGCATGTAAGTATGAGCACTAAAAATACCAACAGCCATTAATTTCTAGCTACAACAATAACGGCACTGGGTTTTGAACCTAAGACCTAACGATTGGAAACATGTGACGTCTCTTACCTTCTCGTTGGCCCGGTATAAGAAATCGTCCGGAGTGGGCCGCTTCTTCAAACTGAAAGATACAGTCTAGCATTAGAACAGACATCTATGTGCCCCTGAGCTTTTGGAGATGCAAAAAGAGTCACACCACCAACACACGAAAATTTAAACTAAAAGTGTTTTTGATTCGCCTGTGTATGTTTCTTGGGCTCTTGAAGTTTTCCTCCGCGTGGTTACTGGGTACAATAGTATACTGTTTTCAAATAATTTGGTTAATTTTCTAAAAAAATATTGGGGATCGGATTAAAGGTATCTGATAGATGAACAGCTGATTTTCCCACTTTTGGAACGAGACCGCAAACCACTTCCATCGGCACACTCTAGTAAACGCCGCGGAGACGCTGGGTTTCGAACTCGTGACCCCCCGATAAGACCACGGTATGTTATGTTATGCCTTACCTGGTGGCCCTGTCCTTGTAAGTTGCAGTGTGGCAGACCTTGACGATTTCCTTCACAGCCGGCTGGTCGTCATTACGCTTCAGAACATACTGCGAACACCAATAAGGATTTAGTATATACTAGTGTTTAGTAATAGATTGGTAAGAAGATAAATTTAAGCTCTGGACGTTCTGTTTTTACTTCTTTAAGAAAAGGAATCATGAATGGGGGTTAACAAATACAAATGATAAGACGTAATAAGATGTAAAAATTACATACAATTCTACCAAAAGTGTGCACGCATCTGAAAAGGATTTAAGCGCTTTAAATATATATACTGGCAGCATTTCATGATTCAACGCTGCACCGTTAGCAAAAATCCAATCAAAGCGCTAAAATTCATCCAAGTTAGAGGTACAACAAATTTCCGTTTTCAAACTCCAACCAAACCCCAAAAACTCGACTCAAACACCTCATCATCCCACTCTTGAATGCAAACCCCAACCGTTACCCAAGAATTTAATCAGGGAATCTCACCTGTCCGTAGAACGGCAGGCCAGGTTTGAAGAAGCGTTCTTGGGATCCCCCAGCTTCTCTCAGCGTAACAGAGCTTGAAGATTGGGAAACTCTCTTCAACTCGGATTGTTTCAGGCCTGTTCCCTCCTCTTCGACTTCGACGCTCAGAATAATCTGCCGGGAATCAGAGTTATCGAGTTATCTGCTGGAAAATGGGCGGTCCGGGTTTCGAAAATTTGTGTTTCCATACGGGCCTCGAATTTCAGCCAGTTTACCTCCGGAAAAGGTGTATCCAACCACAAACACCTCGGGAAGCAAGTCAGGAGTACAATTTCTATCAAGCACGATAATGTCATAGTGGATCATAACACATTAAATGTACTTGCGTCCGTCAAAACAGATTAAGCGATACAGATATATCCGGTCAATTATTCATACTCCATGCTCATACTTTTCGATAGCCGGACGTTCTCCTCTACCAGTGGCAGATCCAGGACAGCCTTTGGAGGGGGGCTGAGGGCTAGAGCCCCCCACCCCCACCATTACCTCGGAGCAGTCTTCGGCTATGCATTAACACTCTGAGACTTCTGGCACTCTGACACTGAGGGGCGGGACTAGAGCCTACAAGTCGCTACCTCTTCAATCCGCCACTGTCCTCTACCCAACTCATATCCATCACCTGTCACACAGTAACGACACGGTAACGATTTTCCCCCTCTGACAAAGTCCTCCGCGCTCCTCACCGTATGATACGATCCGAAGCGCGAGTTTCCAATGCCGAGCTTTCCGACCAGAAGGTCGAAGGTGGCACATCCTTCCTCGTCAGAGGCGAAGTAATCGGAGATGTCCCTCTTCAGATCGTCGTTGTTGCGGTAGTAGTAGTCGGATATGTCGGCGGTGGCGTTGATGGTCACGTTAGCGTTAATCAGAGGCTTTCCGAATGTGTATCTGGGGAGGGAAAAGGTAGAATCAGCGATGAAGACACCATAGGCGGATCCAGGATTGCCGATCGGGGGGCACCTTCCAGGGGCGCCATCCGGCCCGGGGGGCGCCACTTTTGACCGGAAAAACCTACCAGATGGGCGCAAAATCTCACCAATGGGCGCCGATTTTGGCATCCTGGGGGGAGGGGGTGGGAAACGACATTTCAGGGGGTGCCATCGAACTTTCAGGGGGGGCGCCGTGACCATTTCAAGGGGCGCCGAGGGTCGATGGGGGGCATGTGCTCCTTGCCCCCTGGATCCGCCTATGGACGACATGTACGGAAAATGGTCAGGAGAGATACGAAATAGCAGCACTGTTTACACGCAATGGCTTCGATGGTGGTGCTCACGTTGGGAAGGAACCAGTCAACATACGCGTTGCCATGGGCAGACTTCTTACGCAGGCTGGAAGATTAGGCTACATCACGAACAGCTCTTGTTTGCTTCTCAACTCAACTTGCATCTTTTTAGAACATCAAATAAGTGTTACCCTGAATCCATACCGGCTGTTTTTCCGTGAACTGTTACATCAGGTGCATTCGTTGATGATGCCGAGATATGGTCGCCTGACAAAAACCACACAATTCCTTCCCATTTGGGCCGGGATAATACCTGGTTCTAACAAATCAGAGGGCTTATAAGAGGTTTAGAGCCCTAGGTGCAACCGTGGTTATGGTGGCAGATATGCAACTCTAGAGAATTTTAAAAATTCTCCCAGGGGAAAACTTTTCCCTGAAGAGGTTCCCTTGACAGCAGTTCTGGCAAGGTTTACTGTCGGAGGGGAAAATATTTTTACTAAGGGACTGAATGATTTGACGAATTAACCGGTGATTAACCAATTATCTTAGTGAAAGAAAATGTTTTCCTGGTATTGAGAAGTGTCATTTATTGCACTTCTACCATCACACACCTCAATAGGTAGTAACTCTACCGGAATTAAAACTTGACCATTGGATGACAGACAAGTACTAGACAAGTAAGACAAGAGAAGCGTCTTACACCTTCCGCATTATCACAGTTTGAGTTTCACAATATACATACAATATATCAACAGAAAGTGAAGTAGATGCATCATATTACATTTTATCAATGTCAGGGCGAGTTCATTACTGTATCCCCGTGGAATGCAGAATGGTGCACGATTTCAAACACAATTTATAAATGCTACGAAAAACAATAATCAGTTTTAACGGTATTCTTAATCCTACACATCATTTCTACAGCCCTAAACGTAAATCCCCTGGTACTCCATCGGCTGTTTAAACGCCTGTTTCCATCTCTAGCTTACAGCTCAAGTGAAAGTGAATGCACGGACTGGGAACCCGCTGGCCTCTGAGGCCTCTTACGATCGGGATTAGCCGCAAAATCAGCTGACTCCGAGCACGAGAGCTGAGACTAGAGGCCCTGCCAACTCGTGTGAAAAACTACCGCTTTGTCGGCGTTACCTCGTGCGTTACACGTTGAGAATCTTCGTTTTAGCATGTTTCCAGATTGCGCCGAGAAAAGATGAAGTGGCGTTAGTCAGGCTAGTTTAGTTTTAACTGACCTGCCAGATGTTTATCAGGTAAGTTTTTTGAATAAAGTTCGTCCCAAGTTACTTCAGGTTTGACTCTTGAGATCCAACCTGACTAAAGTCATCAAGGGACTTGTCACGGGAACTCCGACGCCGCCATCCGAATAGAGAAATGCACGCGATGAGGAGTTAGTTTAGATGTCAAAGTTTAACGCCCCACAAAGCACAGAGACGGCCGCCCCACTCAGGTCACCCTCTCAACGGCGAGTTGCCGGCCGACTTACGTCGGAAAACTTTTGTGTGTCGGAGCGTCTCAAGGGAACCGATCCTAAGCTTTCACGGGTGCACTGCCAATGTAAGGTTTTCTGACCGGGCCGGAGCCCAACGCTAAACCAGCTGAGCTACCGGGTACGGAGTTGAAGCTCAACCTTTGGGCTCAAGATTGAAGCTCAAAGCGGCATCAAATGCTTATTCTAGGTACAGAGTCCTGGACATTATACGTCCAGAAAGAAGCGTATGTACAGTATAGTGTAGACTTTGCATATACATGTTTACTTCGAAAATGGTGAGAATAGATTGTGGCAGGAAATTATGGCACGCCAAAAGTGATTCATCTACTGTGATCTGATGGACTATCCGTTCACTTAGTTGTGTTCATCCACGACAATAAAAACATTGCCTGTCTGTGTTTTCATAACAGAGGCATTTCATTTTCACTTGGTTAGCATTAGCGTGGATTAATGTCACACACAACACACACTCCCACATACACAGAATAAACTGATACGCATGTACATTCACCTTTAGATTCCACCCTAATTTTACAGCTAATGAGAATGAAGCCCACACGTTCCATCCAGCAGGGCGGAAAATGTTGTCCGTCTGCGGTGACGACGGTGATTTGCAGTCATGACGTCACGCTTTGCTGCTGCATTCACGATGAGCAGACGAGACATTGTGCGACACATTTTGCACGTGAGGGAGCACAGGGCAGGGGCGGATCCAGAGGAGGGGAAATCCGGCCATGGCCCCCAAGAGCGAAACAGAGCGGACTTCTTCCTCTCCCCCTCCTAAAAGTAAACTATTTTTTCATAATTTCTTAATAAGGGAGGACCCGTTCAAGAGTAAAATGTTATTTTTCTCAATATTTTTCGTCCATTCGTAAAGTGCCCTTAACAGGTAAAAATGTATTCACTGCATCAAATTAGTCCTGACGGTGGCTGACTCCACCGCTCAACGTTTTGTTTTGTTTTGTTTTTCCACTCGCCGACATGGGTTTGCACCCTCCCCCCCCCTCCCCAAACCAACCGGCTGGATCCGCCCCTGGTCCGGGTGATCAGCAGCATGTGACTCAGTGTGGAATGGAAAACAGGAGGGAGGCCGTGCAGGGGACGAAATGGGACTGGGTGGGACGACATGTCCAGGTTCTAATTACAACGGGGTAAATGGTTCTCTCCGAAAGTATCACAGAAATATCGCAAGGAACGAAGAGGGACACCCCCATTTCCAATGCAGCCCAGCAACAAATAGTACATGTTTCCAGACAAAACGGCAAATCACCAAACACTAAATTGAGCCGCATTTTTCAACAACTAACGATCAGAGTCTCATATATCCTATTAACCAAAACGTCACACTTCACCGTCGGGACACTTGTCGTCATTTTAATGGGACACCAACACTTTGCCCGAAGAGGAATTCATAATATTGAAACAAGATTTTAGGCAAAGACCTACTGCGAAGCTAAACTATTCAAAGTCTCCAGTAGCCTCCCAACTTTTCAAGCCCTTGTCGATTTCCGCTTCCCCATATCGACGGATTGCTGACAACGCCATTGGCTGCAACATAGCCAGAGTCAGCTAAACACTCCACTACTGCGCAGGGCTGGGGTGACTAATAGCGGAATGAAAAATGAAAAAAACCGAATGACAGCTGTTGGCGCGGTTCACGGATCGGCCCATTCATAATCTACTTCTATTGTCTACTGCTCTATTGATGTCTACCTCTGGCTGAGTTCATCGGATTGGCTGTAGGGTTTGGGCAGTTCCGGAACTCCAAATGGATTCGGATTCCGTTCTTACGTCGTCGGATCTTTTCGTACGAATTGGATTTGTATTGCCGGTCGAATTGACCGAACGAGATTTTTGATCCGAATTTCATCGGTCCTGACATACTCTAAGGGCCCATTCACCCAGGCCGAATCTGCCGAAGTTTCAACCGGTCGATGCTAAAAAAGTACATGAGGAGATCACCCGTTAACACAAATACTGACAGATTCTGCCTCAGTTTTTACCGGGTATGAAACGTTTATAATATTGGGTGAAAATATAGATACATTTACTTAACCCTTGCCCCGGTGGGGTTTGTTTGAACACCGCAATTTCCAGCTGGACCACAAAATGGCGTCGCCAAGTGCACATTTTACTTCGCACACTTTATTTCTTATTATTTCCGCCACTTTCCCCAAAATGTTACGGTTAGGGCATTTCAGGTCAGGTCACCAGTGCAGGTCAAGTGATCTCACCTTCAAAATAGGTTGGCATTAGTAGGAAAATGGTGAAACTATCGAATTGTAACAATTACCACATAATGGACTCGCTGAGTACTTCAAAATATTTCCGGGCCCTTTTATATCAATGACCTAGGGTCAGGTACGAATCATGACCTCTCCATTGGAAATACATGAAATGCATTGGAACCCCAAAGTCCGATTTTTTGCCGATTCTCTAAAACAATATGTTTTTCACGATGGTAGACCCGCTGCCCCCCCAAAAAAAAACCGTCGGTCTGGATCCGACCCTGAACAGCGGCGTCTCTTTGGAAACATTTTCTCCCCTAGTTCTCGATAAAACTTCGAGAATCCCACCTCTTTAAAACAAAAGAAAACGTACGGAATGGAACCACTCAGAATGTATACAACGTTCCAACAGTAATGGCAGATGCCATCGCTTGCAGGTTCGCCGCACCTTGACCGAAAACCAAGATCCGCCACTGTCACGGCAATGAACACGTGTTTAAGACAAAACAGCAGAGCAAGGCGACACTTACTTGGCGCAAACTTTGGCGGTGACCGTGCGTGCGAAGGATTCAATCCGGTCTGGCGCCTCGATGGTGACCTCGAACGTGGGAAGGACGTACTCCTCCACCGAGAAGGACTTGCGGATCACGCCCTGCGGCGTCTTCACGTGGATCGTCCACGATCCCTGTCGAGAGAACGTGACGTACGTCAGCGCTGGTCTGGTGATGTTGCAGAAACCGGTGGAGCCGCTAGAAGTTTGACGGGGTAGCATGTAAGCAAAACCGTCAAAAGCAAACATATCGGTCTGTTTGTCCTCTTTTTCACCTGGTCCTCGTTCAAGCTTGTTCAGTCCGTTCAAGCTTAGAAACTCAGGGTATAGACCGGAGTTTAGAAACTCAATCTGGATATAGACCGGCCCACCACTGTATCAAACACACATTGTAAACGATCCTTCACATATGTCCATCGTTCCTCCACACATGCTTATTTTTTTGCGAATTTTCTATGATTTTCACCGTGTTCGTGGGTGCGGGTGCTGTTGGGTTTTTTTCGTGGTGGTACCCTTGTTTGTTGGCACATTTTCTTGTGCATGATTTATTAAAAAAAACTGACCAAAACATGCACCTAACTCCTTCGGATTCGTCCCTAACTGCTGTCATTCATCTCTCTGGTGACCCCGCCGAACGATTTTCGTGCGTGATTGCCACATCCGGTCGTAGATAAGGATCGCATCAAGATAAACAAATCGCACACGCGAGCATGCAAAGGAAAACGCACGTAGGTCAGATATCGACAGCACTCGCGTAGTTGAATCGCATTGTGAGACTTTACGTTTCTGATTGTTATTACTGAGAAAGAGTGCGTGGCAATCTTGAAAAATATATTCAAGTACGCTGCCAATCTTGCAGTACCAGGTCATGCTTTCATAAACGTTCTATATTGAATTCCCGAGTAGAAAAGCTTAGCAAGTTTTACTGTTAATTTTACCAAGAAATTAATACGTAGATATGTTTTCTGTCGTGATCATACTACATGATTTAAAGCATACAGGAATACTAATAATCATGTTTTTCCTTCTCTTTGGGAAGTAAACACACACAATGATTTCAGAATTGTTCTGCATGCATTCTGTCAAGTTACTTCCGTAACTTCGCCCCGGGTCCGGCACTATTCAGACCTAATCCTTACCTGCACCAACAGCAGAGTAATCAATATGGACGCCGGTCCTGAATCAATGGCGGATCCAGGGGGGGGGGCGTGGGCCCCACCAAATCCCAAAATAGTATATTTTGGACTCCCAAAAAGGATTAAATTTTGTTAGTTTTCTTTAAAAAATATGTTTTCGCGATTTTTCACGATTTCGCCCCCAAAAACGTTGGTTTGGCCCCTATAAAAGCTGCTCCTGGATCCGCCAATGGCCTGAATCAATATTGAAACAGCACCACGGCACTGGGAAGGTGGAGCTGACGCCGCAGAGCCCAAAGCACACCCACCGACCAGAGCGTGTCCACCTGATTAAAACCGGCCCTGCTCGCACCCCAGGGTCCAGCCCGGTTCAGGCCTAAGCTCACCTGCACCAACAGCGCTGACAAACGCCAAAGGGAAGCAAGCGGCCACGGCTCTTCAAAACGACGACATTTTTGGCCAATTTGCTTTCAAAACACTACATTTTTCTATTTTTTCCAAGTTGCCCCCCCAAACGGCACTCCTGCAACCGCCCCTGACTAACAGCAAAGTAATCAATATGGACGCCAGGCCTGAATTAATAGTGAAACAGCACTGGGAAGGTGGGGCTGAAGTCGCAAAACACACCGGCCAGCGTGTGTCCACCTAATTAAAACCCTAATACTCTGTTGTGAAGCCGCGAAAAATGGTAGTCACGCGAGAGGGTTGTTTGTTGGTAAAATTGATTAAGACGATTAGATTCTTAGTAGTGTGTTTTACGAGCCTGTTTTTAATCGTGGAGGACTTTGTTAGCGAATATAAAGAACCCTTTGCCGATATGACAGAAAGTTTCGCTTTTTTGGCCAATTTTCCATATCGGTGGTTATGTTATAATTATGTTAATGTTTTA
This sequence comes from Lepas anatifera, assembly GCA_034440635.1. Classification (NCBI taxonomy): domain Eukaryota; kingdom Metazoa; phylum Arthropoda; class Thecostraca; family Lepadidae; genus Lepas; species Lepas anatifera. The sequence goes on along the minus strand of JAOTON010000288.1, from coordinate 322,823 downwards.
ATCATGTTATGTTATAATCAGTGAGGAAAGCCGATGGTTATAACTCAATAAATGAATATTCCATTACCAACTCGTTAAGTTCCACTACACCAACTCTCTCGGCCATGTCATGAAGTGAGGTTCCCGCCATTCATTTAATTTCATTTCATTTATTCACTGGATTACCTACGGGACAAGGCCCATTTACAGGCAAAGCCATATAATATTCTCAGGTCAAAATATGATAAACCTGGCCTACCCTCATCACCGATTCAGTTTATCTGATTGGTGCAAAACTACCGTTCAATTTAGATAATGGTCCCATGGCTCCCTATGCAGTATAACCCATACAGTATAATCCATCCATCCATACGTTTTAGAATGTAACAGCATCGTGGAAACAACGAAAGGCACAGTATTAAGCAGACTTAACAGACTTAAGCACAGTCGTGCTTTTGCGCCGATCGTTATATTTGAGTGTTTTTTTGTTTTGTTTTCGGGAAATACATGGTATGGTACGGTATGGTATGGACTTTTGAGGCAGGTTCACCGTGGTGTAGTGGATAGCGTGTCAGCTTTCTCCGCCGTCCGCCGGAGTCCAGTACAAGCAGGCTCCCCGGGCAAAGTGCCCACAAAGTGTAGGCCCTAAGGTCCCACAATCCCCCAAAATCCCGCCCTACAGGTAAGCAGTTTTGATACACTATTAAGTGAACTTCTCCGCATTGAAAAAAAAAAGACTTGAAGCTTTCAAGCAGCATTCAGCCCTTCGTCAGCGAGTTTTGGGATGGTAGCGATCGAATATATGTTGATGACAAGTAGTTAACAGCGCTCAATTAAAGTTAGCATAGGCTCGTTAATCAGTCTGCAACAACACGCGATGTAAGTTATTGGTGCGACTTCAAGTGTCAACAAAAAGCTAGTTCAACTAACGCAGTGCGTCCGGTTTCGTGTTAGCTGATCTTTGGTAATGCACTTTTCTAACATTAGCTAAATTTCCAATTACCTCCTCCAAATATTCTGCCTCTCCTTTCCCTCAAGGCTGCTTTCGTATACTCTCTTCAAACAGCTCTTCAAACAGCAATGCCACCATAAACAAAATAGTGGATGCGTGCGGTTTAGTTTCGCCCCAGGCTATCCAGCTCTGGGAAGAACCAATTACGATACCCTTTCCTGTATCCAAGGCCAGAGCTCAATGTCACGGGGGTGCGTCGGAACCGCGCGTGACGTGGGTGGTCCTCCCCGGGCAGAGGCGGTGTCAGGTAGGACTGTCAGGGGGTAGGGTTAAATTGGCAAAATTAAAACACTGCGGGTGAAATAAAGCAGGTGATAATCTGCCAATTGAATTTTCAGATTGAAGGGGAAATGCCTCCTTCCTCTTGGAATAGGGCCGTGCCAGCTTTTATGAGCTGTTTCCGTGCTTCGACTTCGAACAATCCACAACTCAAACAGATATCAGGCGGTAAACACAGTTTTAAAAGCAACGTTAATAAAAATTCCAGTGCGTTTCAATGTTTGAACCAGCATTTTGTGCGTAAATAAGCCGACTAAGTCTACAAACGCATCTGCTATGTTCCGCCGTTCATTTTTTTCGTTCTATGCCGCAAAAGAGCCGAGACCGAGGGATCTGCAAACTGCCACAACTCAACCGGTCCATCGGAGCCAAGTTGGACCCGGAGGCCCCCTGAGGCGGGGGTTAAGGCCATTAACAGGCTTACTTTTATCCTATCTGCGACCTTGAAGCTGTCGTCTGACGGAGAACAGAAATCACCTAGCCGTCGTCGCCGGCACCGTTGCTATGACAACGGTGAAACCAGCCGGTGGCGTTGGCATGGCAACAGGCGAATACAGAGACAACGCCAGACACCCGCCCTATCCAATGGAGCTTTAGTGGGTTTTGACATTCATACCAGAAGTGTCAATCAATAAACAGTCTAGTCGGTTACCGAAAAAATACCGATAAACACGTGGTGATAGAGATGAATGACTAATTGTCATGAGACGTTTTATTTATCCCTATTGAGCACAAATGTTTTACTCATACGTGCAACGCACAAGTGGTGCCAAATATTTTCTAGCTTGTCCATTGAATACATGGTCTCGTACCTAGGTACCCCGGATAGATTAGCACCTTTCGCACGTCCTCTTTACGTACCAAGCCTTAGTACTAAAGTTCAAACTAAAAGTTCCCGCTTCAAGCGCGGGAACGGACTTATCGACTCATGTAACCTGAACGTTTGCCTTCGGAGCTCCGGGTTACATGAGTCGATTAGTCCGTTTTCTTGGCTGGTACGTAAATAGAGCTCACTGAAGATGCTCATGTATTAATATCGCCGGCTAAGGCTCTTGTACAATATATAATGTTACAAAGGTTCTTCAAATTCTGTTGGAGACACCTTTCAGTAAGGTTCTTCAAATACTGTTGAGACACCTTTCAGAAGGCTCAAATACTTTGAGACATCTTTTCAGTAAGGTTCTCAAATACTGTTGGAGACACCTTTCAGTAAGGTTCTTCAAATACTGTTGGAGACACCTTTGCAGTATCCGTCTGATACATTTTGGGTAACAAAAGCGATATGAAAATTGAAATCGGTCCGGAAATAGGTACAATTTCGAGATAGCACAGAATAGCTGGATTTCATTGGGATGTTTCCTAGAATCTCGGAGAGGTTACAGCTCAGCGATGAAAATTTTAGCTAAGCTGACAGCATTCAGCTTAGTGAAAGACGCTTTAGCAAATTCGAAGAGATCCGGTTGAAGGATTATACCCCTTGAACTTCCATGGATTGGTAACAGTACACCACGCCACGTACGGCTCCAGATTAGACGTTCTTCCCCCTGCCCTCCCAAATCCTGTGCTATTACGGCCTTCTAATCCTCTCCGCCAAGATGAGCCGAACCCTTCACCAGGCATGATAAAAATATACAGAAGTAATCTGGCGTAGGAATTAGGGTTTAAGCAGAAACTGTTCCAGTCATGATTGCTGGCACTGCTTTGGTTTAGTTGAAAATGAAGAACGAGAAGAGGGACCAGCCGAAAAAGAACGAGAATTATTCATCATCACCGTCATCGTCACGCCTTGTTTGTTGTTTTCCATGTTTTTTTCCACCTGATCCCTTCATCAAGTCCCACTACCTCACTCCATGGGTTGAGCGCGGCGCCTGTGGCGACCCTCCCCGTGGGCAAGCCTTGTCCTTCCCCATCAACCATCCTATCCTTATCCTTATCCTACAGTGTGTTTTTGCTTGAGTTTGTCATTTATGTCGCTCATCTTCATTACGACCGGCGTCAGAATAGCCACATGAATAGTGGAGATGCCGTGTATGTCAAATAAAATAAAATAAATTAAAATAAAAGACACAGAAGGGGGAATCTAGATGAACCATTTGAGAGAGAGGAACCAACCAGGAAACGGTTTTCAGGAAAATAGGCCGAAATCAGGTTAAAGTGGATAAACTGTTCCCGCTTTTGGGGAGAACATGGCCCGTTTAGTCCCTGGATCCACCAGTCCAGACCAAATTCGTTCAGATTGTTCTTCCTTTGGCACATTGTTCACAACAGAAAGGTTCCTCAAGGGTGGATACAAGTAATGCAGATTCATGATTAAATACACGGTTTAATTCGTTTTCCGCAGATAATGTTCGGTGGTATATTTCGCGTGGTGAGTGACGGGTATGACAAAATACAACACCGATGCAACTGATGATATTAAAATTAATAATAATTAAAAAGTCGAACGAGAATATGGGGCTCAAAGTGCCGAACACATTTTTCACTGCATTCTTCTTTCGATCGGACATTTTCGCCGCAATTCCTAGTTTTTTTTGGCAATAAAAAATTTCCTCTGAAATCTTTGTGCACAGCAAACAACCGGAAATCCTGATACCATTGCAGATCACCATCCATGAACAGATCCTTTTTCCAGATGCAGCCCTCTCACTGTCAGACTGCGGTTTCACGAAGGCGTTTCACAACGAACGAGCTTACACCAGGAGCTGAATTCCCGTTCTTTTCTTGCAAGATGAAACTGGCTTTTCAAGGCATAAAAGAGGCAGTGATGTTTTTTACTTGTGGATACAAATTATTCAAACTTCCATCTCTTACACTGCATGGTTCTAAAAGTTGAAAGATTTGAGAGCGCTGAGCCGAGGAGTAGGATTATAAGTCGATATATCGTATACGATGTTTAATGGCCTGCCTCCTCGAGTTCTGGTTGCAAAACGGAGCGAATACACTGATATTTCATATTCAGGCACAGATAAGAGATAGGTGGGATTTGAAGACAAAATTCGATTTGGTGCTCTAAGATGAGGGAAGTGGAGTCCAATATGAAAGAGCAGAGCTACTGTTGGCTCTATTAGCTCTATTCTTATAGCTCTAATAGCTCAATTCCTACTGTAGACAAATCATCCATCTTACCCCAAAAAATCAATCCCAGCACAATGCATCATGGGTGGAGATCCCAGGGGGCTGGGAGGGGATCAGGACCTTTTTTAAAAGGTCCTGATGCAGACCAAATTCTTCCATAGGCTTTTTATAGGGCCTGTATTGTCGTGTCAGCGTTAAACCACCCTCCCCTTGGAATCTCCAGATCTCCAGCCCTGCCATGCACGTTGGCCAGTCCTGAGCTGGGCAGTATTTCCACTCGTGTAAACAATGGTGTTGCTAGTCATGCAACCATGTACCATGTAACCCTATAAACGTAACCATGAACGGTTACGGAACCGTATAAACGTAACCACGTAACCGTGTTACCGTGAACCGTATAAACGTAACCATGTAACCATGTAACCGTGTTACCGTGAACCGTATAAACGCAACCATGTAACCATGTAACCGTGTAACCGTATAAACGTAACCATGTAACCGCATAAACGTAACCATGTAACCGTGTTACCGTAACCGTATAAACGAACCATGTAACCGTGTTACCGTGTAACCGTATAAACGTAACCATGTAACCGTGTTACCGTAACCGTATGCACTTAACCATGTAACCATGTAACCCTATAAACGTAACCATGTAACCGCGTAAACGCAGCTATGGACGGTGTGCCCGCTGAGCCTTGTTCAGCAGATCGGTTTAATCACTCGCCGTGTGCTTTCTTTTTCTATAGAGTGCCTCTTTTGACTGTTAGGACGCGGGCACAAGATTTCGGCTTCAGTCAGCGGTGCATTCAGGCCTTCATTTCGAGGGGGCTAAGGGGCTCGAAACCGCGCCGTTATGACTTCGGAACAGCCTCTCGCCGCTGAGCATAGACACTCAGGAAATGGGGAGGGGGAGCTTGAGCCCCTAGCCACCTCTTGTATCTGCCACTGGCCTTAGTTTATATATTGGTGTAGGCTGGAGCTTTGCCGGCCCCCTCGGCTCCGAACTCAATGCTTTACATGGCGGCTGATTCCCCAGTGCACATAAATGTGTAGAGATATATTCTATCGCCGCGGTCACGGTCAGTTATGCTTACTTTCTGAAATGCATGTATACATAGGGGAGGCGTTGGGGTGTTGGAATCTTGAGGTAGAAGATAAATGCGTCAAACCTTAGGTATGGCAAATAAAAGCGCAAATTGGTTTTTTATCAATAGGTTTAACAAACTGGACGTAACTCGAAACGTTAGAAAACCCCAGAAGTGTTTTAATTTCTGAGAAAACAGGAAAAGGGGCATTGGTTAGGCATCAGCGCGGACAAATATACCAAGAAATCTGCTGTTCTTGACGGGCAGGGAGCTATAAACCATAAACTGGTAGAAATGACCAGAAACTCTCAAGCATAAACCGCTCGACGTAAATACCAGACAGTACCAGGACATCTGGAATATATCTCTCTATAATCAATACTGACACAGAACCAGACCATGTGCCGTAAATCCGCACAATCCATAGGCAAATCCAGGGGGAGTGGCGGTACTTGCCTCCCCCAATCGACCCTGCGGCGCCCCCAGAAATGGTCACGGCACTCTCTGAAAAGTCGAAGGTGCCCCTTGAAATGTCGCCACCTACCCCGCCCCCAGGATGAGAAGATTGGCACCCTCGCGATAAGATTTGGCGCTCACCTTATTAAATACTAGATTTTGGCGCCCCCGGTCTGAATGGCGCCCCTTCCGACTATGCACCCCTCCCGATCGGAACCCTGGATCTGCCTATGCGACAGTTCATAATGACTACGCAGAACCTGGTGGTTTTTCCCGCCGAATATCCCAATAGTTAACCAGTGCTAGATAGCTGTGTGTCTTAAGCGTCCGGGAATTATGAGCCTAATGAGCGTTTCAAGTATACCCAGACATGCACACGGCCCTGCAGGCAAGAGTCTTTATCGTAAGTTTGGCTAAGGCGAGTGCTGCTGTTATCACGCGACGAATTCAACATTTACATTGGAATATAGTTCCAGGTTAGAATATCAAGCCGATAGTTCTAGGTTCGGTCACTGCTTACAGATAATAACGGAGGCCGTTAGATATTCAGAATCAAAAAGTGATGCTGGGAATTGGCGGAGTCAAAATATTTCTGTAGCCAATAAATGTGTATGTACATACATTAAATGGTGAATAGCTTGATGTGAGGACGGACCCACCACAATTTGGGCCAAACCCATGTCTGCCTTCCTCATACACACCATAAACACCTTTTCCAGTGCTCGACATACCAGTATAAGCTACCTCTCAAAGACAATCGCTCTCGGGGGGGGGGAGCGAAGATTTTTGCTCTAAAGACCTAGTAAACACCTTTTTCAAAAATCTATCCGACGTTTGGGGGCCAAAGATAGTTTGGCCCTCCCCTCCCTCCAGCGCTTGGGGGGGGGAGGGGCATGGCCGGAATGCCCCCTCGTCGACCAATTGATGTAGTACCTAAAATAGAACAGAGAGCTGTATTCAGAACACAGATTACTGCCCCCAGATAATTCACTGCCCACAGATTATAACAGAGAATGGGGCGTTTTCATTCAGAACTATCAGCTCTGACATTGAAAATATTGTAATATTTTAGGCGGGTGGCATGACTTGTGGTTGTCCAGTCTCATCTGGCAACTTAGTTTCTTCCACTTACTTGTGTCACGCAAGGTTTAAACGCTTCACACTGTCAATATAACAGGTGAAGTCCCAGGCGTGCTTGGGAATGTGTCGCACAAACCACTGCAATGCTATAGCTAAACACACAATGACTACGTGTAGATTAGGCCAAAAATGAGGCACATGCTTGACCTAAACTATTGCGACTTGTGGAGGGTCCGGATTTAAGGGGTTGGGGGACCACAGACTTTTCAACCAGTTTCTTTCTAATCAACACCGTAGGGTTAGTGAGAACATTTCCAATTTACGGGGATAGAGGGCACCACGGACTTTTCAACCCATTTCTTTTCACTTAGCACCACAGGGTTAGTGTTAAGATTTATCCATTTAAGGGTGGGGGTGGGGGCATGGTGCTCACTAGTTTCACCGCCTGTGGTGACAGGGTACGCATCGATGGCAGCTTTGCTTGTAAGTTTTTTAGATACATGTTACCTAAGACAACAGTTTTGTCTGACGGTTTTAGTTTTTTTTAGAGAAGGGAGGGAGCGAGTTCCTCCGAAGTCTTAATAATAGACACAAATTGAGAAGCTGAAATGTTGGGGAACAATGTCCCTTTAGTATCTTTCAGTTTTAGGTTTCCGCAGGGAACCAAAGATCTCTCACTGAAAATGTTGAATGTTGACAATATTCATTTAAATAAAAACCATCTGTAGCAGCTAAATCCGTATCTTGGCTAAATCCCACACATGAAGTTCCGAAATTTCTACATCTGCGCGTGGCAAAGCTGAAAGCCTAGTCTCCAATCCTGCAGATGGGAACGCTCACTATAAAATGTCTTAGTGCCTCGTCAAAGGTTTAGCACGATTGCCAATAAAATGTCCAAAAAATCCCATCTGTAACCAGGCCTGTCACAATTACAATCACCTGCAAGAGTTTTACGGAACCGGTTATTGGGAGTAACGAGACCATGGCAGACAGGTGTTCCAAAGCGAGAGTCTGGAATCCGTGAGGATCAGGATCAGAGGTAGAAAAATATGCCAACTCGCCAACAATGTTGGTGGCAAAAATAGATTACGTCGGTCACAAAATAGGCAATTCTGTGACCAGCAGACGTGACGCAATATAAAATATACCAGCGAAAAGAGTTTACGCTTAGTCTGCCAATACGTTCTTTAGGATTTAGAAGAATTAGGAGAGTCTGGGGCAAATAACTCATTTTTGGTTCCAGGCTTCCATATTTTTGGTCACACAAGTTTCGTTTTAAATCCCGTTGGTGACACTTGACACTTTTTCTAACTCCTGGTAAGTACTTGGGATCACGAATATTATAATACTATGCAACGTCGCTTTCTTCCACCTTGTTGAGACAGTGTTCCGTGACTAGTACCGGAGAATATTTCCGATTTGAACAGTACGAGGGTACAAAAGTATCCGTACTGCAGGTACAACCTTGTCCCGGTACCTCCTGGTACCAACACAAACAATGTCTCCAGGTACTGACAATACTCCTGGCATGGTAACAATAGCCTCCTGGTAAACAATCACATTATTACGATTCTGGAAGTATCCCCTGGATTTTGGGTCTTTCAAATACTTTGTATAGGTCTCGTATTGCCGTGCCAGCGTTAACCCATCCAGAACACCCCTGAAGAAATCTCCGGTCCGGTTCGGATCCAAAACGATATTAGTTCTTTGTCCATCTCAGTCAAATCTGTCAATAGCTTATAAATCAATTTTGGACCCAATCCATGCCACTCTAACCTATGACCTTAAATCAGTTCGTGTGTTGCCATATTTTCCCTCTACTCAACGCTCGTCGCCTCATATAATTCTCACGTCTTTTGGACTTTCCCCTGCCTCACCAGCAGATTTGTGTTTTCAATAAAACATCTAAAAAACTATTTTCCCTCGCCTCACAGAACGCTCATGCCAGCACGCACAACGCTATCGGAAGCCCCCGTGAGTCCTGGAGGACAGACCTCAGCATTTCGGTCTATTATTGCGTTCTCATATTGCGCTCCTCTGAAGCAGAATATCGACAGAGTGAGGGTCAAAGCATCGACGGAGGGTCACTCCTCACAAACTGGGTCAAACGAGGCCAAGGAGCACACAACTTCCAGGATTCAGGTTGGGAACCCAGATATCCAGAGCCAGTTTTAACCCCACAATCTAACCATCGACTTCGTTATCTTGACTTCCATCACGCGCATCAGCAGCGGGTGCAACAGAATCTGCAGCGGGTGGTTCCCCGTCCACAGGGGACCTGTCGAGCCATCGCAGGCTGGTGGTGTTGGAGGGCAACTGGTCTTTCCAGTGGTAATTCCAGCAGAGGTGGGAAAATTTGTTCATTCTCTACGACACAGGCCAATTTTGCATGAAAGTGTGATATAGCGTTTCCCCAAAAGACAATGGGTCTGGAGACAATCGAAGCGTACAAATAATTTCCTCAATGCACGCAATTAATAGGTTAGGTATCAGAGATATGCTAGAATCAAAGGGTTTATTCCCAGCCTCAGCTTTGAAAGGAAATGAAAATGCTAGCTAAAGAAGACTCAATCTTCTTGTTTCCCATATTCACCCGGCTATACGGAGAAAGAATTGGAATTTTTCTGACCTCTAAATTGCAGGATCCAGCCCTTGGTGACAGCGCACGCAGCTCATCAGCTGATTTGCTATGGAGGTGAAAAGGTTGGTAGGGGCTGGGTGAGGTTGGGGAGCTGAGAGATGGGAGTAGGGAAGAGCACCATTGTTAGGGGTTTTTCAGTGATGTTTTCAGCTTGCTGAATTTCACATAGATGGCCACACTTCACGCTTGAAACAGGGGTAGTAATTTAATAAGTGAATTCAGAATGAAAAATCCTTCTATCAAGTATCAATCACCGAGATATTCCAGCACAAACAAGCTCGATAGTCATTCTGTCATCCATTAGTTGGAACCTTCAACGCAAAACACATCCCACAAAGAAAAAACACCTATCTACTTTAGTAAGCCTCCTTCGCACAAGTACACAAAAACACCTAGTCTGGATGCTTAGAACGCCGGTCCATCATTGCCATCTCTGCTTATATCCACCAAGTCACGCGGGAGCTGGGGGAGGGGGGGTATTTGCTCACGAAATCTCGGCGCGACCGGTTTGCTCAGGGTAAACCATTGGGCGGTTTGAACAAAACGTCCGGAGATGACGTTGGTTTGAGCTACCCGCCATGTCACTGTGAATACAGCTTGTCAATGAAGGGAGCGCATTGTGTTTGGGAACGGTGGAATGGTGGGAGAGAATGGTGTTTGCACAGTGGGAGCGTGGATGAAGGACGAACCAGCCCAGTGTGGGCTTTCCAGTGATTATGATGAAAGACTGCGGGGTAGCTGGAATACAGAGTTGTGTGTGATTTCCAGTACGGAGCTCACTCTAAGAACGTGGGAAACGAGAGGGGGACTCCCTCAGCTCCAAACTTCAAAATTGGCACAGGCCTAGCCCCCATGTTCGGGACCTATCTGGCTGATATTTTCTCCTTGAAACAGGATTCTCATTCATATATTCATGTCATATCTTTTATAAACATGTGATTTTAAAAACGTTATCATTTTTTCACTGATGTGACGGAACCATTTACTCTTCCCAGAACTGTCTAACGTGATTGGCCCTGGAGAGTATTGTCGCTCCTGAAGCATTCTCAAGTTTGCATAACAAAGTGGCTTACATTGCTTACAAAGTCGGCCCTGAAAGCAGGTTTTCCAACAGACTGTTAGAAGGTCCCAAACCCAAACAAAGTTATAAAGTGCAGGACAATTCTATTGACGATACACAGAGGCTAGATTAGAACGCGATACCATCGTCATCGGCTTCTGAGAAGACCGCGCCTTGTCAACATCGCTGGGAAAATCTAGTCTTCAACATCAACATCAAATAACCAACATCCTGGGAAGACAGAAGATTGAGAACATCAAAAGTGGCAATGATGCCCATCGAGAAGCGAATAAGTGCCCCAATGTAGCATGATGACACACATAGGCGGACCCAGAGGAGGGGCAAGGGGGCACTCACGTCCTCTCCCCGATCGACCCTTGGCGCCCCCTGAAATGGTTACGGTGCCCCACTGAAGGGTAGATGACGCCCCCTGAAGTCGCTCTCCCCAGGATGCAAGTATCGGCGCCCCCGTGATAGGATCTGGCGCCCACCTTATAGGCTTTTCCGTACGAATGTGACATTCCTGGTCCAGATGGTCACCCCTCGCGCCCCCCCATCAGCAATCCTGGATCCGCCTATGGTGTCACAATCTAGCATGGATGGAGTTGCGCATGGTTGGGGGACTAGGACTCCCTGGATTTGGGGTGTCCTATAGCGCTTGTATAGGACCTGAGTCGTCATGTCAGTGATAAACCATCCAGGGCCCACCCTGGATCAAAAGAGATCACCAGCCTTGGAATTTGGTACCTAATCTACTCATTCTGTGTATTGGGGACTTTTTTCTTTCGTGAGACTCCAAAAAGTGTCTTATTTTGGGCCACTGCATTATCTGTGGGTAACAATTTTTCCGTTAGAAATTTTTTTTAACTGAACTCGCGATAAAATTCATGTCATGTATGAGGTGAATAAAAATACAAAATCGCGCACATGAGCACAGTAATCTATGCAGTGCGTATTCGATTCAATAATTAACATGTTCCCAATCCTTGGATGCGACACACTTCTCCACCCTTGACCACAATGTTTGGAGGTTTGTGAGTGGCAGGTGACTACAAAAAGTCTACATGGAATAAGAAATGGGTCAGACTGTACCAGTGAGTGAAACTGTATTAGTGTGATTCTGGACAGAGTAGGATAGGCAATAATTTTTCTGAACATTACACATGAAAGAACAGGATGTAAGTGTGATGGAGAGGAACGATATGTTTGATTCACTTTCCTGACGGGAATAGGACGGGGCAAACTGTGATAGAAAGGTGAGTTATACTAATACAACCTTGTATCTCTAGTGTGTATCTCTATGATCTATAGTGATATCTAGTGTTCTGTAGTGTTCTGATCTCTGAGCGTACTCACCAGGGGCGTTTCTTCCGTCAGCTGCATCTCCAACTGGACCATGCCGGTGTTGGATTTGACGTCTCTCCACTGAGCCAGGCGGGTGCGCTGGGGTGTCGTGATCCACACCTCCTCCAGCTGTGTGCAAGAGGTCAAACCGAGGTCAAAAACACATGCTGGAGACAAAACGGCGTCATACACACATGCTGGAGACCAATCGAGATCATACACACATTCTGACACACATTCTGGAGAAAACCAGGTCATACACACATCTGAGACCAATTGAGATCATACACACATTCTGAGACAAACCGAGGCATACACGCATGCTGAACAAATCGAGGCATACACACATACTAGAGACAAATCGAGGTCATCCACACATGCTGAACAAACCGAGGTCAAAAACACATGCGAACAAAACATGTCATACACACATGCGGGAACAAAACGATGTCATACACACATGCTGAGACCAATTGAGATCATACACACATTCTGACACACATTCTGGAGACAAACCGAGGTCATACACACATACTGGTGACAAAACGAGGTCATACACACATGCTGGAGAACCAATTGAGATCATACACACATTCTGACACACATTCTGAGACAAACCGAGGTCCAAAACATGCGAGACAAAACACGTCAACACACATGCTGAGACCAATGAATCAACACACATTCTGACACACATTCTGAACAAACCGAGGTCATACACACATACTGGAGACAAATCGAGGTCATACACACATGCTAGGGACAAACCGAGGTCATACACACATGCTGGAGACAAACCGAGGTCATACACACACACTGGATACAGACAGAGAACACATGCATATTGGGCAGTCAGACGGAAATTAATTTATACATACATACATACATATATATATATATATATATATATATATATATATATATATATATATATATATCGGTGTGAAGATAAAAGGTATCTAAAACAAACAAACCGAAAAATTTGCCTCATCTCATCTCTTGCGCAAAAAGACAAACCGATATTTTCAGTGAAAGGACAAAACAAAATATATGTATATATATACAGTAAAAAAACAAGTTTCTCAACACTTGGTCGAATCGGGATCAGTGAGATGAAGTGAGGACGGGATGAGCTAAATTTATCAGTGGAAAATACATTTCGTATTTTGCCAGCTCTATACCATTGGCTAAGTAGAACAACCACAGTTTAAGTTTGTTGTAGCTTAGTCAAGCTGAAAACTGTAACAACAGGACAAAGGCATCTTGACCATTTTTATTATACTGTAAGTCCCTCGCCTAAAAAATACATTCATAATTAAGTACCTGCGCCACTTTGTCCTGCTCTAAACAAAACAAGTACTTACGTCATCGTTCAACGATGTAAGATCGTGACGAAGAGTGAGGATGCGGAAAAGAACCTTCTGGCCCGGCTGGTACTTGGCTTTGTCCGTCTGGACCAGAGTTATCATGGCCTCTGATTTAATGGTGACCTGTCGAATAGAGATGGGTGAGTAAGTGCTGGTACTTGCCTTTGACAGCGTCTGATAGAGATGGTGAGTAAGTACCAAGGGAACTAGGTAACGAAACGTCGCAACCAGTAGGGTCTCAGGTTTAATATTGGCACAGAAATGGCTACCAAGGCAAAAGCGGAGGGTCATTTTTTAACGTTGACTTAACACGCAACGAGTTAAGAAGAGCGCAACATCTAGAAAGCCAATTTTATGAGGGTAACACACGAGTTGGGTTCCTTCAAGGCTGAGTTTTCTGCCCATTTTTGCCTGATTGTTTCCGCCGCTACGTTATTACTTGATATTACATTATTGCCGCCTAAACTGCCTTGCCTACGTTATGTTATTGCCTCATCTTATTGTTCTTCCTACCTACATATAAGAGTTTTTATTTTCCAAAAACCACGCATGTCCATATACGATACATATGCGCACCACCATCCCATTGAGGACCACATAATATGCAATCGACAAACAGATACAGACCAATTTACATATAATTTCTCCGACAGGACCAGTCCACGCGCTCAAGGTTAACATCTAATGTCGACAACGACATCCAAACACACACGACACCCAACGCGAGGGTCACCAGATGACTATGTCACGTAAATATACGGGCTGGGAAGAACGTGAAGGAAGCAGGAAGGTTCACCCCTATCAACGCAGGAAAAGACAGCGACGGTCAGATTATCCACGCGCCAGACTGCCGGTATTCCCTACGTCAGTCGGTAAAGCACACTCGCACATCAGAAAGCACCCAAGTAAGGTGCACCGCAAAGAAAGGTGGACACGCAGATATTTAGTACAGCAAGATGCACGCCCGATATTTACGCCGACCACTAATCACTACAGGTAGTGTTCCCGAACATCTTTCTCAGTGCCAGGTAAGGGTTAAGGTGTGCACACACCGCCTCCTATCCACGACAGATCTCCACCCCCACGAACAATGGCCGCTGTGAGTACCTAGACAAGGGTCCGCAACCAGACTAGAAGCATCAATGCACGATGAGTATCGAAATGCCAACACCATGCGCCACAGGAACATCTCTGAGCTCGCCATGCCATGGAGCCGAGACTCACTCCTCCAAAAGGCACAAAAACTCCTCAGGCTAGGTCCCAATGTTTAGGTACCGATATTCACTGTGAAACGCTTGTAGTAGTCATCATCCAGGGATGTGTACCGTATCATTACATAATACGTTACGTTATTAAGCTATATTACGTTCATCATTTAACGTTACGTTACGTTATACCACCTATATGTTATTGTATGTTATATACCTGACTGTTCCCTCCACTACACTTCTAAGTTTTGAGCCGTATTAAACAGTGATGCCAATCAATCGCTCGCATGAGTTAGTGTAATTGACTTCAGTCAATGCCCCCAACGCTGCATAACTAGCCTGCGGTACAGATGCACGAACACTGGTTTCATGCAAATGTACCTACACCCAATGATCTCCAATACACCATCGTGCTCCGGTTCAGTATAGGAGCCCACTGGCAGTTCATTCACCCTCTCAGCATACAGGTTTTGGTTTCAACCGAGCTCGTAACTGCAGCCAAATTACCTGGAGTCATGGCCGACGTGTCTATCGACTATCGACGGGGATTCCTTGTCAGATTCGTGGCTAGTTTACACTGCACCAGACGTAAGGAAGTGGATACCCTGAAACTGCCCTTATCAGGTGTAGGTGTAGGCGTTAAGGTGTAAATTGACACGCGCAAGGTTCTACGACAGTTATGATAATTTTCATGGTGTAAGGTGAAACGGGTAAGGGTTCTCGACAATTACGATAAGGATATAAATTAGTTTGAACCTATTTTGCTGAAGAAATCGAGAAGGCATCGAAGAGACACTCGCCTATTCCATAGCCACAGCGTGTCAAAATCACCTTTGTTAGGTTTTATTCCAGGAATACAAAACTGGGGCCACCACAAATAAGAACTTTCTTTAATTCAAAAGACAAGAGAAACATATACGCGTGATTCCTTATCTACAGGATGAGCTTTGAGCGCTGCGTGATTTGAGCCATACTACCATCGTGACAATTGAAGAGTCCATTTCTGGTTATCAAATGAGAACCTAAGCTTGTCAGACGACACCTCACCTCGTTCTTTTCCGAGAATGAGAACTGCGGCGAAGAGAGAGTCATTCTGACGTCGGCAGAGCGAGCCGTGACAGTAGCCGGGATGGCGATGTCGAAGCAATACTCTCCAGACCCTGAGGACAATCCCAACAGGCATTCAATACATCTGCAGTCCTAAGGAAAACATACACCCACAAAAACAAAAAGGGTTGACAAAATCAGCGGTGGATTATGACATACCAGAAATAAGCTTGCGATAGTAAATAAACTACTCTTCCATCATGCGAAAGACTCTTCAGGGTTCTCTCCTAGAACTGCTTCAGCCTCTTCTCAAAAGGAGGAAGAATATGTTTCCAAGGTTCACGTGTAGTAAGCATTACTGTGATTCAGTCTCCGGGTGTTTTACTTGGTCAGTTACAACCAGATGGGTACTAACGTAATGCCTACGCAATGCCTTCGTATTATAGGGCCTTCGCGAAGCCTACATGATGTATAAAAGGGCACATGCGTGTTGGTAGAGTAAACGCCGGGTCAAGATAAAAATAAGTTTATGATAGACACGACAGATTTCTCTGATGCTATCCGTTCAGAAATATATTATCTACAGGATGAAAAGGATGGCCATGAGCCGAATATTTTGAATAATTATTTTACTAAAAATTATCCAACCATGGGAATAATATTCTTTGCTCACATCCGTGGACCTAGATTGTGAGGCCATTCTCCTATTTTTCAATACTCGACCGGTGGTTGAAAATAATTGCAAGTTATATACATAAGAGTCGTTTGGCAGTCATGTTGACGTCAAAATATATTACGCTTATGATAACGGTGAGTAAAGTATGACGCAACAGAAACATGTAAGAATCACAAACCAATCTGCATTTATTATCAGACTAGAGCCATTTAAGTTAGGCCACAACCAAAGCTACTAGACACCTACATGACTCCCAAAATAGTAGACTTCGACGTACCTGCCACGGAGTCCGGGATTTCTGTCTGCGTTTGGAACAGAAGGAAATCACTCTCGTCCAAGACATCCAGCTGATCGTCTGGGATGTTGGTCTCGTAGAAGGTCATTCGCACACTACGACCTGGACCCTCCAGCTTGTGCAAGGTCAGGCAGGCACGCTCCGAGGTGCCCGCCTGGAACACCTTAGGCGCGGTGAGCAGGTACCCACTGCGGGGAGAGAGGGGGAGGGAGCGTGTCAGGTTCATGGACGAAATCAAAACTGGGCTGAAAACCATTTTGTACCTTCCTTTGCCAAGTGAGTTTTGTCAATGTGGCATGTTTTAGTAAAGCGGTGAGCTTTTCTTGTTGCCCACTTTTATTCTTTAGCGAGTTCAATAGTGAAATATGTCAAAATCACTGAATGTTTTCTTCGATACATGCTCGCCTGTTTTTTCGCACTTTGACAGCTATTTCCTTCATTGACATTCCTCGTCACAGGCTAAGGTATTCTGATTCAAATTTTGATTGAGGAAAGCTTCCGTGTCAAAATCTTGGGATATTTTGTCGTGAAAATACGGAGAATATTCAAATTGATCATTAATGCTGACTAGATTAACAGCGTCTCCTCATAGGCAAGAGGCAAAAAGAGAGATGGGTTAAATGGTGTACGGGAGTTGGGAAATAACAGCTTATATATGCAGATTGTTCAATCAGTACCATTCCTGTCCTCGCATTTCGAGGTGGGGAATGCTCAGGCACGGGTAGAGGTCGGAAAAAGCATATAAGTGTCACCAACGAAACCTCAAACCAAGGTTGTGTTACCAAAAACGTTCGGGTCGGCATCAAAAGATGATTACTTGCTAGACCCTCCCAGTCCATATATATCTTTAAAAAAACGTATTGACAGTGAAAATGCGAGATTATTTTACACGCTCTTTTCTATGGAACCTGCCAGATACCTTTTAGCGGAACGGTTCAATCTTGCATGGGTGGAGATCTGAGAAGGGGACCAGAACCTCCCCCCGGTTTTGAGTCTCCAATAAAGTTTATATTATCGTGTCAGTGTTAACCCATTCAGGACTGCCTGGATCGAGACTATATCTCTAGCCTTCTGGAGTAAAGGGAAACGTGACAACTAAAAACAGGCACCCGCAAATAAAGTATACACACTGTTGCACCTCTTATAATATTGATCCCGGATTTCTAAATACATTGTTCCAAAGTGTTTCTTAGACACAAATTAATTAAAGATTTATCGTTTCGTGGCCTTGGAGACTTCACCAATACTTCAAACTCCGACATAAATCAACATATCGTACAAACATATCAAAGGTCAATCTAAAAGTGCTGACTTGTGTACCGCATTCATTTATCAAGTGCTGCTGGAGCCATCCCGATGTTTAAACGGCTCCTTGGGGGCCCCCAACTCCAGCCCCGATAAATTTGCACGGGTCACCTTGATCTGTGTCCCTGTTGGCATTTGCTATGGACAGAGCTGCCGCAAACCGGACAATCCGGTAGGGGTGAAAACATCTTCTTCCAGAGGGGGAACGGGTCTTTGATGCGAGAGCACTGCCACGGTAGTACACACAATGGGAAACCCAAAATTCAGACAGGGGAAGGGTCATGACCCCTCTGACCTTCCGAGATATCTACCCATGATATCCAGGCATAAACATATTAGACATGTTCGTGTAACGCTGTGCTGACGCCAATGTGTTCAGTCAGGCAGAACAGTAATCGAGTCAGGCAGGCAGAAATAGAAAGTATCTCCAGTTGGAGAGAGAGAGAGAGAGAGAGAGAGAGAGAGGAGAGAGAGAGAGAGAGAGGAGAGAGAGAGAGGAGAGAGAGAGAGAAGAGAGAGAGAGTCTGCTATATCGTTGTTCCGAGTCATTGAGGAAAGCTTGGAATTTTCAGAAAAGACTCCGAATCAGCAACAAGTTTCGATAATATTGTCAAATGCCTCAAGCATATCCTTTGTATTAAAACATCATTGGGTTGATACTAGATATAAAAAGAAACAAACACTAATCAACATTCCAGCCGTTCCAGCTTTCTGCGGATATTTCAATGTTTCAATAATTCGGGCTGCGCCCTGCTCCTGTCATCTCTGGTTTAAACAGCAATCGACACAATATTTACCTTAACCGTGTCTGGTTTTCCCGATATGCATGGTGCTGATGTCTGCAATCTCTCAAGAGACTAGCAACTGGCCAGGAAGAGGGGATGGGGAGGGGGGGGGGTAGACTTAGCTGCTAGTGCGGGAATGGGAGAGGGGCTAAGCTGCTAGTGCAGGAATGGGAGGCGCGCTGAGCTGCTAATGCGAGAATGGGAAGGGGGCGGAGCGGGGAAATGGGAAGGGTGAGCCCAGTGAATGGGGTGAGCCGTGAGTAACGGGGGGCTGAGCTGCTAATGCGGAAATGGGAGGCGGGTATTTTGTGTTGGGTTGGGGGAGGGAGGCTCGACCGTATGGGGCGCCACGGGACCGCTTGTGTAATAGATACTAGGCCATTGGGGCCCCAGTCTATCCCTGAATTCCGTCCGTCTCATCCCTACACCCTTACATGCCGTTTTATGGAAGCCTTTCCTGAGTTTTACGGAGCTTTCTAAAATCATTTTCATGCGTCTTTATGATCCAGAGTCCTGACCTATGTGTGTTTCCTATCCAATACCAAAGGTGTGTGGAAGCAATTCTGTAGCGGAGTCCCAAGACCCTAGAATATCAGACTGGTTCACGTTCTAAAGGATTATCAATATTTATAAAGGTTAGAAGCTAACAAGTGTTTATAAGCAACTTTAAAAAGCTTTTAACTAGCTCGTTTTCAACGAAATCTGTGCAGGAGCAGGGTAGAAAAACCCACCAACTCGCCGACCGCGAATCGTGGAAGGTCTTAAACATTGGAGCATAACGTGCAACAAAAATATACAAGAAGCCCGAATCGATGGACCGGTTAAATAAAAGAATATTAGAGCTAGACAAGATAGAAAAATGAGACTAGAGACCACAAATTTTCCACTTTACTTGAGTTCATGGGCAAGGTATCCAATTTCGGACAAGTCAAGCCAACACCATAGACAGATCCCCAGGACATTCAATTAAAAAACTTTAGTTATTAGCAACTGTCCCCTTCCCCAATCACGCTGCATATATCTGGCTCTAACTCCTCCGTTCTTCAACATTTCGACCCCCTCGCGACTGACCTTCAAACAAAATAAATATTCTTCCGTTCCAAGAGGGCATTCAAGTTGACGTGGATGGTATGTCTAGCAGTTGCGTCCCCCTCGCTCCTGTTGGTCAGACAACCTACCAAAGTGTAGGGCCAAACAGCGACGACAGGGTGTGACGGTCACAAGTTGCCGCTTATATGGTTGACCACTTTTTATAGTGCGACGACCGATAACTTTTTACCATGGAAAGACAACTCTCTTGTTGCTTCATTTCTCTGTGAAGCTCGTTGCCTCGCGAACATTTTGTGAGGCAATTTGTTCAGGTGGCAAGGCGCTCGTCTTATGATTGATGGTTATCTACCAGGTTAAAAAAATCCTGGATCTGCCTATGCTTTGAAGTGTGAATGGATTCAGTAGATACCTTCAAAAGGTATCGAAATTTTAATTGCAAAAATTTTCGGTATCTGAAATTCAGTTGGTGGCCGGCTTGAATATTTTTCCTCCTCTGTGCAGAAGATTCCTTTCCGCCTCCGCTAGAAAACGAGCTACATTCCATAGGCTTAAGCTAAAGCGTTGACCTCAGAACTCCATGTCGCCAGGCAGCTTAAATAAAGACACGTGTGGTTACACCTGGTCACGAGACGATGGAGAGCGATCATGACCTCCATGGGAAAAAGGAATTCTGTGATGACCATTATAAGCTGCGACGTCCAACATCAAAGGCCTTTCACCAGTGGCTTTGCCGCAATATCCGGCTTCAGAGAGAAGCAGTTTAAACGATTTAATGAAACAATAATTTATATGCACGGGAAAACCAATATCCAGTAATCTTACTGGATCTATCAACCAGCCAGTGGAGGATCCAGAATTTCATTTGCAGTGGTGGGATAAAACGTTCAAGCCTCCTCAACCATTGTTCCTTGGAAAAGCGCGTCCAGCTCTGCATTAGCTTTAGAAACTGACGTTTCGGGGGCGGGCTGGATCCCTTAGCCCCTCCCCCTGCATCCGCCAAAGGTCTGACCAACATCTCGCTGAGTTATAAAATCCTCCGCTATGCAATGAATGCCACTGATCAAGTAGGCGAGAAGATCAACCACGAAACAGTTCTTTAAAATGCCGTAATCTCCCAATAGAATCTCGTAGAACCTCCCAACAGTGGCTCCAGTGATAAAAGTGGCCCAGGTATCCACTCAATTTCACATTCTCGGCAACGAACTACCAAGCGTAGTTTTGAGTTCGTGAACATCAACACATTGATCTGATCTTGGACCTTTTATTCGGGCACCACTCTGTCCGAGGCGAGATAAGCCACTCTCTCCTCAGTGATTTCAACTCTCACCAGGAGCGTAACATTTGCAGTTGGCTCGAGATCGTTGGTAAATACCAATGCCGGCATACAGAAAAGTTATCCATTGTAAACACCTTAGAATCATATGTGAATACGAAAATACAGTTTAATGCCGAAACCGATGTGTTTTAAGTACAATAATCACATCTGTTCATGAATTCCAGGACGGCCAAAACTGGACAAGGGTGATGCGCGTTCAAGTGAGGAGCCCTGGGGCTGAAACAGGGTCGCCAGTCGTGAAATAGTGGTGCCCAACAACAAAGAAGAGGGCAGAACAAACCCATGACGGCGGTGCACGTTGGAACAGGGTATGCACGTTCAGCGGCGC
The DNA here is from genome assembly GCA_034440635.1 of Lepas anatifera. Lineage (NCBI taxonomy): Eukaryota > Metazoa > Arthropoda > Thecostraca > Lepadidae > Lepas > Lepas anatifera. Next base: position 301,412 of record JAOTON010000288.1, on the reverse strand, counting down.
AACTTTATGTTTTCGATTGGGGGGCACCCGGCTCGAAAGGGGGCCCGTACATGATGGGGGCCCGTATCTTTTAATGAAAATGTGACCGAAAAAACGTATTTTCGACCGTTTGTTTTCGAAAACTGACTGCAGAGGTTAAATAACAATTTCTAGCGCGCTATTCGTCACTGTTCCTGATTTGCACTACTTAGCCCAAAAAGTAGTCAGAAGACCCAACACTCAAAACCGCTCAGGAGAACTTTGCCACAAACTTCTCCCATTAGAAGCCAGTGGTGTCTCCCTGTTCTATCCCAATACCTCATTGAGTTCTTTGCATTTTGGCGGGAAAGTGTAAGAAGCCCCACGTATCTTTCGGATGAGAACCCATTGGGACCGTTCTCATGCAAGAGAACAGGCAAGCACCGGCACTCAAATACATAGATCAATTTTAGTTTCTTCGTAAAGAACGCAAAGAAGGGATAGCGTTCTCGAACTACTTCGGGAATGGTCTCAGCTGATTGTGCGCGTGCGTGACGCTACGGGGCTGCGTCGCCATTGCAACACAACGACGCGACAGCGGATGGTTCATTTGCAGGGAAGCTCCGGGAGTTGAGAAGTGGAGCATCTGGCGCCTGTTTTGTTAAGGTAAGTGTGACGGCACTTTGTTAATTGGTAACAACTGTCGTGTATGGTAACTAAATGTGGCTACTGGCCTATGGAAAATTTGCATCTTTGTACAAAACTGTGGTACCACCGACACTTTGTGGCAGACCTGGCAAAACGTTTGGATGGGGCCAGCTCTGGAAAAAAATTCAAAAACTTAGTGTTTCTGAACAACAAAAAAACAAAACGCTTGCGCTTTGAAGAAGGGTCACGGGATCCACTGGCGATGTGCAGTTAGGTTGACTTTACCGTCTCCCTGTGAGAGGCGAGGTTTGGGAAGGAGGGGGAGGTTGGTTTTGTCCATCCGTCCATAGGCAGATCTTGAATTGCCGATCAGGAGAGACACATGTTCAGGGCGTCATCCAGACCTGGGGGACGCCAATGCCAGGGCGGCACAAATATATCCGTTGGGCGCCAAATCCGATCGCGATAGCGCTTATTCTTGCTTCCCGGGAAGGAAGCGACATTTATGGGGGCTCCCATTGACCTTTCAGAAAGTGTCATTGATCTCTCAGGGGCATCGATAATCGTTTGGGCGAAGTGGTGGCAAAAGTCTTTAAAAAGTATCTTTGTCCCATAGATCGGTCTATGCATCCCTCATATTCCTCTGATATATCTTTAAAATAAAGCTGGTAAAATATAGCTTATGAACCGGCATCTTAATGCTCAAATAGAACAGACCAGTGGCGGATCCAAGAGGCCTGCCCCTTAGAAATGTCCGAACCCCAATAGTAAATGCATAGCTGGATGCTGTCCGAGGTGCTGGCGGGGCAGGCTCCAAGCCCCCACCCCCTCAAATGAAGTCTTGGATCTGCCACATTAACTCAAACGTTTGGGTGGTTTTGGTCCATTTTTCGCGTGTTTTGAGCAGACTCATTTCCTTTTTCAGAGGCAGAACAAGTGGCGGCCATCAAAAGCCTGCTCGGGACTGCTGGGTTGGTGTTTCGTCAAAGCTGAAAATCGAGGAGGTCAGCCTAGTCCTCAGAGATCAGCAGCTTTAGAGGAGATGCTGGACGTGAGTGGGCCTCACGCAAAGCCCTGTGCGTTTGTGAACAGATATCTTCCTTATCTGCAGACATAAGAGCCTGATCATTAGTCATGCTCCCTTTATAGGGGCGTTCGACCTCCCTACTGACGTCATGTGCCTTCACTGTTTGCAGGCCACATATAACAATTTTGATCCGTTTGTGTTACAATATAAAGAAAACGCATTGTGTTGTTTTGTCGCCAAGTGAATCTTTAAGAGTCTATAAATATTTGATTGAACACCAGTGCATTGTATTAACTTTGGCGTGATTTTCCATGCCTCACCAAACCAGTTTCACTTCTTTGGCATCCCATTCTTTTGGAGAAGTCACGGTTACGTATGCCCATTTTCAGCTGCAGTTCTGTGTGAATTATCCGCTTTTTCTAAGTGCTTAACAATTTGGCTGAGACTCAAACACGAGGTCATGTTTCTGATTAGCTCCACCACAACAGTGGAGCTTATCAAAAATGTAACTTGGCATCCGGCCTTAGACCTAATTGCTAAGTGCTACGAATAAGCGGATAATTTACGTGAAGCTAGCGGCATTCCTCTTTTAAGCACCATATGAAAGAATTTTAGCACGTCTTCAAGAAGAAAGGTAGTCGTTCTCAGAGTAGACGCAGCGTGAAAATTTCGAGAATCTATTACTTCGAAAGATGGATACGGCTTCTTCTAGAAAACTCTAAAAACCGGAAAGGGTACTCACAGAACATTCTTAAGACAGCTGAGAACTGTTTGAGTTCTCCTGAAAGAAATGAAATACGTTTCACCGAAGAACATATAGAAGCGCATCACGTCTCGATATGAGAACCCCTATCAGTCTCGTTGAGAACCCTGACAGGTCTTAAAATTTGCTGTCCGATTATTGATATGGTGCAAGTTAAGTGCAAGAACTCTACGGGTTCTCCACCGGTTTTCAGTGAATCTTTTGAACGAGCTGCCAAAGTAGGTAAGGATATTGGATAAGTAGGTGTCTACTTACCGTCTTCGTCGTCCACGCGGATGCTCTCCTCCAGAGGTACAATGGGATCAGCCCCGGACGACGCAGGAGGGATGGATGTTGGAGGGTCTTTTAGCAAACGGGATCCGGCTGGTGCATGGGCGTAGCCACCACTAGGGACACTATGGACAGTGTCCCTACAAGTTTGGAGACCCCCCGAAAACTTGTAGGGAATGTCCCTCAAAGTTTTGAAGACCGGGAAAGATATGGCAACCGCAATATGTTAATTTCCGATACATATTCCAATGGTACCTACCTCATTCTCGCGTATGGAAATCCGGACAGCGTCATTCGTCCCAAAGATATTAAAAATAATGATTTTATAACCTTTGAATTTACTTTTTCCCAATTTCCCAAATCTGTCCCCCATTTCTGTACCCTATTAAAGTTAGGAGTGATGTTAACCTGCGCTCCAACGGGAGGTCCGGCGCCACCTTCGCCCCACAGGGGACATCGATGGCCCCCTCTAACTCCGAAAATATTGGGGCTAGCGCAAATCTGCAAAGTACAGCGGAAAGCTCTTGAAAATTCAGCACGGTTTTAACTTAGATGTGTTTAAGCGCTCTAGATTTGTTTGAAAACCCTTTGGTTGTTCCAGGGACACGAAAAAATGACGAAAAGCGCTGCCGTAGGGGAGACCGGGGCAAAACGGACACCGTAAGTGTTTTTCTAACATAGCAAGCTCAATAGCGGGCCGAAAAGTTTAAGCTATACACCCGGACGTAGCCTAATGAATTGTGTCTCTAATGTAAGAGTATGAACTTAAAAATTTCATTTGGAAAAACATGGCAGTAAAATATATAAGCAAATGTTTTTTGTCCGTTTTGCCCCAACCCTGGGGCATAATGGTTTTCAGCAAGGGGCAAAACGGACAGAATGACCTGCTGTCATCGCGTTAAGTTTGGTGCAAAACCGCGATGGGCTTAAGTCTTGGCGGCGCTCTCATGATAATTTTAATAAACCCATGTATTCATTCATACACGTTCAAAGGAAACAAATCGAATAACCAAACATCTAAAGCATGCGTTCAATATAAAATAGTTTAGGACCAGCCGATTTCATGGCGCTCCTCCGATGCCGACAGCCATGGGCAGAAGCCTGCCGGACGCGCCCACCAACAGGCCGGCACACGAGACCGCGCCAGCCGGCGTCCTGTTACTGCTCCGCAAATCTCAATGTAATCGTCTTGTTTTGCTAAGAAGGTTATGAAGTACTTTGAGCACTGCTCGTGTGAGCCGGTGAGAAAGGCTTCCTGAATGGGCGAGAATGTTAAGTAGACGTTTTACTTTTATTCTCAAAGTCTCAGTGCTGGGATCTGATAGTAATCAAGGCCGAGACAGGCAGCTAGGTTTATCTCCATACCTCTTAAACACGTAAATGGCCGCATTCAGACGCTTTCCCAATCCAGCGTACAGTCTGTGCTCGCTTTAACACGCGCATTGACGGGGGCGAGGGGGTTGGGTACCCGCCTCCGTCGGTTTTTTTGGAGATAACAACAAAGGCACGCGCCACCGTACTGGGTATACCTTTTCTCTGATCATTTTTACAACGTTTGTCAAAATTTTAAGGTTAGGTCACTCTGGTCAGGTTACCAGTACAGGTCAAGTGACCTGACCTAAAAAAGTTTAAAGGGAATGTGGCACCTTCATAACGTGATTTTAACTGAGATAGCCAAGTTATAAAGCAAGTCGGAAAACCCGGTAATCCATATATCATTTGTCTTGGAACTCGATATTTCCGTAAAAAAAACTAAAACCTACCTGACACCAGCCCCTCATCAGCCCCCGCCGGGCGGCCATTGTTGTGAGCTGCTGGTGTGACGACATATGCTGACGTCACGATGAGCATCAGCCAATCCAAGCCCTTGAAGCTTTTCAAGTATGGTAGTGGTTGCCAGATCGTGACATCACACAGGCTGATATTTATTTGTTTTTCTAGAGGAGTATGTTAAAAATCAAAATATTGAGCTTATTGTACATTTTTCAGAGAAATCATGAGTGGTTTCATTATTTTCGGCCAAAATTACGCCTAATTGCACTAAATTCCAGGATTCGACCAAGGTGCCACATTCCCTTTAAGATAACATAATCTGGATAAGGTAAACGTATCCTATTGAAACTCATACGAGCCTAAAATGAGCCCACCGAGCTGTCTAAAATATGTTCTGGTATTTTTTATATCGATGGCCTAAGGTCAGGTACGAGGCTTGACCTCTTCCTTGGAAATACGTGGGAAAAGTGGGTTTAATTAAATAATTTGTCATGTCCGCAGGGGCCCGCAACTTGGGATTGGGGGGCTCGTCGGGTCATTGGGGGGTGCTTCTCCGAGCATTGGGGGACTCGAGCCCCTCCAAATATGTGGAAACTTGCGCCCCTGTGCACGTTGAAATGGTACGTCGGGGGGAGGGGGGGCAGCTGATTCAAAACCAGCGGCGGCTCACGGTGGAACAGGCCAGATTCTATTGGCGTGTTGTTGGCGTATCGGTCCGGAAGTTAACTGATCCTCCCAAAGATGTTCAACTTCTGACGCCGGAAATCGTCAAGGGCGGCATCTTTGTCCCAAGGGGCAGGCGACATAGGCGGATCCAGGGGGCAGGGGGCACGTGCCCCCCGATCGACCCTCGGCGCCCCCTGAAAGGTCGATGGCGCCCCCTGAAATGTCGCTTCCCACCCCCCCCAGGATGCGAAAGTCGGCGCCCACCGATAGGACTTGGCGCCCACCTGATAGGTTTAGCCGGTCATAAGTGGCGCCCCCTGGTCCGGATGGCGCCCCCGGGAAGGTGCCCCCTCCGATCGGCAATCCTGGATCCGCCAATGGCAGGCGACCAACCCTTCGCTCTCTCTTGGATTTTCTAGATTAAGCTCCAGCTTAACATCAATGTTTCGTCGGTGCGTGACAGCAAAGGTTATCTTGGTTTACGGTAAAGACGTAAGCCTACAAATGCTGTATTTGAAAATTTATAACAAGTGATTCTATTTGACAATCAAACTGGGTATGCATACAATTCAACGCAGTTGCATCCAAAACACAATACCAATTTCATGTATACATGTATCCCTACAGAGAATATTAAGCATCTAAGTTCTGCCATTGCGTACCATGTGTCGAGAAAGGGTCACAAAGACATCCACATGGTGCCCATCTTCGCTACCATCTTAAATTATACCACCCTTCAAACTATCCAAGAACTGGCCATGAACCCAGCGTCTGGGAGGATGACCAGACAATTCCTTACATCCAGACCGCAGAACATTCTGTTATTATTGTACCCACCAACAGACTCGCATCCCTTAGCCGGCCATTGAACCGAGGGACCGTGACCTTGGCTCGCAGAGAGCCGTCAGATACCGGCCCGAAAAGGAAACACCACCCACTCGCTGACTTTCTCTACAAACACTGACAGAGCAATCTTGGTGACGCTGCCTTGGATACAAGCCTCGGCCTGAACTATACAAGGGGCGAGCTTACGCTCGTTTTCGCCTCTTCTTCAAATAACACTGGAGGACTCCCAGAAGTACCACTGGGTGCCCGCGACAACGCAGTCTCTCACGCTCTGAGCGTGACCTTGGCTGCGGTCATGAGTCTCCGTTCCCATAGCAACAGCCGGTGGATGGCGCTGGGGCGCTTCCAGGGAGGATTGGACTCGAACAAAACAGCAAAAAATGGCGTGTGTTTTTCACACGGGTGAGGGCGCACAAATAAGACATCAAAACTGTTTTGCGCCTAAAGAAAACCGTGATGTTCTCAGCGCACGGCAGAGGATCAATGGCACAAAAAGAGGCGATAATTTCAAGGATATCAGACCCTAGCACTCATTTGGCTGCTCCCTGCCTCCTCCAGGGCTTCAGTCTTAAAGTGGGAGACAGAAAGGCCAAACAAGTAATTAAACGTTATTTTGGTGATGCCGGCTATATTCTAAGGCTTGCTCCGGTGATAACTTGTCGGTACTTCAAGGAAGAGCCAGGCACGCAATAAAGGTGCCTTAATTCCCCGCCGGAGGCTAAGGATAGACGGCAAAGGGTTGCATGGTTCAGTAAATTAACATAGGTGAAGACCAGGTTTCTTGAATTGGACGAGGCTTTAGTCTTTTTCATATTTTGTGACTAATGTTTCATTCTTTCTGAGTCGACTTCTGAATCAATTGAATCGTTGAGATGGTCCGTTCTTCCATCTTCCTTCAGGTGAAGTCAATACCTCATTTACGGATGTGACTCCTTAACCCCGAGTTTCTCTGCAGGACTGAGCAGGGTTCTCAGCTGAGCTTCTCTGAAGTGCTTATAATGGTTCTCAAGGACAGCACAACGTTCAACATCTTTCTCCTTTGGTCTGACGAGATTGAAGCGCTGATAACAGGCTTAGAGGAAAATGTGTCAGGCGAGTTGTTTTTTTTTAATCTTAGAAACAGTTTACCTTTCCACGCGATGCTATGAGCAGTGATAAAATGGATGAGGGTCCTATTTGATCACCACGAAAGAGCTTAAAGGAGCTTAAAGGAACTTACCACAAAGAGCTTAAATATTACTGAAATCTGAATTGAAAATCTGCTTAGCACCTCGAATAACTTGGGAAAAAATTGAGAAAACAATATGGAAAAAATCAAGCGGAAAACTATTTTACATCCAAACGAAGCCACCCATGGAGGAATGTCTCAAATTGTTCCTAAAAATTCGAATAACTTGACTCAAGAGCAGGCGTGTCAAAGGCTTTATTTGGTCGAAATCGCGAGTCCCACACAAGAGACTTAGTAAGAGAGTTGAAAAGTACAGTGAATTGAGGACATAGTCGCACTGAACACGGAAAGTCCCTAAAAATAAAGTTCTCGTATCGGCTACCGCTTTATTTCCAAGTGCATTTTCTTAATCTTATATTCCCATTTTTTTATAGAAAATGAAACTGAAGCATTCGGTTTTTTCACAGAGACAAAAACATGATTTTCTTGGTGTTTTGTAAAACTCATGTATTGTCCATAGCTAAGTCATGTGACTTCATTATCAGCAAAAATGTCGCATCAAGAATGTTCTGGGTTCCTCTTAATTTCCAAGCACAAGATGACTCCTAGAATTCTACAAAGTTAATATTTCCTGTAATAAATATCAAATGCATTCAAAACTGCCTAGTGATGAACCTGATTTTGATGACGTCAGCACCCTCTCCAGCTCTTCCGCGTGCAATGCAACTTGCAAGCAAACTGGTTCCTCCAGCGAACTGGTTTCTTGCAACATACCATTGCAGAAGATCACTCCAAAGCTTCGCGAGTCCAAAGCCACGAGACCAAGTTATATTGCGAAGTGTTTCATGATAATTTATGAAAAACACTGCATGGTTAGGGATAAAAAGGTGCGTCATTATGAGTGAGAAGAAACTTGAAAATGATTATCCTAAGCATTTTAACGAGCGGCATCAATCTTGACCACAAGTTGTTCATAAGGGCCGATGAAGCTCAGGATTAGCACATCCAGACTCCCAATCTGAAGGTCTCTGGTTCAAATCCCCTAACTCGCTGAAGGCAGGGTTGGTTTACGCTTTTTCGAAAAGATGACTGCTTGGTGCAGCAATAAATAACGGACATCTCCAAGAGTTGCCAGTAACTGACATCTGCTTTCGTATCTGGCAAAACCAAAGTGCTAGGAAAGCAAAAAAGAAATGCATCGGTGTAATGGATATTTCGGCGTGCTGAGCCCCGTCATACAACCGATTCAATATATTTTGAAATGGTATTAAGCTCTACGTATCATTTCAAAGTAGTTATTTGGCAAGAATAATTCAAACACATGTCCATGGTTCCGAAACAGCGTGAAATCGAAGCATACGTCATAATCCTAAATATAGTTAGTGTCAGAGATAATAGAGATAAGGTAATAGAGATAACGTAAATGATACAAAGGCGTTATCCGAATTGTGTAAGTCTAGCCTTACACCCGTGCATGCCCACAAAGCTTTTCTGAAAAACGTTCCAAAGTTCAATCTATGATACGGCTGGATTTTCCAACACCAGTGACGTCATATGTACCCCACGAACCCAACGTGGACATGCACACTAATTTGTCGTGCATGGACAAGCATGAGGCATGACAAAATGGTGAATGTTAATCTTTGGTTCGGTAAATGTAATGAAAATATGTGAAACTTTTTGACTATATGACACATATTTAGTTCATGTATGTAAGTATAGGTAGGTTTCGTTCACGATTACTGACAAATGTGCTTTTCATAAATGGAGCTCGTACCTAACCCCCGCCTCCGCCCCTTCCAGGATTGTCAACAGGCAGAATCCGAACTGAACATTGCTCAGTTCTATGTTTGATTCAGGGATAGTGTTTGTATTTTGCAGCGAAGAGTCTTTAAGTCCGATGTGCATGATCTTCAACACCAATATCAATGGCAGACAAATGATACGCATGGTTGTAACCTGCAGTGAGCTAGCTTTCAAGCTTGCAGCAGATTAAAATTACAACAATAATGATAGGTATCCGAGAAGAAATAAACATAAGCTCCATGAGCAGAGCTCCAAGCCGGATCAGACTGCCGATTGAGTTCGTCACGTGCAATTCCCCCAGCACTCATGGTCTGTTCCAGGGGGCTGCGCTCCGGCTTTTTAGCATAGGTCAAAAATGGCAACCTCAAATCTGGCATTCACCATGGTGATGACATCAGCGATCGCCTAGAGCTGCTTAGCAACGCATTGTCGCTGGGTATTGTAGAAGACGGGGCTATCAGGAGATAAGTTTCGTTTTAGGGGCAATAATACTGCTTTTTGTGGACGTGGGGTAATAAATTCTGGGTCTACCCCACGCCAGATGCATTTTGAAACCGTACAAACACTCAACGATCCGTAGCCGATTTACATTGAATGAATGGGCGGCTCCACCTCGAGAGCAACTGCTGACGTCACAAACGTAAAAATCTCTAGAAACAGAGGTTGCCATTTTTTTAGAGCGGAGCGTTTTACCTCTACATTTAAAGGCCCTGGTCTGTTCCGAGCTAAAGTGCTAGGAAAATAGCATTTGATGAACTTGAAGGCTCTAGGATGTATCTGGATCGGCGGTCCGATACGGATCGTATTTAGACCATTGAAACTAATTAATAAATAGCGAGGGGAAAATGAAATGCGACCAAGGATATTATCTATCGTTGCCGTTATTGATTTGCAAATTCATTCCATAACCTTTCAGGTCAACCAATTGCTGGCTTACTGTAAATGGATTATGTTTCTGTCCGTTGTGCTAAATAAACAAACCATATAACTAGTTTGGCGAAGACCTAACTCCCGTAACCCATGAAGATCCAACTATGATCTCGATATATGCATGCCATTGTTTTGAGAAAGCAATTCTCGAGTCTTCAGCTGTGAGGGTGACATGTAATATAAATATATATCCCCTATCATGCCTTGGTTAACACCTGTCTGACCCACCTCGTACCCATGCTGACACTATCATTCGACCTTAAAACATTAATGTAAGTTACCATTTGTAAATGTTTGGAAAGTCCAAGTTCAAGACTCTGATGCAAAACTGACTCACCTACCAGTCTTTCAATGTTACAACCAGTGCAACGTAATGAATAGGCTGTAAGACGATAATTAACACGCATACATCATGATGGAACCCAGCACGACTTACAACACGTGCAACTGTAATTAAAAAAGCCTCACTACAAAATTTGAGCTACCTTTGAAAATTTGATTGTAGTGGTGAAACATGCTTGACTTATAATATATCATGATGTGCGGCTGTAATTCGAGAACATATCTATCGCTTTGAGCAAAGACTTGCTGTCCCAACAATGCATATTTGAACAGCTTGTTAAAAAGTGATCTAGTGTTCAAATCCAGAATTTAAAGACATTAGAATGATGACCTATATGCATATAGTCTGTATAAATTTTAGGTGTGTGGAAGACGTTTGAAGTTTGGGCTAGGATCTGATGTTTCTGCTTTTGTAATATGGAACGGTATCCGTTTACTCAGTCCGAAATAAAATGTAGGTCTGTCTGTCGCGTGCAACTGTAATTAAAAGACCTTCACTAACCTCTCCGTGATGGCTTCGCCGGCACATGCTGCCACCAGCAGCAGAAGCACCGCCAACTGCCTCATCTTCAATCTCTTCTCGCTGCTCTTCAAATGTCACCAAGTCCCGTCTCCTTCCAGCAACGCTCCGTCCCCTACCCGGCCGGTTCTCGGGCGCGAGTGGGCGTTTGCCGCCCGGCGCCGTGTTTTGTAGGGGACCCGGCCTGGAACAGAGATGCCAACTCGTGCACTGGAGAACCCAACGCCAGTGTGGCAGGTGTTGCGTGCATGTTGATGTTTCATGTCACGATTCCATTGTAGCAGGTAAGTTCTGGGAGAGATTGCTGGAGATGGGGCACCATGCTGTATATATCAATGGAAATGAGCTTGGGCGCAAGATGATTAAAGTGATGAGTAAAAGGCGGCAGGAGTGAGAAGATCCCTAAAAAAAGGAGTTTCGGGCAATTTTGCAGGCCGGCCGGCCCGGCCGCTGCTGATTTTGAAGCCCGCACAAGCCCGGTTTGTGGAAGAAATGGATTATCAAGCCCGGAAGGCCCGGTATCATGGAAAACCATTAACGACTATATACAACATTTATTTACTTTAAAGCTGTTTAAAATATATGTTTTAAGCCAATTTATCCTGTAAAAGTTTTGGTTTCACCCAAAACCATATCAAAAGGTGCATGCAGCATCAGTAGCCTCAGCTATCTTAATAATTCAGCAGAAAATGATACTGAAAAACACAGTATGAAACATGGCTTGCTTATGATGCAAGCTTACTTCAGGTAATGACCAGCATCACCTTATAAAAACAAAGGGTATTCTAGATAGAGGTATGCACATGGCAGCTATAAGAATTGGGATGAAATAAGTCCACTCATGTCAGACATTTCCTCCATCTTTGCACTTTTATCAATCATTATATGCTGGCACGAGCCTCACAATTGAGTTCCAATAATGTTTATGAATAGAGGAGAGAGCAGTGACAAGTTTTCAGCTAAAACTTCAGAATATCATGGCGGAATGGCTGTGAATGAACCAAAAATCCTTCACATTGTCCCTCAATTGATACATGTGAACATTTTCTTTAGTTTAGTCACTAAACAGCTTGGAAGATAGTTAAAAGACTGTTCTGCTTGGGTCAGCCCGGTCTGCAAAGTAGGTAAGCCAACAGGCCAACATGAACAAGGCCCATCAGCCATATACAATTATCAAACCACCAGCCATAAAGAACTATCTTGATAAGGAACCACTAGTTTTCCACAGGTTCGCACCAAACATTGAATAAAAATATTGCACCAATCTCCACCAAAAGTAGATCTGACACAAAAAAATAACTCAATCCCACCCACATCACCATTTGGGCTTGAACACTATTTCTGTTTGCTTTGTTGTATTTTACGGGCTTGCGCTTAGTAGGTATCTGAAGCGCCGTGCTTGTCTACATTAGAGCAATCATTTATGAAAACATTTTCACCAAAATTTACCAGAATAGTAAGTTTAGCCCTGTTCCAGCTGTCAGCAGAGTTTTGTCAGCACCAATCAGCGGGCCGCGTTGCGCCTACGTCACAGGATTGTAGCCTCTCCCCGGGAACTAGTTCTAGAGGTTTTACGGGCTGATGGCCTGCTGTTTGCGCTGATGAAAATAGTAAGTGCACAAAGCGGCAGCCTAATATTTTTAATCGAATAAAGGATTAAGTTTCCTTTGCTTAGCACAAACAAGAGGTGATTATGGCACTGATGTTACTTTTCTGGAGGAGAGGTTAGAGGTGCTGCGACAAAACTGTGCTGACAGGTGGAACAGGGCTTTTATTTCAGCGAAAATATTTCAAGACTTTGAAAATATATTTTAAAATTCTACAGATTTAAAAAATAAGCACAAAGTGTGTGGTGCATTTCTTTGTTCCTGAGAATAGGCCACTTTTTAAGTAAAGGTATCTTGCTTTTGTGCACTTGTTTGTGGACTTCTTATTCAAAAGGTTTAACTTTCACAGGGTAGAACCTATGAACATTAGACCCTTTGATCAGTGGACCTTCTGATGTAATCCTTTGAACCGCGAGATGTGATCCACCTACTGCGATAATACCCAGGAAGTATCTCCACAAGGAAAGTGCAACACATAGTGTCAAGTATATTCATGTTTTGGTGTAATTTCAAAGGTTCCTTCTAAGGCTGACTGCTCTCCCCAGTATCTCCCCCACAACTGACTAATTTATGTTTTGAAGTACTTCGATCAAAAACATGTTTTCTTTGTGGCTATTTCCTTGCTTATACTAGCCCTTTCTGAGTGGATTTTGCATCTTTTGGGCAATGAAAGACAAGATGAAGCTGTGGAAGGGTCAAACCTATCAACATTTGTTCTTGCAGCTAGAGTTACCAGGCCAATTTGACAATTATGGGCTCCCACTAGCTAGTTTGTACCTGACATATTTACTTCACCATTTTTCGTAGAGGACATAGGAATGGCTCCATAGATAACATTTTCTTTTACCTGGAGCTGAAAGCTTCTCGAAAGAATTTTCTAGCTAGAGCTAGGTGTTAATATCAATATGTTAGCACAAATTGGTTAAATGACTTCCTTTGAAATGGTATACTGACAATATGGAAGTAACAAATATGCTATCACAATTTATATTTTGTTCACCCATATATGACTTGAAAATTTTAAAGTAATCAGGATATTCACAAGATGACAGTATGGCATGGATGTGTGCAACTGTAGGCATTATTCAATATTTGATTTTAAATATTGATTCAGGTTTAAGTAACTTACTTTTGACCCTGGCATGAGTAACAGATAGAAAGCTAGAGCTTCATGCTTTTACATTTCTGATGTATGTCTAAAAGTCTCAAAATTAATTGTAAATGCATTTTCAAAGCTGCTGGTGCATGAAAAGACTATGTTTCAGTGGAAAAAACTAGGTCTGTACTGAAAAGGCTTATTTAACTTACAGAAAATTGACTTGAAGTCCCAGTTTAGTTGAAGCCTGAATGAGCCTGGGTGAAGCCCGTTATCAGCCCGACATTAACTTAAACCAGGCCTTCAGGCCCGGTCAAAGCCTGCGGGCCTGGGCCGGGCTTTGCCCCGGGCCCCGGGCCTAGAAAGTCCCACCTCTACTAAAAACTAAACAAATTAATCCTAAAGAAAAACAACTTAGTTAATTCTTTAGAAAAATAGTTTTATTTCTTTTGGAAAAAGAAGAAATAAGAATACTAGCCCCATAGATCAAAAGGTAAAACCCACCCAAAACCCTTCCGAAAGACAGTTAGATCTTAAACAAAAACTTTGAAGCCTTCAACAGCCCCTTGCGGGGCCACCGTTGAAATTAAATCGACATAAATCCCCAAAAGGACCTATAAAAGGGTGCATAAGCACTGATGAGACGTGGTCACCTAGGAATTAACTCTTCTCTTCCCAAACTCTTCCCAAAAGAACCAAGCTGGGCTTAGCGGGAGAAGTTTCCAATTATTTGCTTCCTTGGAGTCCTTGAAAATAGTTTGTTGACCTATCAAAAAGAGGAGATGTCATGGTAGGTAAACACTTTACCCTTCAGGCCTCTGAAGGAATCCCCGTGTTGGCGCACTGCGACTGAAAGATTACCATTTTACGCCATTTTCTAACCATGCTGTGATTAGACGCAGAAACTAAATGACATGTATATTAGAATTTTTATGAATGGGAATGAGAATATGAATGAGAATGAATGAATAGAATTGAACGAAGGACAGGTAAACAGCATCATACTTTCCCAAGAAATGAAAATTTCTTCCGGTAAACTCCACAACTCGTAATGAAAACTCAGAGGCACTTTAGCCAGGTGCCAAAGCTGGTTTAACACCCTTGTAAGAATGACACCCTTGTTGTCAACACCCGTGCGACACCTGCAATGGTCTATTCCCTAAAAGAACTAAACACCTTCTATCCGTGTATTGCCCATATCTCTTTCCAATGAATGCCATGGGGACGAGAACCAGACCAAGGATATGCTTTGATTACGAACAAATCATAAACAATTGATAACACGTCTAGCAGGCAGCCTCCCCGAATCCTAATTGAAAAACAGAGCAAATACACCGATATCTTATATTCGGCACATCCTTTTGTCAGAATTATCATGATACAATAGCTGAAAATATAAATTATTGGTTATAGTGTGAGCCAAAACCTCGAATGAACCTCGACCTCGACTGACGCACCCTATAACCAAAAATGTATGTTCTTAGCTATTATATTCTGGGGATTCTGATGAACAGTGTTGAATATACAATCTCAGTGTATTAGCTCCATTTTGCACCAAGGATACGAGGAGACGGGCCACTAAACCTCTTATGAACTTACTATCCTGCTCCTTGGTTCAGCACTGTGAAGTCCACAAATGATACAAACAAAGAGCAAATGCTATTATACCGTGCCCCTTTGCTAAGCAGAACTCCACTGTAAGGAGATTTTCGTGTTGGCATGCTGTACTCTATCCGGATATGTGACGTCATTCTAGGTACTGGAAGAGAAGGTTAAGAAGTGTACCTCACTGTCCAAAAAATTATTCTAACCTTGTGCTACTGAGCGACTAATCCTTTACTTTTCAATTTTTAGGCGCACCTATGCGATTAAGTAGGCTCCAATATTTAAAACCATTCCAGGCTAGAGTCTTCTTTCCAATGCTAAGCTCCGACTAATGATTTTCTCTTGCTACCAATAATTCAATTAAAGGTCATTTTGACAGACGGCCGGACATAGATTACAGAGCAGGTTTGGGGCAGAACGATCAGTGTAGTGAAACAGTGGAGAAATGAATTAGCGTGGAACTTACCTGCTGTTTCAGGTAGGTTTAGTTATTTTTGACAAACGTCAATGGCCCAATATGAACACTTCAGTGTGTTTGAAAAATAAACTTGGGTCAATATGCCCACTTAAAGATGAGGTCATCAGATATGCAACAAAGCAAACCTGTTGTTGTGAAAAACATTATTACAACGCAAATGTCATGGTTGTATTTATTGCCTGTGCTATGTTTTGACAAAATATCGATCCCATCATCGGTAAAAAGCGGTAAAGACAAATACAAAGGACCAAGTTTATACTAATCTACATTTACATGATTAATAAGCTTAAACGTAGCGGTTTGCAGCACATATCCTTATCTTTGCCTATTTTGCTTGATCATGATACCGATATGGTCTTGAAATCGGGAGTATATGATAAATACAATTATAAGATTTGGGTTGTAGTATTATCGCTAACGATAAAAAATACCAAAGTTATTAGCCAGTCGGAAAACACACATACATTAACGACTGAACGCAATTTACGACAGCTGATCTGCCCTCTGGGTGGGACGTAGCCTCATTTCATGTCTTCGAGATGGGACATAGCTTCATTCTCTACCCCCGAAGTCGACGGAGCCGTATTCTCTGCCCTCGGGATGTCATATAGTCTTATTCTCCCTTGTCCGCCTTCCAAAAATGTATAATTTTTCGACTTAAGTGTTCACCATCATTCACTGGCTCAGCGCTAAGCCCCAGTGATCTTCCTAAAATATAATTTACGAAAAAAGTCGCATTTTTGGTTACGGTACTGAGTGCTGCACTTTTACAACGGTTTCTAGGCAAATTAGCGGGAAAGAATATTGGTCAAGTATCTGTCTTTAGGCTTTCAGTCGACAGTTAACAACAGGACCATCTCTTCTTTCCCCTATTAGGCATGCCTAAGCATGACGCTGAGGGTAGGTAAGTATGCCACTTGTTTCCCCGGGCGCTGGTCCATTAGGTTGTGTTTGATCGGACGGTACAGAAAGAAATGTGCAGAAAATAGGTCAGTGACAGGGGCGGATCCAGGATTTCCTCCAAGAGGGATTTATCTTCCGGGGGGAGGGGACTCATTCGGAAACTCTTTTAAGGCCTGTCAACTTGAATTTTTAAATCTTGTGAAAAAACTTGTGAGATAACTAACGTACCTTATAAGGCTTAATAGTCTCAAAGATTGATCCCAGCAAAAGGTAATGATTTGATATACTTATTCCATCCGATGGAAAGCTGTTTGACTCTAACAGAAGAAATGGCGAATCTAGGCCGCTTGCTTAGGGGAGGGGGGCAACGGTGCTGAAAATCGTGACAAAAAAGATTTTAGGTCAGAGTTAATTGGGGATTAGAAGACGCATACCGTTGTTGGTACCCCTTTTTCCTGGATCCACCCCTGTAACAGACTCCTAATATAACTAGCGGTAACATACTCTTGCTAATCACCCTTTCCTTGCTAGCTCTCTTTTATGAGGGGGGGAGCTTGCCTAGTGTACGTATCCTCCGGCTTTAGAATGGGAACTTTCTGCGTGAAATTTATTGTGGCAAGCACTCGGGGCTCCCTAGCAGACTTGATACCAGTACTCAGGGGCCCCTGAGATCAAAATGTCCCCAACGCCAGCTCTTGAGGATCCCGAGATCAACTCTTTGGGGCCTCCGGTACCCAAATTTGAGTGGTGTTTGGGCTCCCTACATAAACTGTCGAAACGCCCATCAGACATTCCATGGGCCCCCTGCGGGGCTCTTTGCAGTGCTTAAGATCAGCCCAAGGTAGGTGGGTGGTCGCCCCCGTTCAACTCCGTGGATTTGCTACTGGTCGGAAACCGACGCTGAAGAACGGATGTTTGGATTCGGGGCTGACAATGGCGGCAGCAATGTGATCTGTCAGCCCCCAATGATGATGATTATGATGATGATGATGATGATGATGATGATGATGAGTTTGTGTATAATGCTAGTGATGATGATGATAGTGATGATGATGATGGTGGTGGTGATGGTGATGGTGGTGATGGTGATGATGATAATGATGATGATGATGATGATGATGATGATGAAAATTCTGATGAAGAAGAAGATGGTGCTAACGAAGATGATGTTGATGATGAAGATAATGAGATAATGAGGACCCTGATGATTATGATGATGCTTTACCTATCATGATGACATGGGATATTACCACTACCAGAACTGCCCAGTAGGACACGTCATAATACATACAATTCAGATCCAATTTTATCCATTTGCGAAGCTTCCCCGAGTTCCCCGGTCAATCACCACACCATGATTATCAATCCAAATTTAATCCATATCTGAAATATACAACAAAATCAACACAATTTGAGCTTGAGTTCAAATCCATATCCAGATACAAACCTAGCAGAATTTTCCACCCGTTCCAATTGAACCCATTACACATTTCGATTGGATGGGATCTCCATCCATGCATACAATTCATGATGTATGTACTCCACGCATAACCCCCTTTTCATAGTTTTCTCTCGACAATGCCAATGAAATTGATAAAAATGTTTTTTTTGTGTGGCTCTATTCAGCGTTATCTTTTCATCAGCTTGACTCTGAAGATGCCATCGTAATAGAGGGATGACTTTTCGGTCGGTAAGGGGCACCTCAACGGTCTAATGAACGCTTTGATTTGATGTAATGTCCCCAATGTCTTATTCACCACAGACTCAGGCGCAAACGTGAGACACTCGTGCATATCCTGCAAGAGTAGGGAATTAATATTTCCGGAGCTTTTGGGTACATTGTCTTTTTTGTCATCTACATCAGGATCAACTTTCTTTGATCGTCATAACAAAGCTTGTTGCCTTTATGACGTTTCGTGGCTTTTAATCCCTGTACTTTTGTTTGCTCATCGTGTTTGATGATAATATATATCTATGGATCCAAAGAAGAGGAATAGAAAGGGATACTTCTTAAAAATAGATCCATGGTGTTTAATTAGTCTGCCATTCCTGTGAGGTTTTGGGCCGTGTTGTACTCTCTCGGGACTCACCACCGTGCCATGAAGAACTCAGGAATCAATGAAGCAGAGGTCAGAAAAATGTTTAGGTCTCACCAACTGATTTACAAACCAAACTTGTGCAACCAAAAATATTGAACTCTGACGCCAAAAGGGAATCCTTTTCCAGACACTCTGAACCCTTTTAAATCTTAAATAGTGTATTGTCAGACTAAGCGTGAGATTCTTACGCTGAGGTATATACAGTCTTGCCATACAGTCTTGTCACCAACGTGATCTACTTTTGTCACCAGCATTGGTAGCGAGCTGGCATAATGTTCGACCTCGGCAATGAGCCCTCGATGATATGATGGCGTGCAGGCTGTTAATGTTCGTGCGGTTTCACACAAAGTATGATCGACGGTAGTATACACTACCAAAAGTAGTACTCTACTAATAGCTCAGGGACTAGCACTACTACTAGGGACCAACCAACACCCCACAAATGAATCTCTAAGGAGAAATTAGCAGATGACGGCGACATTGGAAGTAATTGGCGGAAACATTATTGTCAAACACACATTACGAGGACACCATTTGGAACAAAACCTGCCAATATTATGCCTGGATATTCGATGTAAAAAGTCATTTCATCAAATAGGTCAGGTAGGTTGGAGTATTATCTCCATAATCACATCTACCTAGGGGATGCAGTGGCGTAGGAGATAAGTATTCGACTCCCATGCCGCTGACCCGGGTTCAAATCCCCGGGCGGGTATTCTGCAGAAGTCATTCTGATCCCAAAATACCCTCCCAACAGGGTGACAATTGGTAACACCATATAATCTCAGCAGTCGGTGTGCTGTAAGCCCGAAACTTGCTTGTTTATAACTACGCCCGAATTGATCGGTGAGAATAGTTTCTTAGGATGAGAGAGATATACTTATCGGTACACAAACTGCCAAGGCCATAGGGCGTTGCCAGCTTTTTTCCTGCTGGATGGTTCCCGGGGAATTAAGTTGCTCCATGCGCAGAAGGTTCGGCGAGCCTTAAACTTGGTACGTTTTTCATAGAAGTGCAAAATGGAATGCGATAATTTCCAAACAAATAACATGCTATAATGTGATAGGTGCCTGTAAAAATAAAATATGTTGACATTTTAGAATGCAAACCAACCAAAGAGAGAGAGAGAGAGAGAGAGAGAGAGAGAGAGAGAGAGAGAGAGAGAGAGAGAGAGAGAGAGAGAGAGAGAGAGAGAGAGAGAGAGAGAGAGAGAGAGAGAGAGAGAGAGAGAGAGAAGGAAAAAAAAGAAAAAAGAAGAAAAAAAAGAAAAAAAAAAGAAAAAAAAAAAAAAAAAAAAAAAAAAAAAAAAAAAAAAAAAAAAAAAAAAAAAAAAAAAAAAAAAAAAAAAAAAAAAAAAAAAAAAAAAAAAAAAAAAAAAAAAAAAAAAAAAAAAAAAAAAAAAAAAAAAAAAAAAAAAAAAAAAAAAAAAAAAAAAAAAAAAAAAAAAAAAAAAAAAAAAAAAAAAAAAAAAAAAAAAAAAAAAAAAAAAAAAAAAAAAAAAAAAAAAAAAAAAAAAAAAAAAAAAAGAGAGAGAGAGAGAGAGAGAGAGAGAGAGAGAGAGAGAGAGAGAGAGAGAGAGAGAGAGCGAGAGAAAAGAGAAGAGAGGAGGAGGGAGGAGGGAGGGAGGGAGGGAGGAGGGAGAGAGAGGGAGAGAAAAAAGACAGTGTACCCTTCTTTCTTGGGGTGTACGTAGACATCCGAGCTTTGGTAGCCATTCATACAATCTGAGGGAAAAACAGTTAAATATGTTGACCTAAAAGCTAGATAAGAACGTCCCCCTCAAAACTGAAACAAAGAGCATTATATCGGTCAAAGAACAACAGGGCTTCGCTTCGGGTTATCAACACATAATACATTCATCTGCACATGCATCAGATTCAAAACTGATATCTCTGCCACATTGTCTTCATCACTCAGCTAAGTCTTTAGAAGCCACTGTCAAATCTGCGAAGCGCCAGCAGCACAAAAGGCGGTGGCAAGGCCACACTGGGCACAGTGTTTTTGTTGGACATCAGGCAGAGGCCAAGGACGCAGCACATAACCATTTTGTTTCGGTCACGAAAAACGTAGTGATACTGTGGGAAACTCGGTGGCAGGAGTGCAGCAAGAATGACGTATTGAATGGAGCATCATAGGCGGATGCAAAGGGGGGCCATGGGCACTTGCCCCCTCCCCCAATCGACACTTGGCACCCCCTGAAAAGCCGATAACGCCACCCTGGAATGCCGCTTTCCGCCCCCTCCCCTCCAAGGGTGTGAGTACCGGCGCCCGCACGATAGGATTTGGCGCCCACCTGATAACTTTTCCCGTCCAAAAGTGGCACCTCCTGGTTCGGATGACATCCGCCAACATGCACCCCTCCCCTGGATCCGCCCTTGGAAGCATCCGCACCACATTGGAATCATCCATACCACACAGCATATCTACGCTACTGCGGATCACTTCTACCTTAGGACGCACGTAATTTCCTCAGAAGCGTGCCTCGCTATTGCGCGAGCTAACCTTGGCCCGCTGTGTGCCATAAAACAAAGAGTCGGCGAATCGAGGAGTGGTGAGCGCACTCTCCTCGAAGATGCGTCGATAGATGATTGTTGTTAGGGGAAAGATGCTAGACGCGATGGCGATGGGAGGGGAAATGAATGTTTAAATATATCGTCTTTTCTTCTTCTTTTCAGAATAGAAACCGGGGGAGTCTAAAAGGGTGAGTATAGACCTGACTTTTTCTTTTTTCTGACATCGACATCATTTGGATCGACAACCAGACGAGAAAATCTCCATTCCCTTCGTTGCTCTCGGGGGCTGGTGAGCAACAGGTTTTCACCTCGCTTGCTGGCCCGGGGGAAGGGGGGGGCAACGGAGGGAGTTATATTAATTCATGCTCTCATCTTTAGTCGCTCTCACCTCATCAGTCACCCCAAATATACAAAACACGTCGTTGTAGTACGGGCAGTAAATATGTCTCAGGCTCAGCACCCAGTGTCAAGCTGCGCACTGGGTGTTTCCACGAGAGACAATCATTATAAAAAATTGTTGTCGTTGAAAATGCTTCCGATGTACTTGACCAACATTATAATCGAGAATGTTTATGTACAGCCCTTGTAATTTAATCTGTACACACTAGGCTCAGAAGTTTTTGTTATATTATGAGCGAACTACTGCTTGCAGAGTCGTAGTTTATCATTCAGCTTGTGTGTTTTTATCCCAGCTATCGATTACATACCCACTAATACTCAGCACTCTGTTTTAGAAACTAATAGCGAACAACTAAATTGTCACCAGACAGCCATCAAAGATGCTTTCTGCAAATTATTTTCAAATTACGAACCGGGAACCCGGTTTTGGGACAATATCTAAAGCCAAGGGCAAGACACACATGCTGTATATTTCATCCTGACCGAGAGAGCTATAGAGATCCAGAATTTAGCCAAAAACTGTCGAGCCTAGTGTGTACAGATTTAATTGCAGGGGCTGACGTATACGCAGAGGATATGGACAAAAATGCAAAATCAAGGTGAGAATCAAGTGGGGAATAGACAATTCAGTCGAAATCAACGTTGTCTTTTAAGCCACAGATCCCGGGTTCAAGTCCCGGCGAAGCCTGTGAATAAGTTGATCTTCCAAATCCCTCCCAACAGAGTGAGAGTGCTGTTGAAATAGCACTTTAAGGAGTCAATGACTCCATTATTACCCTGATCGGTGGCCCCGTCCGGATCGTATGCTGACCATGGAAACTAAATCCAAGTTAACGTCCGGATTTAAAGCTACCTGAATTATCAATCCAATCAGTCCAATCTGACAACTCAATCCAGTCTGATCCACGGGTAAGATTGAATCGGATAATCATTCAGACATATAATACGTGAAATACTCTACAACTCTCTGAGTTGTTGTGCTTTGGCCTTAGGCGGATCTACAATTTCCGTTTGCAGGGGAGGGTGGAGGTTGGTACATGGTCAAGATGGTGTCATTCAGTTTAGGGAGCGCCACTTTTGGACGGAAAAATGTACCATGTGGGTGCCAAATCATATAATGCTGGTGCCCATACGCTCATTCTGGGGAGAGGGGGAGGGGAAATAATTTTAGAAAATGTCATCAACTACCACAGGAACGCCGAGACCATTTCAGGAGGCACCGATGGTCGATTGGGGATGGGGAAATCCTCCTCCTTGCCGACTGGATCCGCCTATGGCTCTGACTCAGGTCTCGCTGTACGCTGTTGTCGATGCGTGTGTTGTTTAAACACGGCTTCAACTAAATCCCGGGAACAGCTCCAGGACTTGGTCCAAAGTAGCCGGCACGTTACCGAGCTCCGTCAGTGTTCGCAGAAGAGGTTACTGGGTGGAGGTCAGTGTGGCATAACATTTCAACATCCATTCTGTTTCGTCTCACTTAAGCCCATTGTGTCCAGGGGCATAGCCAAGGGGGAGGGGCGGTAGGTACAGCCGCCCCCCCCCTGAGGGCCCGAATGGCCTCCCTGAGGACACGAGCCGAGCGACGCGCGGCTGGCTCGCACTATGCTCTGTGGCCAAATTTGAAATTGTATGCCAGACAGAGCCCTCTTAAGCACTCTTCAGTGCTCTATTCTGTAACAAGCAGGGCCCCTTTTACCCATCAGGGCCCTTTTGGCGCTGTCGCAGGGGCCCTTTTCGGGGCGCCACCCCCCTGAGCGAAATCCTGGCTACGCCCCTGATTGTGTCCCTATCTATCCAGAAAATGTATCCAATAAGTGTTCACGATCATATCCCATTCAAAGGCTCCTTATGAGATTTTCAACACAGCATGATCCCACCCCCGTCCCGTTCGGGATAAGACTGTGGAAACTGGGACCCATCCTGCTCCATGATTCCCATCCCGTGTCCCGTCCCGTGTCCCATCCCGCGTCCCATCCCGTGTCCCATCCTGTGTCCCATCCCGTGTCCCGTCCCGTGTCCCGTCCCGTGTCCCATCCCGTGCAGACCTCTGGTCCCATCCCATTCCTCTGGTTCCAGACCATCTGGTCCCATTACGATATCCCATCAGTTTTCCAGGTCGAAGTGTGCACCAGAGCTTTATAGAACGCCTGAAATTGCAAACAACCCTCGACAATAGAGCATATCAATGAGGCATGACATAGCATGGCCCTATGGCCTACATAGCCCCACTGAGAATTAAGATTCAATTCATATTCAATCCAATCTGTCTACGAAGTTTAGTTTCCGCTACCAATCTGGGCCAATCCGATTGTCCAATCCAATTGCCAATCATGGCGCTCAATCCGCATACCATCAATTTCCGAAAAATAAGACTAACCAGACAAGTATGAGAACACAAGTCGATCAAATCCATACCTGGATGACAATTAAACCAAATTCAAACCCGGATTAAAGGTCATGCAATTTTTCTGGCCAATCCAACCCAATCAGCCGGGCATTCGGGACTAATGAACAACTAACAAATGTTAGACTCTACAAATCGACCTCGTGATCGCAACGCATGATGACATGATAGTTATCATCATGAACCACTAATGACAGCGTCGTCAGACAACACTGCACAGTGGCGGATCCAAGAGGGAAGGCTAGGGGGCTCAAGCCCTCCCCAAAATATCCGAAGCCCTATAGTTAATACATAAGCGAGGGGCTGTCCGAGGTACTGGCGGGTGAGGCTCGAGCCCCTAGCACCCCCCCTGAAATGAGTTCCCGGATCCGCCACTGGCACTGCAACCATCCAGGGAGTCGCAGGGGAAGCCCCGTTCGCTCAGCGTCGGCCGCGGTTACCTCAGGCCTTGGTTTACCACTGCGGCTGGTGGTTGGTAGTGCCAGACGCCGCCGGTGAAGCTGACGTGCCCGGAAAAAACGTCGTCACCTGTACTCAACGCATGGGCGGTTCTAGTATTTCCGATGGTGGAGCACTTTGAATTAGTTTCCGGAGGTAAAATACGATCGGAGCCGGACAGGTGATGATGATAGTGGAGTCCTTAAAGTGCTTAATGTTAACCTATCTTCTTACTTCTACGGCATCTCTTTTCGTAGAAAGAGTGAGAAACGTTTACCTATACGGAGACGTAGGCACTTTAGTTAGTAGAGACTATTACCTACGAGATTGATGTTATCCACCAATCATAAAATGTATAGCTAACAGGGTAAAAGTGTGAGCCTCCTTGTTTCGTCCTACCACATCATAAGGGTAAAAATAAGAAAAATAACACAACTGCCCATCCCGTGCAAACCAAATAAGCCTTAAAGAAATCCAATGGTAATTGTAAAACACTTCGTATCGAAAAAAACTCTGAACAAGATAAAGGTTTTTTTACAGTGATTGGGTACATTTTCTCATAAGAAGTAAACACTTTACCAAGCAAAGGCTGGAGTGTGAAAAAGTTTAAACAATTGTGACAAAGGAAGAATAAAAGTGAGCATAATTTTCACCCACCAGTAATTTTCCTGATTTATGGAATGTGTTATATCAAACTAATCGTCTCCAGAGGTACATCTGTGTCAAGATACTTTTACTTAAAGGTACGTTCAAGAGGAATTCCTCCACGCCCGAGTGACGTCACGCGGGCGTGAAGGAATTCCTTCACCATTGAGCCGAGCCGTGAACTCCTGCTAATGGCACTTCCCGCTTACGAATTTGTGAGAATACACGGCAATCAAGTTTATCCCAAATGCAATAGATAAGTATATTATTTTCCATTCTGAGCCTCTTTTTGCAGAAATTTGGATATTTAATTATTTACTTTTCCCACGTTATACCCTACGAGGTGTGACGTCACATCCGGTGATCCGCACTTGCTGTTGGAGGGGTCTGCATCCGTGTAACACCTTGATTCTGCTCTAATATATATGTACTGAAGGAAGACGGTGCTGATTGTGATAAATCTCCCTCCTCAATACTTCACTCAACTTCCATCCCAGCCAACGGTTCTCCAAACAGACAATAGCCTGGACCCTCTATTTCGTCCCCTCTAACGGTCCGGCGTTCCAGAACCTGCCCTCGCGACAGGGGGCCTGACCGCCACGAGAAACACACAAACGCGGCATCAAAAGACTGGCGAACGAAGTACTAAAAATAAATACCCTGGCACTCAAAACGTTAACCGTCAGAACACTTTTGAAAACATCTAGAACTTGAACCCACCTGGCATTCTAGGGCACAAATTCCAGCCAGGCCACAACAGAGCAGAAGATGGGATGTGGGTAGGGGTAGAACGAAGCCAAAATTCAAACGTAGTGCTCTGAGAAAGTGCAACAGAGGCAGCCCACCTGAAACGAACTTAAGAACATTTGCAAAGGTATGCGTTATTAAAGTGCAAGACAAGGCGAACGTGGTCGGTCGTGGACTATGCAGTTTATTTTTGTTGTGTCCCCGCCAAGATGAGAGATGTGCCCCCTCGTCATCCCAGCTTTCGGCGCCCATGGTAGGTACATACATCGCCTTTTACCCCAGGCGCAGGAACCGGCCCCAACTTTCGGACTAGGGGCAGTGTCCACCCCCACTTTGAGTCGATTCCGGACCTTTTCCGTGGTATTAGACCAAGTGGTATACCTCACCAGCGGTGACAACTTTTGCCCCCTCCCCCTAGCAACTTCAACAAATTTCCTCCGTCTTCGCCTTTTACTGTGGTCCATATCAGCTGCGGGTTTCAGACGCGATTCAACGACTTCAGCGGTGCTTTTCAGCATTTAGAGGTGATTTTTTTAACTTTGAAGAGTATTCCCCCACCCCCTGAAGCATACTATTCTACACGCCCAGTAGCGAAACGCCCAGGAGGCGACGCCCAGGACGCCCAGGAGGCATCGTCACTCTTCCGACAACGGGCTGATGAAACAACACCTGTTGAGCTCAATTACCATTCATCCTCTCCCTGCGTCTCGAGGTTCCCATCGAAGTAATCTATAGAAGATCTACATACCTGGCTTTCAGAAAATATCTATCGATTCTTCCCACACGGCTGTGACGTCACAAGTCTCAGTAGCCACGGAGACTTTCCACTGCAGGTTCATCCCATTGTTTGTATCGCAGGCGAGTGTTCTGTGCAATTGCACCGGATGGTTTTTCCACGTGACGTTGCCTGCGTGGGTCTTGCTCAAGGAGGTAAACTCTCTCAGCATGCGGGAAACAATGCTTGTGGTGACGTACATAGTTTTTGAGTGTTGTATTTGTCTGTTTGTTGTGAAGGAATGTGAACCTGCATAAAATTCTTGCTGAAATAATATTCAAGCATTTGACATCGGAGAAAAGTGAAGTTCGCCCACTTTCAACACACGTGTTCAATCATGGTGGAGACCCGGGGGGCTTGGGGGAGAGGTCAGGACCCCTGGATTTCGGGTCTCCTATAGGCTTTGTATAGGGCTTGTATTTCCGTGCCAGCGTTAAGCCATCCAGGACCCCCCCTTGGTCGAGAAGAGATCTCCAGCCTTGCACTCGGTTGTACGTATGCAGCGCTACCAAATTTGTGAAATCGCTATCGCTACTGCCGCTACATTGGATGGCTGAAATTGCCACTGCTACTAGCGCTACATTTTCAAAATAGAAAAACCGCTGTCCGCTACTCTGATATCGCTGCTTTGTATTATAAAGCGCTACTAAAGCAATACCCACAGGCTATTTTTTAATGGGTCTATTGAAATAAATATCAAGGACCCATGAATTATTACTCTTATCAAATATGCAAATAAAATCACGCAACAAAATGCTTGTTCCATTTCCTTTTGTTTTTCTGATGGCGGAAATCATTTATCTACCATCTCAATTTCTTGTTGGGCGTTGGTCCCCTGAGTAGGCAGTCGGTAGTGATAGCGACTTTGAATTCTCCTGAATCCGCTTTGTTGTTACTTTTTGTTATAGAAACTGTTAATGCTACCGGTAATCCGTAAACAATTGGAGACTTTGCATGTAGCGGAATTAACTATTACTAGTGGACTCTACTTTGTGGACTCTACTCTACTCTCCTACTCTGTGTACTCTACACACGTTTAAAAAGTGCCTGCACTGAACTGCTACCATAAAGATTGTTAATTTATATCGAATTATATCATCTATTACATAAAAAACAATACCTACTGATTAAGCATGCCCTTGTGTCGGTATCATTGAAGTGTTTGTAGGTTTTTTGTATTTTTTGTATCGATATCATCGAAATTTTTGTACGTTTTTTTGTATCGATATCATTGAAGTTTTTTGTAAGTTTTTTTGATCGATATCATTGAAGTCTGCATGTGTGGAGTAGGGGAGAAGCGGAACACCCTATTCTGTATACTGTACATGCCTTTACAGTGTTTGCGCTGAATGATTTCCATAAAAAGGCTGTTAAATTATATTGGATTATATCGTTTGCTACATATATCTCAATACATACTGATGAGACATATCTTTGTATCAATATCATTTGAATTACGATATTTGTTAATTTGCTCCATGTTCATAAAAGTAAGCATCATAGAGGAAACTAGCCACTGAATTATTTTATTTTAATTTCGAGTGACGTCACTGGATAATGCACTAAGACTACTCGCATACTGTGACCATGGAATATAAATACCTGGAATGGAGACCTCAATGCAAACCCGCCCCGCTTTTGGGTGCCAATCTAGGCCATGAAAAAATCCTTCGGTAAGTAAAGCTCGGTAAGGATCAATGTAAAGTCTATGGGAGATGTGGTGGCCGATGACTTTGACGCGTCATAACTTATGAACCGTGGCTTGCACAGGAAAACGACCATGCATTTCGGAAAGCCCAATCTGTGGTGCGTCCGCTAAAATACATTTTCAGCGTGAAATACCTAAAATCTTAGAGCAAAGCGCAGGAGAAATCAGAATCTGATACTGCAGCTCAACTTGTATTATAACATGTTTTAAGCGCGCGCGGCACAGCGCCGTAATAGCGCAGTGTGTTAAGCCTCGTCTAGTAAGCGGAAGATCCCGGGTTCGAATCCCACGAGTGGAACTTTTTATCTTCATAATGGTAATTTCGTCGCTCAATAGCGCAGTTGGCAGCATGCTTGTCTAGCAATCGTTGTGTTCCGGGTTCGAATCCGGGCTCACGCTGATTTTGCATTCATATTTTATGGTTATTATGCAATTATTTAGGTTTATATTGGATAAATAATACCTCAGTAGTAGCTGTTTCCTCTGGGTTGAAGTAAGGCACGCGGAAAGGCCTGTTTTTTGTTGAATATTTTACTGCCGTCTATATTTTAATGTTCTTGGCTATTTACCCAATTCTTTTTAATGAGCCCCACAAAAGCATCCCAGAAATCAACGAGCCTTCCGTTCCAGGTATCTGTATTCCATGCTGTGACTGGTTGCCCCCCCGCCGCCCCTGAAGAATGCCTTGATCCGCCACTGGGTAAGTACCAGAGTATATCTTGGATCGGATTTTTGAGCAAATGCCCAATTCATGGAACAGATTGGATAAGACTCGATTGACCATAGAACTCGGATAGTTTTGAAGATATGGCAATGGGTTTGGACGCCGATTTGTGTACATTTAGTAGTATTTTCTGAGTTAACATTCTCTACCAGAGAATCTATACATTCTCTGAGATTTTCTCTGAGTGTGAGAGTTCTCTGGCCAAGGATCGGATCTCAATCTATAATCATGGTGTGTGAGCGAACAGGTCTAGATTCATTTTCATCATTTCAGAAATGGATCGAGTTGGATAAGAATGTTTTCGACCATGATGTACCCCAGTAACTACCCACCTCCATATCGTCAATCACCCCAGTTGTAAACCTGTACAAATAGAGTGACCCATGACTTCATTATAAGCGAGTGATGACCGAAACGTTCCAAGAAGTGTTGTTGTGTTCAATCACTCTGCCTATTACAAAAGAATAAATCTGATAGGCTCCCTGGGAGTCTACGACTAATCATACGATTAAGTTTGATGTTTTGAGAACACTGCTCGTTGCCTTGTTATTACGAGACAGCTTTGAGTTATGTCTGTTATGATTCAGTTACTGTAGCAAATGTGCCACCTTACAGTTATCCAATCGTCGTGAAAGACACGTGGATAGCTTTGCCAATTGAATTGCAATTGAATGGCCCTCGGTGACCTTTGTAACAAAAGCATTTTTGTGCAGTGAATCATGCGTTGGCAACTGAGATATATTCGAAGACAATGCAAGTTGACGCCAAACATCCACGAACAGAAGATGGACCTCCCCAGTACTTCCTTGGGCATGTTTACCAAGGTATTCTACAGCTCATGGTATATTAATATCCGGACACTTTCTTTAATTATTTCACAGGGTGAAGATAGTTTGTAGGGCATTGCCATTGTACCAGCGCCATCAAGTGACAATTAATGCCAATCGGCAATTGGAAGCATGAGCTTGAACACAGACACTGAAATCTACCTTCAAATACTTTAATCTGCCTTAAGTTTAAGTGATAAGTTCCTCACCCAATTTAATTTCCTGTGGCTTGGTTTTATATTTATGCAATGATTAAGCTAATGATAAATTTGGCCAAAAAACTATCTCCTTGAATTCGAGATGCCAAATTTAGCCATTTAAGAAGTATTTTTTTCAGGCAAAGTCCTCTAACAGAATCTCATTATGATAAATCGTTCAAACATTATTAGTCATTTATTATTTATTTATTTATTCATATCGCCTATAGATGCATATCCATTTACAGGCGAGGTCAGAGCCTAAAATAAACACAATTTGCTTCAAGTAAATGACACGCATCTCACATGAGAACAATAAAATGCATTACTCTAGGTTGGGCTGTTCCTCCCCGAGTATAAATGATACTGGCAAAACATGAATTAAAAGCTAGAGAAAATACATGATCTAAAAATTACCTGCTGCGGCGATAGCGCTAGCTCGCAGCAAGTACATGGGGTGAACGGATGTATGTTAAAACATTGACTTTAAAACTGCTTAGATATTCTACAAATAGGTCGGAACCGGAACATGATAAGAAGGCATTCATTGCCCGCGGGATCCGACACAAAAGCCCCTGGCCCACAGTGTTCACGCGCCCGCACCGCTCCACAAAAAAGATGACGCGTGCGAGTTGATCGAGATGGCACATGTAGAGGAAATTTACTTAACAAAATGTCAGAGTCTATTTTTCCACAATAAATGATTTTTGGAAAAAGCAGATCGTGTTGAATTCTTCGAGATCCAAGAGACGTTATGCCAAAATGATGCATGAGAGCGTCATAGGACAATGATAAGCATGGTCTGATTGTGTGATGATTTAACCATAGAAGGAACTTGTGCTGCACTCGATCAACTCGCACGCCGTGAGAATTGGCCGGTCATCACTTTATGAGCGGTGGTCGTGACTTGAATTAAATTGATTCTTATAACGATCTATGATATTACGATAAGTATGAATGGCCGTGCCCGAATATGCTACCATTCTGAAATTGCCCCATTTTCACCCTGGGTTGGAGGAGTTAGGCAAAAAAGACACATTTAGAACTCACAGTCATACTCTTTCTTGCAGAAATTATCAAACAACTGCAGGAATGTTTGCCATTTTTCATTCCACATTTTTGTTAAGCAGGATTTATAACAGTAGCATAGAGTGCTAGCATGTGCTTGAGCTGAACCTGAAGCGCCATTTCAAACTTACATCAGGCTTGAGAAGATATTTGGCGCAGTATAATAATATTCTGAGCTCGACAAACTGAAGCTTGAATTTAATGGGCAAAAATTTCACACATATATGACATTGAGCAAGCCACTTTTCACCTGCCCAATCGGGTCAGAGAGCCAGTACTATAGTTAACTAGACTATACTATAGTTACTAAATACTATATTATAACTATACTATAATTACTATACTACAGTTATTTTATATAGTGACTTTACTTTAGTTCGGAATGAGGCATTCTTGAGCCTCACACAGCTCTCGTCCTTAATCGAGGTCGATAGTTATGTCATGAAAGGTCAAACCAGCTCTTATAGGCAAGCGATAGCAGTTAGGTACAACTTTTGGTTCTAACTGCTATTTGAACTGTGTGCCAATCTTTGCGCACCATCGAAATTATATCGTAGCGTTAAATCCAATGGTGTTTACCATGATCTCACGAAGACAAAATATGAAAATATGTATGTACGTGTAAATGGTTCAACCCTAACATGCATATCACCGGTAGGTCCTGAAATATCCCAAGGATGCCGGTGTCAGTGCGCCCCCCCGCCCCTGCGATGTGTTTTTACCTGATAGATTTTACCGTCCAAAACTGGAGCCCTTTTGCTCCTAATGACATTTCCATCTGCTCAAGTATCCCCCTCCCCTATCGAGGATCCTGTAACTACCCATGTCTCCAAGCAGTTCTGACAAAAGAAAATCGATAATGTTTGTCGCGGCGTTACGTGGGCGCGAGTGTTTAGCGTGCACGACTTCATCAGGGAGCTGGAACCAACGATAATTATTGTTTCACATGCACTTTCCAGGAAGGGTTACTACTCTATGCATGCTGACGTCTAAGGCATTCCACAATAAAAGCAGCAGGTGAAAGGTACTAAGACGCCGACTGGTCTGAGATTGTTTGTGAGTTGTTTCAAGGGTGGCTCTCTCAGATGCTCGATATTCTTAGATCATAAAGATATTAACTGTGCAGTTTTGTTCCTGTTCATTGAATAGTTTTTTAGCTACGATTTTGAATTCGTGAAAGATCATTTTCAGCTATTGTACATATACTAGGCTTTTAAACCTGCAATTGGGTGTTAGGGAACCTAAGAAACAAAGAACCAGTTTATGACGATCACGAAAACTGTCAAACAAGGTCAAACAAGGACTTTTAAACTTCATCTTAGATATCATTTGACTCCTCAGATCATGCCAACCAGTGTGGTAGCAAGTTTATTGCTGTATCTTCTTTCGTTCAAAATTTATAGAAACAAACGCACTCGAAAAGTGTGGCCTTGATGACCCACAATGACCTTGTGATTGATCTGATTTCAAAATAATCGGAACAAATTTTATTTCAAAGCACTTTTTCCCGAGAGGCATCATAGTAACCAGCACAATCCAAGGATTTGAATTATATGCCAAATAATCTTGAAAACTCATTGTTTTATTTTTGCCTAACGTCAAGGCTACTCAGGGTCACACCGTGCCCTTACATAATTATGCCGCATATCGTTAAAATCCTCAGCTCAGGACAAACATATAAATGCCTTTGTCTTTGTTCTAGGTTCAATGGTCCTCGAGTTGTAATATATTTCCTAAACGGGCCTAAGTTTGACCCATTTTGGCCCACTGTGACATCAGGGGTCAACGGATATGGTTCTAACTCGGCTCCAAAGAAGAATACGGTAAGGCGCTTTCAGTGCCGTTTCGATTTTTCCGTATCGTCTCCGGTTCTCGAGATGGTAGTGGGAGGGATTCGATCGGACCCCCAAGGTGGTGGTGTGTACGAAAAGAGCCCAGGTGGTGCCTGGTTGAAGTTTCTACAGCCCAATTATAATTTTCCTTTTATGAATGTTGCACCTCAGTCTGTACCCCGGTGTGTTTGAACGCCCCTTCCTCGGATTCCTTCCAACGGAGCCAGAAGGCGGCGGCATGAAGCGTACTTGGCACACGTTAGGTCAGGTCAAGGTCACTTTCTGACCTAGCATAGCCAAGATGCATATCAATCGACTTGCAATGATAATCCGAACGTAATTGTCATATGACGTCAGCAGTCGGTGTGTCGTAGAGTCTGAACCCAAACGTACTGACGTGAAAATGGGGGCTTCATCACCATTTCCTGCGAATTTACTGACCTATGTGTGAAAACGTGCTTAAGTAATCCCAGATGGCCCCTAAGAGACCACAGGTCCGTGCTTGCATCATCAACCTGGAGGGTGGCCAAAGTTACTCCGATTTTTAGAAAAAGGAGCTGCTATTTGTTAGCTATCTCTACAGATATAGAGCCATATATATCCCGTCTTCCCCATACATTTCAAAGGGAGAAGTCATGGCCCGTACTTGACCCTAGGCCACCGATAAAAGCAAGGTTCTGCAGGTTATACTTTATTGTCAAACAGTGGGTTTAATATATGATATAAACATTCGAGCGATAGATTAAACTTGTTTTCACCAGTACCACGCTCCACATTTTTTAAGGTGAGTTCACTCGAACTGGCATGGCGACATGATCTGAGATGACACAAACGTAATATATTTAAGGCCTAGTACCGGGTCATATTACATTGGCAGGTTAATACCTTAAACGACACAATAGCACTGTTCCCCCACTTTACACCACACATACACTGCCCCTTCCCCCATAATATTCACGTACGACAGGGCGACCCCCCACGCACAAAGTCCACTTCACCCGGTAACCCGCCTCGGCTAGGTCTAAACCATTAAACATTAACACCATAAATAAACCACGTTGTGCAGTGAGGGGGGGCGCCCGGCAAAATAATGCAGTTAATTGAGGGTAAGGTTTACCAAGTATGGCAGCGCTTCACGCTAACTTTTTATGGCGCCGTCATAAAAACCCGAGTGGGTGTTCCAACACCACATCCGGAGCGAGGATTAAGTGAAATCCAACAATTTATCACAAATGTTTCAATCATGCCCACGACTGAGTCTAAATTCGTCACAGATGGCATGGCCATGTCACCTACCGTTCCCCTTGTGTCACTCACTAGAATTCCCAGCTTAAATGATACCGGGATAGAGAATCATCATGCTATGCACGACCTTGGAGTAAATATGGACGGAAAATTAACCTTCGTCAGTCACATCGATCTGACCGAGTCAAAAGCAGAGAGTTTCAGGTTTGTTCCGGAGCGGGCTCATAACGCAAGCAAGTTCTCTCCCTGCATATCGATATCGTTTTTCATATGAGCTACACGCTCCAGCCCGATCGTGACACTAACGGAAAGCTTGTACTTGAAAAACTTGTGCTTGGAAACTTGTACTAGAAAGATTGTACTTGAGATAGTATTCATCCCATGTTGAGCGGGTTTTTGCTTTCGTGTAGCCCGAACAGTTCAATGACTAAGTGAGCTTAAGCGAGCTGGTTGATGTGCTGGCAAAGCTGGGAGCATATGCAAAAGAAGGGACATGCCAAATCATTTTTAAAACCACACCTTTTTATTAACAAACCATAGTACATGTTTCATGCATCTCTAAACGATGTCATATGCGGGCACATCACTAGGATAAGAACTGTGTCATTTTTGTGACATATTATGCCATAACTTGGGTCTGGCTCATGTGGGACCAATTTCATAAGGATCATAGTTCACTGCTGCCCTCTCAATCAACTATTAACTACTCAAGCGTACTTCATAAGACCTAGGTAGGCTACGTAATTAGTGCTTAAGCTAGCTAGCTCATTACAAAAACTAACCAAAGATAGTATTAGGTCATGAGCGCTACGAATTAAATGCTAAAATAGTAAGCATTGAGCAGCTTTAGGGTTCAAAAATATTTCTGATAATAATTCTACAAGACAGTTCACGTACTTATCTATTTATCTATAGCAGCATTTTAATAAAATCCACTGAAAACCGTGGCTTTTCAGTCCTCACTTAAACAGTATGACGGCATGAGACACTCGCAATCAAGGCGTTTGGAAAACACAATTATTTTTTAGCATGTTCATGCATTTAAGTTTTTTTTGAAATTTCAGTTTAGGCTCAGGGTGAAAGTAGGAAAGACTTTGTTCGGCGTTTGAAGGTAGTTCGCTGGGAGCAGTGGCGGGCCTGAACCGGGAGAGCATTGCAGGCGTCCACTGCTCTGTAGGGGAACCGTTTTTCGTCGTTTTGAGGCGCGGAGCTCTCGTTTCGGCTGTTTGTAGTAGGGTCGCGTCGGCTGATGTTCGGGTGTTTCGGGATGATATTTCGTTTCTTTGTCCGATGAGTCGTTTTATGGGGGAGTGAGGTGGCTTAGTGTATAGCACTATTGTCTTTTAAGCCACCGGTCCCGGGTTCAAGTCCCGGCAGAGCCTCTGAATAAGTCAATCTGATCCCCAAAATCCCTTCCAACAGGGTGAGCGTTGGCGACGCCTGACCCTGACAGTTGGTGCGTCGTTAAACCCCAACAATTATTGAGTCGCTTCATGGTTGTGGGTCCATCGGCTTCGTTGATAATTCGATGGATCGCTACAGAGTCATTAGTAAAAACTTGCTGAGTCGGAAGTCTTTACTCGTTTGGACGTTTGTGACACTGGCCTCTGAATAGACCCAAGCTCGGAGCACAAGGAGCACCGCTTCAATAACTTAAGTGGTCAAGGTTTATTCAATCATAAATCAAGCCGCCACGCACTGGCGTACAGAAAAAGAATACTGAGTCGGACGGTATGAAGGGGAAGGCCACGTGTTCTATCAGTCTAAGCCAGTGAAGTTTTTCGAATCATAACTTCTCTGAAAGTGGTCTCAATTAAAACTATGTGTTCTGTTAAGAAATTTATTTTCCAAGATCATAGCGATGAATGTGATCTGGTCAATATTGTTTAACTCAACGACTGGTAAGAGATTTCCAAAATCGCAACGGAACCCAGGCTTCATTTTTGTACAGTGTCAATAGTTTGCAAACAAGTTCTTGCCTGAAAAATAGGTACCATCCAGTAAACGTGTCATAAGAGCACGTATCGATCGACCCGAATATCGATCGATCTCTCTTTTCCGGATGCTCCAGAACAAGACACTATTTCATGAACCTCGTGCCAGGAAAAAACATTATGAAATCAAACAATTTATTTTCTTGTTTGCTTTATGCATTCTAACGTCATCTCTCCAGGGCTCACTTTGTAATGACAAAGATCTGACAACCTACTTTTGCCCTTTGACTTGTATCGTATAAAACACAAATGCTTGCATGTGACAGGAAAATTTCTTAGATGACATTTTATCTTCTATTCGACTTCATCTCTCAATGGACCGTGCAGGAAGTATTTGATGGTCAATGTTTATGTGAAAGAGAACTCAATAACGTTACCGCATTATACCATTAAAGCTTTGCTGATGTTCATCTCGGATTACTTTGCATCTCGGATTCAAAAGAGGTGAATTTTACAGTGTTTGGAAATGTCGTGATGTTTTTAAACATTCCTGAAACAACAATTCTCTTCTGCGGACTTTACTATTAGAAGCTGTTTTTTACTTTTTACTTGAAGGACCAACATAACTGTTCAAACCCAATGTAAATTTGTCTGATTTTTTGTTGTTAATTAGTTTCAAATTACGTCATCCGTGATTTTTTGCATTTGTCCCGATAACATCGTTAGTTGCATTCTACACAGATTGGTGTCAAAGTGACAGATTCTGTAGTTTTAAGTTATTAGACTGACTGTTTATGAAATAATTTCTTGAAGCACCCGGATCAAATGGCAAGGTTTTTTTCGGGAGATTCATAATTATTAACACTTAAACCAACACAGCAGGCAGATGGACGCGTTTCGACAAAATTGTCTTCTTCAGCATCTATGGTAGGAGGGACAAGGAGGGATCCCTTATCCCTCCTACCATAGATGTTGAAGAAGACCATTTTTGTCGAAACGCGTTCATCTGTCTGCTGTATTGGTTTAAGTGTTAATATCTGTCCACCACTGTTATACAATTCATAATTATGATTGAAAGAGCTGTTATAAATGTTTAATTGTTTCACAGGTGAGTTACAGTTGGACCATATTGAAAAATGGGTGCTTATATAAATGTCAAATTAAGGTAAAATTGCTAAATTACTTTAACTATTTTGTCACGAATCAGCCCGATGAAGTTATTTGACAAATTAGTGTTCAAATAGCTAGAGTCATTTAAAAGCTCCAACATAATCTACCTTTCACTTAGGCGTTTATTAACGGTTTCACAGACCCTGCCAATGCTTCAACTATAAACGGAAGAAAGAAACGACAAACGAAATTCTCTTGGATGAATTAACGACCGCTTATGTATAAACTTATCCAATAAAAAACTGCCATAATCACTGCAATAACGGTACCCTCTAGGCATCTCTCACCTGTCGCCAACTACCAGAAACGCCAACTTTGGCAAACAGCGCGACAGGTCCGACCTGTCTCAGCATGGCACCGTATCGACCGACGCCGTAAGGTTCAAAACCCGCCCGCCCACCGCTGAAAACACGCCCCAGCGGCGGCCGGCGTTACAGCCTCATTATCTGCGGCGTGACCGGGTGTGTCACGCGACGGTCGCCTGAGGCAAGTTTCAGTTGCTCTTGGAAACACTCTGCAGAGGGAGGTGGAGGCGCCTGAGGCGATTTTACTGCAGAGAGGTCACTGCGGGGCCGCCGGGAATTGTGATTTCGTGGAGGGAAAAACATAGAAGAAGGAGGTAAATAAAGAATAAGGTAAGATTCTTCTATTCTTTTTTCGTGGTTTTGCAGAGTATCACAGGGTGATATTCCATGGAGATCGAAGTTATGACTTATTGTGCGCTAAACACTTCGTATTTTTGAGTTATCTTGGCCGGTAAGCATCGGAGAATACCTATCCTGCAAGATGAATATGTTCCATTTGAAACGCCATTGAAGACTTTGGTATATAACGGATGGTATAAAATGTCTACTGGATACTCTAGTGGACGATCTATTGGTTTTCAGGGGGGTTACTCTTATACTGTTTAGGTATCACCAAAGTGAAGATGTCAAACGTACTTACTGCTTTGAATAATGATGCACAAAAAATAAAATAGTTCAAATGCCTAGCTGTTATCTTTGTTTGTATGCTTCAGAGGGGGAAGAAAAGGCGATTAAACTTTCTGAATAAAAGGAATGAGGCAATTTCTAAGGCAAACTTTGTCCATGCTACGAAATTGGGTGAATCAGTGGCGGATCTAGTACTTGAGTTTGGAGAGTCCAGCTGTACCGAGGTGCTGGTGAGCAGTGGAAGGAAGATGCATCTCCCAATGGTAAAAAATACTGCTGACAAGAACGCGAAATGCGACGTTCCGACTCAGTTATTGGGTAAAACAAAGTCTAGTTTTTCTTCCCATTCTGACTCACTCTAATTTTGCTGGAGTTTTGTGGAAATATTTGCAACATTTTTTCAATCTATATGCTCGACGAATGGAGTGTCCTCAAACCTTCAAGGAAGAGCGAAGGTGCTGAGAAAGGCGAAGAGGAATAGAACAGATATCGCCAAAAATGTACGATAAAATAGGGAAAATCGAAATAATGCCTTCAAATGCACACAAAACTGTCACTCCAAAGCTAAATAATTCATGCCATCGGAGAGCTTGGAAAATCTGCCAGCTCGAAAACAGTGGTGGTGAAAAATTAGACCAAGTCCGTGACAAATTAGGCAGGATTGTGCACACCTCAGCGTGACAAGTTGACACTCAGTCTGCTAGTTCGATATTTAAAATTTAAAAGGACTCAGAGGCCCTAGAAAATTACCCAGTGTTGGTGCCAACGGTCAATTCTTGGTTACATGTTCCGCCTGGTTTGAAATTCCGCTGGTGACTATGAAACGCTTTTTCTGCCTTCTTCAGTTTGTTGGTGACATGGAGCACCACTACGGGATGTCCTCTTGCCCAAAGACGGCCGCGGGCTGAAATGTTACGTTCGTCTCTCCCCGACTCATGGGCGGATCCAGGGGGCAAAGGGGGGCACGTGCTCCCCCATCGACCCTTGGCGCCCCCTAAAATGGTCATGGCGCACCCCTGAAAGGTCGATGGCGCCCCCTGAAATGCTGCTTTCCACCCCCCCCCCGCCAGGATGCGAAAATCAGCGCCCACCGATAGGATTTGGCACCCACCTGATAGGTTTTGTCGGTCAAAAGTGGCGCCCCCAGGTCCGGATGATGCCCCCCCTCCCGGGAAGGTGCCCCCGATCGGCAATCCTGGATCGGCCTATGCCCCGACTCCCTCGTTTTCGTTTTACCGTGCATTCTTGTGCCTTGTGCTTTTACCAGACTGCCGTCCAGCCTTCTTAGCTCCACTTCTGCAAATGAAGAGATGAACTCGAGTTCATCATCTTGTAGCCTATAAGTTCGGTCCGGTCTTAGCGCCCAATAATATTTAAAATTGCAGCTCGTTTTTCCTAGGTCGGGTTTATTTTGTCAGTGTCTTAACCCTCGCCCCACCGGGGGCCATCGATAGCCCCTAAGGTTTTCGGGATAGCAGAAAAACGACGAGGCGCAGAACCGCGGTTGAGGGCTCTACCTCTCACTGCATCATTTTCCCATCATCCCTGAAATTTTTACCCCGGGTCACCCAAGGTCAGGTCACCAGACGAGGTCAACCAAGGTCACCTCGCTTCACTTTAGAGCTCTGTAAGAGCTACATTTCAAAGTCGATCGATTTGAAACTTCCTACACTTCATGACCCCTCCAGGGTCTACAAGGTGTATATCCGGGATTTTTCGATTTCGTGCCCTGAGGTCAGGTCACGAGGTGACCTCTCCCTTGGAAAAGCATGGGGAAAAGCTATTTCATGATATAAAAGCCACAAAAATGATTGCAAATACTCAGACTGCTCAGAACAACGTTTTGGACACCCTTTCACGGATCCCAGGGGTCATATTTGCCCTTTGAATTTTCCAAGGTCATCCAAGGTCACCGGAGGTCAAAAACAGTATTTTGACAATAACTTTTGACCTAATTGAGCTAGAGCGATGAAACAAACACCATCGTGTTTGTCTTGTCACTGGCTTTCATTTGATATACGACAAGGTCACTTTTGACCTTTCGTGACCTCAGGTCATATTAGGTCACGAGGTGACCTCTGGCGGTCAAACCACTGGCGGGAGGTCTTTACGTTCCACATAGCGGAAAAAGTACAGGCAATTTGCTATCAAATATACTTTACCAGGCCTCAATAGCTCTAATGACATAAGAGTTATGCCCAGTTTGCTTAATCATTGCATATTTGAGTGAAAATATCCGATCTTGACCTAATTTGACCTCTGGAGGTCAAACCATTGACCTGAGCACTAAAACATGCGAAGTAATTTCTTACTGAATTCACGCGAGCTTTCTATTGCACTTTGCAGATTTGCGCTAACGCCCATATTTTCGGAGTTAGAGGGGGCCATCGATGGCCCCCGGTGGGGCGAAGGTGGCGCCGGACCCCGGTGGGGCGCGGGTTAACACGTGCAGTGGAGAGCGTAAGAGGGGGTTCCTAAAGCGCCCCTTGTGGTCTCGTAAACTAACGAGGACTAAAAAGTATCCGTTTGGGGGGTTTTTAGGGGCCATAGTGATCTACATTAGATCCAATTTTATTAACCTAGGTCTGTTACCTACAACGTTATATGGTCAAGCAAGGTCCTTAATGTCCATTTGGGGACGTGGGGGGAGACATATTAGGAAATGCCGTGATTATGTCAAAGAAGCCGCGAATACACTAAAAGCGAACTTCGTTCGCAGAGGGAAGGTCTTACAAAATGTTCTCCAAAATTTGTTAGTCAAGGTAATTCAAGGTAACAGAAGTATGACGCAGTGGTAGTAGTGGTAGTGACCAATAAGACATAGGACCAATAATCTTAAGACGACATATTCTCAATAAGGTTCACATAGCTGACACAATAGCAACCTTCGGGTTTGACCTTGACAAAATACCCTCGACTTTGACATGGAACCTTTAACTTGGCATTGAGTAACCTTAAGGGTCAATGACCTTGCAAAAAGTGCAGATATGACTTTGATCTGTGACCTTTTAACTTGACCTTGACTTTCGTTTGAGGTGACCTTGACATATAATCCCCATTATATGGTGTTATGACGTCACTACTCTGTCTGCAGTGCTGGCAAACTAGTGCGATTGCGCGCCAGTCTCAAAATATAGATCTCGTTTTGGAAGCCTATAAGTAAAAGTTAAGTTATTTTCACAATTATTTTACCCATCGACGCTCTCATAAATGTACTCCAAAGTAGCTAAGGACCGTTTTTCAGCTGCAGATGACCCCCCGGCCACCCCGGACAAATGGGTAGGATTGGTTCACTGAGAGCCACTTTAAAGGGAATGTGGCACCTTGGTCGAGTTCAGGAATTTAGTGTAATTAGGGGCATTTTTAGCCGAAAATCATTAAATCGTTCATGATTCCTCTGCAAAAATGTACAGTGAGCTCAATATTTTGATTTTTAGAATGCTCCTCCAGGGTGAAAAAATAAACCTCTGCTTGTGGATGACGTCATGATCAGGCAACTACTACCATATTCAACAGGCTTCAAGGGCTTCAATTGGCTGATTACTCATCGTGACGTCAGCACCGTCGTCGCACCATCAGCTGAAAACTGTAGCCGCCTGTCTGGGGTAGATTTGGGGTACATTGCAGGTAGGTTTTTTAGCTTTACTCCACGGAAATTGTGAGTTTCAAGACAAATTATATATTGAGTACCGGGTTTTCCGGCATGCTTTACAACTTGGCCATCTTAGTTCAAATCACGTTATAAAAGTGCCACATTCCCTTTAACCCGCGCCCCACCGGGGGTCCAGCGCCACCTTCGCCCCACCGGGGGCCATCGATGGCCCCCCTCTAACTCCGAAAATATGGGCGTTAGCGCAAATCTGCAAAGTGCAATAGAAAGCTCGCGTGAATTCAGTAGGAAATTACTTCGCATGTTTTAGTGCTCAGGTCAATGGTTTGACCTCCAGAGGTCAAATTAGGTCAAGATCGGCTATTTTCACTCAAATATGCAATGATTAAAAAAAACAGGGAAGCGCCCAACCTCCTTTAGAATGCTTAAGCAAACTGGGCATAACTCTTATGCCATTAGAGCTATTGAGACCTGGTAAAGTACATTTGATAGCAAATTGCCAGTCCTTTTTCCGGTATGTGGAACGTAAAGACCTCACGCCAGTGGTTTGACCTCCAGAGGTCACCTCGTGACCTAATATGACCTGAGGTCACGAAAGGTCAAAAAGTGACCTTGCCGTATATCAAATGAAAGCCAGTGACAAGACAAACACGATGGTGTTTGTTCCACCGCTCTAGCTAAATTAGGTCAAAAGTTATAGTCAAAATACTGTTTTTGACCCGGTGACCTTGGATGACCTTAGAGAGGTCAAAGGGCAAATATGGCCCCTGGAATCCGTGAAAGGGTGTCTAAGAACGCTTTTCTGATCAAGCTGAGCATTGTCAATCGCTTTTGTGACTTTTAGATCATAAGACAGCTTTTCCCCATGCTTTTCCAATGGGAGAGGTCACCTCGTGACCTGACCTCAGGGCACGAAATCGAAAAATCCGGGATATACACTTTGTAGACCCTGGAAGGGTCATGAAGTGTAGGAAGTTTCAAATTGATCGACTTCGAAATGTAGCTCTTACAGAGCTCTAAAGTTGAAGTGAGGTGACCTTGGTTGACCTCGTCTGGTGACCTGACCTTGGGTGACCCGAGGTAAAAATTTGAGGGATGGTGGGAAAATGATGCAGTGAGAGGTAGAGCCCTCAACCGCGGCGCTGCGCCTCTTCGTTTTTCTGCTATCCCGGAAAAACCTTAGGAGGGGCCATCGATGGCCCCCCGATGGGGGCGAGGGTTAACTGCGTTCGTTAGCCGAACACTGTTTTAGACATTTCAATTTTAGGTAACGTTGTATTTGACTGAAAGTCATAAGTGGAATGGTGGTTTCAGCACTTTAAGTTTTGGGAATTCCTTGATTTTAGTTTTGAGCTTTGGCTTTTTTTTAAAGTATATTGGCATGTAAAGTATATTGGCATGCTTACGATCAATATCTTGTATATACACAAAAAATGAACTAATCAGGTCAAAGGTCAAATATGGGTCACACCCAATTTGGGTCCAGTTTCAGAATTATGGAGCATTTAGCTGGCATTTGTAACAATTTGGTCATCAAAACGTCGTTAGCATAATTATTATCTATGCTTGAAGACAAGTCGGCGAAAACGTGTGACCTTTGATGACGTCTAGGTCTGACTTCAAGCGCTGCTCCGGACTGAATTTTTGTATGTGACGTTCTTTCATATGGTCCTACAGGTGCACCAATTTTCATCGAATTCTGAGGTGAGTTCCAACAGGTGCGTCGAATTCTGAGT
This sequence comes from Lepas anatifera, assembly GCA_034440635.1. NCBI lineage: Eukaryota > Metazoa > Arthropoda > Thecostraca > Lepadidae > Lepas > Lepas anatifera. The sequence goes on along the minus strand of JAOTON010000288.1, from coordinate 258,003 downwards.
GGGTCAGGTACGAAAATGTGTTTTTGTCGATTTGACGCGGAATGAGCCATAACTTAATAAGTCGTGTTTGTTTCTGCAGCTCAGACGGGACTCAAAATGAAGAGCTTCTGGAGACTTCCAGCGGTGGTTTTGCTCCTGGCTGTCAGCTCCCTGGAACAGCGACGCGGCGCGTCCAGGTCATTTCAAAGAGGCAAGTCGGAGGGCAGTGGGGACTCAAGTAGGGTATACAGTGGTGTATATAGTATACAGTAGGGTAGTATATACTATATTATAGTATATACTTCACAGTATATACTATACAGTACTACACAGTATATACTATACAGTACTACACAGTATATACAGTACTACTATAGTGTATACTATGCAGTATATGATAGTATATACATTATGCAGTAGGGTAAATTGTGGCGTATACAGGGAGGCAGGGCTAGGGGAATCAAGTAGTCGTGGGAACTATTTCATGAAACATGATTTTTCATTAATTTTCGGGCATTTTCCTACGTTCCTGCACGTGCAGAACGAGAATACATATCCGGTTTCATCAGTTGATAGGGTTTTACCCCTGCTACCCGGTAAATTATTTCCCCCCTTATGCAGCGCGACGGTTGCCCCGGCTGGCCGGGCCGGAGCATAATAGCGAGTGCTAACTACTTTGATATCCCTGATTTATGACGTTCAGTGCTGCCAGGCTGTCAAATGTGTGGTTTGTGTGTGGCAAGAGGGGGGGGCAAAGTATTACATATGAATCTCTTAACCTATACACGAGTAACATGGAGCCCTATTGAATGAGAATGCAAATGTACAGATTGTGACTATCACAAAGATGGTAACGTCTACTGGTCCACTAAAATGGGGCCATCTGTTCACCATAAGATGATCAGCTGGCATCAGAACGTCATATTTTTTTTTAACAAAACTTAGGCGTAACAAGGATCTTATAGCGAAAACATCCGACAGATGCATTTCAAAGAGGCAAGTCTAAGGGCAGTGGCGGATACAAGGAGGGGGCCTCAAGCTTCCCCTAAAAAGTCCGAGTAGCTATACTTAAAGGGAATGTGGCACCTTGGTCGAATCCTGGAATTTAGTGAAATTAGGCGTACTTTTAGCCAAAAATAATGAGACCACTCATGATTTCTCTGAAAAATGTACAATAAGCTCAATATTTTGATTTTTAAAATACTCCTCTAGAAAAAGAAATAAATATAAGCCTGTGGATGAGGTCACGATCTGGCAACCACTACCATACTTGAAATGCTTCAAGGGCTTCGATTGGCTGATGCTCATCGTGACGTCAGCATATGTCGTTACACCAGCAGCTCACAACAATGGCCGCCCGACGACGGGCTGATGAGGGGGCTGGCGTCAGGTAGGTTTTAGCTTTTTTCTACGGAAGTATCGAGTTCCAAGACAAATGATATATGAAGTACCGGGTTTTCCGACTTGATTTACAACTTGGCTATTTCAGTTAAAATCACGTTATTAAGGTGCCACATTCCCGTAAATGCGTAGCTGGAATCAACAGTACTGACACAGACAATGCATAAATAAAAAACCGAGGAGTCGCCCCTCTGTCACTGGTATAGCTCACCGCTTGGACAACCTAATGGTGCCAGTCTTGGTATCGCGCCTCGGGACATTGATGATAACGGCGTCTCTCGCAAATGTATGGAAAGACTGGCCCTCTGCTGGGTCTCATCACGGAGCTTCTACTTAACTCAATCTTGGGGGCTTGCTTTACCTCTACTTTTCTGTCTGGTAGTACTTCTTCGTTCTACACACGCTCTTTTCCATAATTCTAGCTCCGTGATGCAAGTAGCTAAATGTGTATTAGTCTCTGAGTATGATGAGCTGTGCTGTGCGCGTTCCCGCTGCTGTCCTGAATGCCCGCCTCAGCAGCAGAGAAAGGGCTAACGTCATAGTGGGACGATGTGATAAGCAAATATTTAAGATGAAATGATTGATGTTATTGCAAATACACTGCCCTCTGGGTGTGATGCCCAGTGGGAAAACCGGAAAAAATCAGAGACCAGAAACCCAGCCTTAACACTATGTCCAGCTCATGGCCACTAACTGTAGTATCTAGACTCCAAGTTTTGTGATGTGCTTCGCTTGTGAACTTACGTGACTACACATGTGATTCATGATTGATGATCTAATTTGATGCGATTGTAACTACCAGCTAGGTTAGAGAACCCTTAGTGAGGGAGACCTTTAGTCATTCGGAGCGAGCGCGGTGCTTTTCAAAGACGTGTAATGGAATTAAAAGTTGCTACCAGACCTGTTGATGCTGTTGTCAGCGATCTATTGTCTGGATTTTTGACCGCTTTGTATCTCATATTAATGTAAGATCAACTAGCATGCTAGTGATCAACTTCTTCTATACCTTTGTTTTTAGTTCTGCTCATGCCTCCGACACGACTTTGAATTTTGCTTCCCATCGTGACCAGTGGCGTAGCCAGGATTTCGCTCCGGGGGGGCGCCACAAAAATTACGCCTGAGACAGCGCCGAAGGGCCCTGATGGGTAAAAAGGGCCCTGCTTGTTATAAAATAGAGTGCTGAAGAGGGTAAATTTTGGGCTTTCACCACCCCCAGGCAGGCTCGCCAACCTTCCGTGAGGGTTTCGGAGCCAGCTTGCCCTTGTTCAGGAGCCGGGGGCCTGAACCCAGGTCGGCGAATGGAGCCAGCACGCACCACCCACACCGCGCCCCCGTGCTGAAGAGGAGTAAAGGACCCTGCCTGGTATGAAATTTCAAATTTGGCCACAGAGCAAAGTGCGGGCGCACCGTGCGTCGCGCGGCTCGTGTCGTCAGGGGGCCCTTTGGGCCCGCAGGGGGGGCTGTCCCTCCGGCCCCTCCCTTGGCTACGACCCCTGATTGTGACTAAGATAAGAATGTTCTGGGATGAAAGGCGATCCCTCAACTCATCTGCGTTAGATTAGCCCATGCTGAAACGCCCTGTCCCAGTGCGAAAGGTCCTTAGCATAGCTAAGCGTTGCAGTATAAGAATATTGAGAGAAAAAATGTCACTTGATTGAGCAAGTATATTCTAAAAAATCATAGGAAATCATGCAAGTTGCAAAACAGCTCTGTGTACTGGTTTTCCCAGCGCAATCGAAATTTATGGGTCCTCCCTTGTTTTACAGAGGTACTCACTGCCAAGGTGGTAAGGCGAATCCATTTTCTAGCTTTGGGACAGACTTATGCAAAAGTATGTAGTTCACGTTAACAAAAAAAAACACATTTTTAACTTTCACATGGAACAGAAACGAACTAAACTTGGCAGTGGTAAGGCTTACATCATGCAAGCACCAAGGCAAATTGAGCGCGAGAGTTTTCATAAACCACGTCCCTGATGTAAATCTATTTTATCCATCCATTTAAATCCATTTTAGTCTCGTTTGGGTTTGCTTTTTTGTTTTGTTCTGTATGCAAGAGAAAAAGTGCCTAAATTACCATCAGTTTTTGGGTTGAGTTCTCCCATTTTTGTGTCTTAGTTTCAAGCCGATCAAATTTCCAAGCAAGAAATTTGATGCATTTTCAGCACATGATTTTTTTCAGAAATTTGTTCTTTTAAAGATAGAACATGAATTTGAAGCTGGTTTCCGGATTGCCCAGGGCGACAGTTAGCTGTCTCCTGATGCTGGTCTGTTTTGAGCAAGCAACCGCGTATAAGAAATATGCCGGAATTTCTAACCCGCGTGACTGCAGTGATGAGGTTGTCTTCACTTCCGGTGTGTATATGACGTCACCTGGCCTGGGAAACATACCAACTTACTGCAACATGTCTACAGATGGGAATGCATGGATTGTCATTCAAAGGCGGGAGCAATATCCATACCAAACTCCAGTCGACTTCAACGTTGGCTGGGACCATTACAAGTGGGGCTTTGGCTCCCTCTCCGGCGAGTTCTGGTGGGGACTGGAGCACGTTTGGAGACTAACTTCTCATCTGGATCGCGAATACGAACTGCGAATCGAGGCGATCGACTATGACGGCAACCATATGTACGCAGTGTATCAGAACTTTAAAGTGACTAGCGAAGCTGACGGATATAGACTGATGATAGGCAAATGCAGTGGAAACAGTCTCGATTCACTGGCCTATTCCAAGGGGAAAAAGTTTAAAACCCCTGGCCATGACAATAGCCACTCTTGTGGGGGATTATACCACGGTGGGTGGTGGTTTGACAATTGTTATCGCATTTATCTCAACGGTCTGCATGGTAATACATCGTGCCGAAAGAACGATGTTTGCTGGCACGAGAAGAAAATTTGCTGGCGCGATTCTAATCAAAGATATGTTCCTTTAAAGAAGACACTAATGCTCATGAGACCAAGTTCTAAGATGAGTATCCGTGAATTCGGCAGTCGACCTGCTGCGGCCCACCGTCCTGAGGAAACGTACCTCGCTTATTAAGTTGCTGATGAGGAATCCGCGTGAGAGCTTCCTGTTGTGCCAACTAGTGACCTTGTCAACTAGTGTCATTGTGATGAGTGTAGGTTGGCTAAACTGCTGACGTTTGCCCGGCATCTTTTCATATGGGTTATGTTGCAGCCACTCATTTGGCTATACAGGCAATAAGCTTACCATCAGTGAAATCCAGCTTGGATTACTTGTGTAATTCAAGTCGTTCCCGTTCATTCCCCCCACAATTTGAAACATTTGGTTACCACGCTCGTGTCGCATTTACCAGTACCAATATATGCATGATCTCACAAAACCTCAATCTTTGCTTGATTTCTGTCTTGGTCACGTATACACCTTGTGTCTGGTGTGACTTACCACCTGGTGATATATTGACGTCGTATGGCCTGTGTTTAAGGGTCTTTATGTTGCCCCCATTAGTGCCCAAATGCCCTTGTCTCGTGTACTGGGACACATGGTCTCTTGGGGACGAAATACCCAGACAAAAATAAATAAACTATTGAAGATACTGGCCTCTGACCTGTTGGACGGTCTTTTTACCCCGCCCCCTTTCTAAGGTTTCTCCAACCTGGCCGGAAAGCACGGCGGATTAACGCTGGTGTAATCGGTATAACTGTTCCTTCATCCCTTCTCGCATAATTCCTGTTAATTTATGTTAAGGTCATTTCAGGTCAGATCAGCAGGCAAGGTCAAGTTAGCCCATCTCCAGGAACGTTATAAGCGACAAAAGTGAGTGTATGTGTAATCTATTGATCCACGATTCTTGGCACTTAAGAAGGGCACTTAGTACCAGAGCATTGAATAATGATTTTTTTGTATCGATGGCCATTCATCCTGTAGGGGTTATACCCTTCCCATCCTAAGCTTGTGATACATTTTTGAAATGCCTGATTCTCTGTACATATACTTCTGAAGACAACTTCAAAAAGAAAAAACTAGTGCTCATTGTCGATTACTGAGGTTGAATATTAACCCTCGCACTTACAAGGGGGTGTTGTTGCAAACCCCCTAAGGTTTTTCAAAAATTGAAAACGAGCTTTTTAAGTTAGAGCCTTAAAAGTTTGTATAGCCTCTGGGGCATTCATTGCGCATGTTTTGCACAACAATTTTTCTACCTTTCAAGGTTACGGAGCTATAAGCTCAAGAGTGGAAGCATGTTGAGGTCATTTGGGCGCCTGCATATGTTTTCACAGGAATGCTCCAGCCTCCCGTTGTTCTTTTGCAGCAATTGTTCTTGAAATGGCCCAGAATATTTCCTTCCAACCTTCGAGGATCACTTTTATCAAGTTAGGCCTTTCATAACCTTTCTTGAACCTCAATGACCTTGATTTGAGCTTGCGTGACCTCAGTGATAACTCTGCCTCGAATAACGACTTCAGATGCCTGTTTCGATTTGCTAATTCTAAATGAGATGAACACAGAATTAGTTGACTTGCGTCCCATACGGACTTGAACTTTTTCGACCTGTGACTTTATTTGACTTTGAAAGGGGTGTAATAAATAACAGATGAAGAAGCAAGCACTTACTGGGCGTAAATGATGCAGAATGGCTTATGAAGAGTCATTTCGAATGATATGGACACTAAACTAGTTGGTTAGCATATATTATGGACTCGACCGTTTTCGAAATTTAACCTTATTTGACTTTTATAAGCAATAACAGATGATGAAGCACTTGGCGTAAATTATGCAAAATTTATTATGAATAGTCAATTTGCAGCATGAGAAGGACGCTGAAAAAGACGTTTTCCCTCCAATACAGACTTGACCAGTTTCGACCTTTGACCTAATTCAACCTTGAAGGTGGTGTAAGCAGTGACATATGATTAGGCAGGCACTAAATTTGCGTAAATGATGCAGAATAGCGTATGAATAGTCCATTTAAACGATGTGAACACTGAACTAGTTGACTTGCTTCCAATATGGACGTGACATTTTTACCTACTCATTTAGGTCAACCAGGTCATTGACCGGACCTGGAAGTTGACCTGATGACCCGGGAGTTTGATGAAAGAAACCTTTGACTTTGCTTAACCCGCGCCCCACCGGGGGTCCGGCGCCACCTTTGCCCCACCGGGGGCCATCGATGGCCCCCTCTAACTCCGAAAATATGGGGGTTAGCGCAAATCTGCAACGTGCATTAGAAAGCTCGCGTGAATTCATTACAAAATTACTTCGCATGCTTAAGCGCTCAGGTCAATATTTTGACCTCCAGAGGTCAAGTTAGGTCACGATAGGCTATTTTCACTCAAATATGAAATGCTTAAGAAAACTAGGCATAACTCTTATGCCATTAGAGATATTGAGATTTGGTAAACTACATTGGATAGGAAAATGCCAGCCCTTTCATTGCTATGTGGAACGTAGTGACCTCCCGCCGGTGGTTTGATCTCCAGAGGTCACCTCGTGACCTCATATGACCTGAGGTCATTAAAGGTCACAAAGTAACCTTGCTGTATATCAAATAAAAGCTAGTAATGAGACATACACGATGGTGTTTGCTTCATTGCTCTAGCTTAATTAGGTCAAAAGTTATTGCCAAAATACTTTGTTTGACCCTTGGTGACCTTGGATGACCTTGGAGAAATCAAATGGAAAATATGACCCCTGGGATTCGTAAAAGGGCGTCCAAGAACGCTTTTCTGAGCAAGCCGAGCATTTGCAATCGTTGTTGTGGCTTTTAGATCATAAGACAGCTTTTGCCCATGCTTTTTCAATGGGAGAGGTCACCTCGTGACCTGACCTTAGGTCACGAAATTGAAAAATCCCGGATATAAACCTTGTAGATCCTGGCGGGGCCATGAACTGTGGGAAGTTTCAAATCGATCAATTGAGAAACGTAACTCTTATAGAGCTCAAAAGTAGAAGTGAGGTGACCTTGGTTGACCTGGCCTGGTGACCTGAACTTGGGTGACTTGGGGTAAAAAATTTCAGGGATGGTGTGAAAATGATGGGGTGAAAGATAGAGCCCTTAACCGCGGGCCTGCGTTTCGTCGTTTTTCTGCTATCCCGAAAAAAACCTTAGGGGGCCATCGATGGCCCCCGGTGGGGCGAGGGTTAAAGTGCTAAATTTGAATTCAGCATCCAAAATTACTCCTCTGAAACTGAAAATTAGACATATTGGGCAATTTTGAGTTTTACCGGTCACTGAACTTTTTTATATGTTTGTCTGACGTATATACACCAACAGCGCGTTATAACACTGGGTGCACGACCGCAGACATGTTTATTATCTGTCAATCTGGGTGCTCGACCACAGGTATGTTAAATATCTGTTAACATAGGGACCCCCCGGTTTTGAGACAGAAAAAGGCGGCCGCACGCCGACGAACCTTTTCCCTCATCATTTTGCAACTGGAAAATTTTAAGGATAGGTCATCTCAGGTCAGGTTACCAGTACAGGTCAAGAACCGAACTCAAAAAAGTTAAGATAGCATTAGTCGGAGCAGGGAACTTATCCAACGAAACTTATATCACATAATGGGCTCACCAAGTTCTCTAAAAATGTCCGGTATTTTGATATTGATACTTAAGGTCAGGTACGAAGCATGACCTCCCATTGGTAATACATGGAAATATGGTTTTACTGAATAATTCAGTAACAGATGGTGATAGAGCGTTTATTTTAGCTCATTAGACTCGCCTTGGCTTGCGGTTCTAATGATATGCATTTTATATAATTGACCCTGACCGACCCAGGTCAGGTCAAATCTTGATTTGACCTAACAAGGTCAAGTCATATATCATTCGATTCGGCTGCTGCGAGGATTCAAGGGTTTAAGTCGTTTTCTCTATCTTTACTTCTTCAGATGTAATGGCCGAAAACTTAATTACATGTTATCCCTATGACGGCATGTGACGACATGTTTTGACCCCTGGTGACCTTAAATGACCTGACAAAAATGGTCAAATATTTGATGGAAAGCGGATGGCACCCAACGCCGTTTACCGTTTTTGCTACCTACCGTGGTTCTCGAGATCTTAGGGGGCGGGTACCCCCCCCTCGCCAATCAAGGTGGCTCAGATCCCCGTCAATGCGCGTGTTAAACATCTGTACCACAATGACATGTTTTGGGCCTTTTTATGTGATGATGAGGTGAGAGTGACTTAAGATGAGCATGATCTTCCCTCTCCGTTACCCGGTCAGACCAGCGAACGAGGTTGATCCTGCCGATCACCGGACCTCACGGGCAACAAAGAGAGGAAGGTTACCTGGTAGGGAATGTAGCCGATCCATTGGTCTCGTCATGTTGTCGTGCCATAGTCGAGTCAAGAAAAAGAGTCTGGTCTGCGCTGATCTTTTTTTGCTAATAAGGGTTAGTTGATTCCCTGCGCCCACCCCGAAAAGAATAGTGAAGCTAGTAGCATTCGGGGAGAGCACAGGTACTACATCATTCATGCATGCACACAGATGCATTCCCACAATTTTAACGTTAGTGCACACACACGCACGCACACGCACGCACAACTTTGACATTTGACCTGACCTCCTGCATTACCTAGATGGGTCACATAGGTTTATAGCACATGAATCGACGCGTTAATGCTAGCTTCTCAATTTAGTGGCCATAAAGATGTGGTTTGTTTTCAAAATGCCGGTCAATAACAGCCAAAACGGCAAAGTGGGCCACAACAGGGCGAAAATCAGGCCATTGACCTGACCTGGAAGGTGACTTTATGACCAAAGGTCATAAAAATTGGTATCAGTCGCGAGTACTTGTCACGACCAACACACCGGTTTTTACCGCGGAGCTTTACGCCAATTAGGAGCCAATCGCGGGAGGGGGGTCGCAACAACCCCCCTGTACGGGCGAATGTGGCGAAAACCCGAGTACGTGCGAGGGTTAAAATGCTGTCTGCCTTCTTAAAAAAGTCATCTGAGATCAAGGGCATTTTTTATAAATTACCCGAGGAAGTTTTTATTCCAAAAATATAGGGTTTCGCCCCACCGTCATTTGGCCTGTGCTGTAAATCGTGACGCTGTGTCACTTTGGGCAAGCTCATTGACAGGAGTATCTATACTCTATATACCTATAGGTCAAACTTAGAATTTAATCTGCCCTGGCAAAACCGTAGATAATTGAATTTTTACTGGCAATATAATTTTAGAGGTGCCTCAATAATGACCATATTCTGCTTCAATGACAAGTTATGAAGGACAAGGTACACACCCCATAGTATAAATAAACCCTATCGACCACCCCTAATTTTCCTAGGACAACCCCCTGTGGGAGCGAGGGCAAGTGACCCTGATTGGCGATAAATTAGTTCGTGCGCGTGCAAGGGGCAAATATATATTCATTTATAGAGGAAATGTGCGTGCCTTTGATCTGCTGTTCCGCTTCCCTTCCGAGACTCCGTGGTGACAATCGTGTCCTCGCTGGCTGTAAAGTACATGCGGTTAGTGGACCCCCCAAAACTTCAAAGTGCCAACTGCCTCCCCAGCGCGAAAGTCCGGTTTTCTCTCATTTACGAGATCAGAATTTCAGGCAGGCCCCGGCCCCCCTTCGACGCGTATGGTTAGTGGAGAAGTTGGAAGGGGCGCCGTAGTCCCCCACAAGAGCATCGCCACCGACAAACAAAGTGAGGGGGTCAGCGGGGATGCAACTTTGTGGAAAAGTTAAGAGGTGCTGCTTTTCTTACGGGGCCATCAAACTTCATTCATGGGGTGGGGAAAATATCAAGCTGTTTTCCTTACCTATATATATATATATATATATATATATATATATATATATATATATATATATGTATATTATGTAAAGCACACATCTACCGGCTTTCCTGGTATTCCCAATGTCTTGAAAACATCAGTGTTTTAATTTCAGAGGAACGTTATTGTTTGTAGCTGTGGGATGATTGAACACAAGCCTTCCGCCCCCTCCGTATCTTATATTTTCTTTAACACGCACCCCGCTGGGGGGCGAAATTCGCCCCCCTCCTGGTTTTCCCTCAGATAGCTAAAACAAAGAGACGCAGAACAACGAAACTTATACTAGCTTATTCCTGATTAATTTTACACATGTGACCAAATTCTTTAGTTAAGGTCATGTCAGGTCGAGGAGCTATTCAAGGTCAAGTGACCCGACCTCAAAACCTAAAATCACGAGTTTGAAGCGGCGCCCAGGGGACATCAGCAAACCGATCAGTTTGAAACTTCCACAATATGATAAGGTTATTAGGTTCTACAATTATGCTATCTCAGAATTTGTATATTGTTGACCTAAGGTGGGGTCAAGTTTTGGTCACCCCATTATAAGGTTATGGTGAAAAATAAAATGGGCTTGTTTTCAGTAAATACCGGATAGATCAAAGCTGAAAATCCTCAAACCGTCTATTCTTACCAAGATCTTGACCATTAAGTTGAGTTCTTAAGCATCTGACCTGTGAAAGGTCATATCAGGTCATGGGAGCATAGAGTGATTATTTTGCCAATAACTTCTCACTGAATGGAGATAAAGCTTCCATTTTGCTTGCATTGTGCTTATATTGTCACGGGAAGTCGATTGATGTGCAGAATGACCATACCAGTTCACTCCGTGACCCTGACCTAGCTCGAGGTCAGGTCATTTTCACTATTTGACCTAGCCAGGTCATATTATACATCATTCCATTTGCCGCGATAAAGGAATTCAATGATGCATAAATATTTGCTCTAGCTTCTCTGGGGCAGATCTAGAGGGAGAAACGTACAATGCTCTGTTGAAAGCCTATGGAACCTTTTTTAACCTTTGCTGACCTCAATATTGGCCTGACATAAAAATTCTTCGTATAAAATCTCTTCGTCTTGTCAAGAGCTTTCGAAGCCCGACCTTAATTTTCCTTTAGCTTTCGTGGGGAACAAGATACTGAGGGTGGGGGCGAAAAACGCCCCCAGCGGGGCGCGTGATGCCAGGGACCCCAACGGGGCTCATGTTAAACGTTTTGCATAGGGCTTTTGGAGACTACAACACGTCTCTGAAATTTTTCGGTTGCCTGGTGTAATTTTTCAGGAGTTATTGCCTCTTGCAAGTTTATACTGTGCCTGTGGGGCGATTTCTTCTCAAGCTCAAATCAGTTAGAATAATGATTAGTTGGTAACATTATCTATGAAAATGTTTGGAACGAGCTAGTGGCACAATGCTGACTTTTCTGAAGTATTTCTTACTAACAAGTTTAAAAATCAGCGGATTTAAAAACAAATCTTCCTCAACGCGAATTCGGAAATTGAGAGCAACACTTAAAAAGAGCACGCCGCCTATTGAGATCAAAAATAAAAGCCGTGGGTGCTTGCTTATTAGCGTGAGCAAGCTAGCACAATATACTACAGGAATATAATTACATGCGCCGTTTTCTGCGTAATGTCATTGGCCAGGGGCCAAAAAAGTGTTCAGTGTGTCACCATTGAAATTCTCAAGCACTAAAAGTGTCACCAGCCCAGGCTGAAAAATATGACACGTTTTGCGTTAGCAGGATACCAGTGGATATTCCTGGACAATCCTAGTTGCTGGAAAGCATTGTGAGTTCAAGTTACAGGTGCGAATTTCGGCGATTTGGTCCCTTATTGGTCTGGAGGAAATATTTCGGCTAATTTTGTCACTTTGCCCACCTTGGGATGTCACCATTTAGAATGCCAAAATGGTAAGTTTTCGACCCATGCCACTGGCGGACGCAGGGGGAGGGGCATTCCGGCCATGCCTCCCCCAAAGCGCTGGAGGGGGCCAAACTATCTTTGGCCCCCCAAACGCCGGATAAATTTTTGAAAAAGGTGTTTACACTAGGTCTGTACAGCAAAAAAATCTTCGCTCCCACCCCTCCCTCCCCCGAGATCATTCATGTACTTGGAGAGGTAGCTTATACTTGGTCTGTCGAGCACCGAAAAAGGTGTTTACACTAGGTCTGTAGAGCAAAAAAATAGTTGCTCCCACCCCCCTCCCCCCCAGGAGGAGAGAAAGACATGGGTTTGCCCCCTAAAAACTTGGATCTGCGTCCGCCCCTGTGTAGTGCAGAAGGTGCTTTCTAATACATATATTATATACATATTATATATACATATAATACATATATACATATATCGCCTGTCCCTTTAAGCCAGGCGTTATGAACTTACCTGCAGACGGTTGTTGATGTAACAAAGGGTTCAGCATCGGAAAATACTTGTTTTGTTTAAATTTTGTCGTTTTTGCTGCTGCAATTACCTGTTGCGGTGATTACAGTGAACACCCATTGCCCTACCAACTGAACTACCAGGGCGGCACTAGTATTTTTACCAAAGACAAGGGAAAGTCTGCATTTTAGTATTTTCTTTGTGGTGTTTTCGATGTATCCTATGGTTTTCTTGGGTTCTTTTTGTAATGGACCAATAAGGTTACCGAAATTCATATATTATGACGTTTTTTCTGACTTTTCAGAGTACCTACTCCCTTTGCAAATAAATGCTATTTATAGTTTTATCTAGTTATGCACTTACACACTCAATACTTGATTATAAAAAAAAACATCGATAAAGTTAACATGATTGCGATTTGTGCTACTGTCCTGCTGTCTAATCTAAAGCATTATTATGCGAAACAAGTGGGTTCCTTAATTATTTTTCGTGATAAATTCTTTCGACCTCTGCTCTTGTAACAATTATCACATTACTAATTTTAAGCTAACCTTTTATGAAAACTGAGAGTAGAAGGCATGCCAACAATACCTAAGAATTTTACCTTACACTGGGTCGGTTGAAAATCTCCAGAATATTTGGTAATTCTGCCTGCACGTTTATGGCGGGGCTATTCTGGGCGATGAGGAGGGCCTCCAGGATGGCAAGGCGCCTCTTGTCATTGGCTCAGCCGATGATGGTCGTTTGCTCTACTGGGTCCTTTCTTGTGAGCTCTGTTGTGTGTTTTGTTTGTCTTGTTCTTAAATTGATCCAGACTGTATATTTATGTATATATATATATATATATATATATATATATATATATATATATATATATATATATATATATGTATATATAGTGATATAAATCCACATCCCTGGCTGCTGGGAACAACACTGTGAGCGTGACCATGACTCGTTCCTAATCCCTGTAGTCATATCATTTTATAAAATGAATTTTCATTGCCATATAATGCATGATGGCATCTTTGCGAGACAAAGAGGATTCTAATGATGACCAGCAAATCATGCTCTATTCTATTTCAGATGAGGCAGAAGTGTGACCCAGAAAAAATACTTATTGACATTGCACTTTAATGAGCTCTTTGTTGGCCTCTCATTAACTCGACTTTGGCCTGATCTTAGAAGTCACTTCAGGAAAATTTAAAAACAAATCGATCGTCTGAATTGGTATCATGGCCAGAATATAAAAGGCATACGCAGATTCAGGGGGGGCAAAGGGTAAGGTGCCCCCCGATCGACTCTTGGCGCCCCCTGAAATGATCACGGCGCCCCCTGGAAGGTATATGGCGCCCCCTGCTGAAATGTCGCTTCCCACCCACCCCCCCCCCAGGATGCGAAAATGGGCGCCCACCCGTAGGATTTTGCGTTGGCGGACGCAGTGGGGGACATTCCGGCCATAGCCCCTTCCCTCAAAGCGCTGGAGGGAGCCTAATGGTTCTCTTGGTGTGAGGTTTGCGATGCAGTAGAGGTTGAATACTTTCTGCTCCCCCAGGAACGTTTAAATCAGCAGTCAAAGGTGGATCCAGGATAGTCTAATCCGGCTGCGGTCCTCTAAAGCTGCCAAATATTACCCCCACTTAGCCGGTTGGGGTTGATTTTATATTTTTCTATGAAAAAGACTCTGTCTTTCACGAGTTTACCCTGGATTCTCCCTCCTCTTTCTCAACGCTAGATCTACCTCTGCCCGTAGTGCCGTCATAGCTCTGATTGAACCAAATCTACTTTAAGGTTTTTTCGGGATTTAGTTTCTGTTAGTGCATATTAAAAGTGATTTATCGGATATTTCGAATCTATTGGACGGTTCTTTATTAACGGATGTTATGAAACTGTGCTTCGTTAAAGTATCAGTTGATGAAGAATCAGTGTCATAACACCCTTTGATATTGAATCGTCCAATAGATTCAAAATATCCGATGAATAAATTTTTATATACATTAACAGAAACTAAATCCCGAAAAACCTTAGAGTTGATGTAATATTACCTCTGAGAAAAATGACTTTAAAGTCCTACATAATGAACCAAACCTCTTGCACAGAATACCGGATCTAGGATCTACGCTCTTTCTTAACGCTTGATCCGCCTCTGCCGGTGGTGACGTCATAGCTCTGATTGGCCCAAATCTCTTGCACAGAATACCGCATCTGGGATGCCAGCTACGGCAACCTCACGTGCTTCAGCTGTAGCTTAGACTTCCGCTTCAACAAGTTCAACGGCAAGGACCCCTGTCTGGGTGTGTACGAGCCGGTCAACAAGACCAACCTGGTGCGCTGCGGGGTCAACGAGATCTACTGCAAGGTAAAGACGATGGGAAATCATGTCTGTAGTGGGAGCTGTGGGATGTGATGAAGAGGGGTCGAAAACCTATCATTGTGGCATTCTAATTGGTGACAGCCCATGGTAGGCAAGGTGACACAAATTAGCCTGTGTTATTATGGAGTTCAAAGTAAAGGAGTTTACTGCCTTATTTAAAACCATGAAAGAATCCCTTTCTATCTGGCAGTGCATGTCACGTGATAAATGTTGAAAAATGGCATGGCCACGCAAACTAATTCGTTGATACGTTTTGGAGTGCTGAGGCGAGAAGTATGATTATAATTTGTCATTGTTAATTCACGACTTGACCTACCTGATTCTGATGAAGGGCTGTGCCTGAATATATATTCTAAAAAATACATTAAACATCCAGGATTCGAGGAGATAGGCCAGTATACACCTTGTCAAGTTTAAGAATTTCGACAAAGTGGTTAATTCCATTAACACCGCGTGCATCTCTTCCCAGGAGGACTTCCTCACCGGAAACGGAATCCTGTGGACGGTGCACCGGCAATGCACGGCTATTTGCTACTCGGGGTGTCGACCTCGTGGCTTTGGAATCACACACACAGCCTGTACCCGCTGTTGCACTAAGCACGGGTGCAACAGCAGTCCCCAAGCGGACTCAGCGGTCTTGGAGTCAGGGCGGAGAACAAGCGAAACTAGCGCCACGGCGGTGAAAAGAAGTACTACTGCTTGTAGAGAGTTAGTGCTATTCTCATGGCGGGGTGTTTGAGAAAGCGTTATGCGCGGTGGACGGGTGCTAGTAATTAGTACGGCAGTTTCACAAATGAAAGGTTTGACAGTGCAAACACATGAGCTTGGTAAATGTGTAAGATGCGATAAATAAGGGGTAATGTGTAGGATGTGCCCCCGGGATTTTTCCAACTCTCAACCTAAGCTGGTATATTTCCCCTAGGCGAAGTCCCGAATAGTGAATGGCATGCTTCTCTCTGTCTTCGAAGTGATTCTAGTCCAATGCTTATAGATAAGCCAGTCTGTTTTTATGCTGGAGCTCTGCACTAGATATGCAATTTTTACACAATTATAATGTTTACAACAACAGGTTAACGCAAATGTATGATTGTCTAATCATGATTGTCTAATTATCGTCTAATTATCGTCTATGTATGATGTAAGAATGTCTCTATGACTGTATGCGAGATATTTTCTAAAATAGATATTACATTTTGATGGGCCTCCCCACAATATATCGAAAAACAACAGAACAAACACTTACGGTATGAAATTCGACAATATTTCGTTCTCGGAACGTCTTCATATCGATCTGAAGACGTTCCGAGAACGAAATATTATCCACTTTCTTATCATAAGTGTTTTTTTAGTATTTTTCTATCTATTGTGAGGAGGCCAACCAAACGTAATAACTCTTTCAAATGTATTATTACCCGTATGACAATGGTGAAACCACGGGTGGTTTTGATTGGCCCTCACGCGTCGAGTGGGCCATGTTTCATATTATTATTTCTTCTCAATAGTGGTTCAAATGCTCAGCAAGACAGCTTCTGCCCGTACCACATGCTTTTCTCTCATTGCCTTTAGAAGAAAGAGGACCTCGAGGGGTTCTTGTATTATCCAGATGTGCTTATGGGTCGATCGTAAGATGAGCTGAGCGCGTATGAGACGTGTCCTTCGATCAGTGGCGGATTCAGGAGCGAAGGAATTTGTCCCCCAAACGGAAAAGCTCGGGGCAAAGCTATGTTCCCCCCACAAGCTGTCGACCTCATTTTTCCCCGACTCATTTGTGTAAAAGTTAAGTGTTGGTGCTTCAACACTCAACTTCAAACAGGACCAGTCAATTAAAACTTAAACCAACACAGCAGGCAGATGAACGCGTTTCGACAAAACTTGTCTTCTTCACCATCTATGGTAGGAGGGATAAGGAACCCGCCATCAAGACATGCAGCAGTTTCATCGTTTGGATTCTTGTGCAAAATTATCGTGCGACAGAACTATAAAGGCACCGTTTTTGAGGATATTCCAATAATGCTTCTTGAATTATTCTATAATGTATACAAGCAAGCTTCGATATGAGACTTATCACTGTTCTAATTAATGTTCTATTTTTATTTTATCATCATTATTGTTTTTGTTATTATGATATAAAACTATTATTACTTCTCTCTCTTTGCTTAACCAACTCCTAATACAGCCGCAGATTTTGCCCATTTCATGAAGCCTGGCCTAAGGTTAGAAGTATCATTTTTAGCTATATGTGCTGCTTCTGTAGCTTTCCTATTATCTTTGCTTTTACAAACTGCTATAATTTTAGCTCTATCCCAGTTTGGTAGATGATTTGATTGTTTGATTGTTAGATGATGATTATTTCGAAGGTCTCTTCTATGTTCTTTTAATCTTGTTTTAGATCCCTTCCTGTTTCACCTATGTACGATTACGATTAAGCAAAGAGAGAGAAGTAATAATAGTTTTATATAATAATAACAAAAACAATAATGATGATAAAATAAAAATAGAACATTATTTAGAACAGTGATAAGACTAGAATGTCTCATATCGAAGGCTGCTTGTATACATTATAGAATAATTCAAGAAGCATTATTAGAACATCCTCAAAAACGGTGTCTTTATAGTTCTGTCGCACGATAATTTTGCACAAAAATGCAAACGATGAAACTGCAGCATATCTTGGTGACGGGTTCCTTATCCATCCTACCATAGATGCTGAAGAAGACCATTTTTGTCGAAACGCGTTCATCTGCCTGCTGTGTTGGTTTAAGTGTTAATATCTGTCAACCACTGTTATACAATTGTAAGGACCAGCCAACTTTAGTGTGAATATTACGCCTTGGAGAGCAAAGCGAGCATCTTGTGGCCACATTTTTCATTCCGTGACGTTTTTTTGGCTTTTCGATTTTGTCTTGCCTCCAAACCCAGTGGCGGATCTAGCCGGTCGGTTTAGGAGGGGCAAACCAAAGTAAAAAGTCGAAAAGCAAAAAAAAGAAGAAAAAACGTCACGCCGTGAAAGCTACGCTACAATATCACTTTCCGGTAGACTTTTGGGTGTTTGAGGCTAAAAAGGAAAAAAACGTCACGGGGTGAAAAAGATTGGCTCAAAATCCTTTTTCAGTTCAAGGCCTAATATTTACACTGAACTTAACTGGTTCTGTTTGGAGTTGAGAGTGGAAGCACCAAAATCTTGCTTACAAACTAAAAAGAAGTCAGGGGAAAAAGGAGGTCGATCACTTTGGGGGGGCAAAAACATAGTTTTTCCCCGAGCTTTTCCGTTTGGGGGCAAATGCCTTTTTTGCCCCCTTGGATCCGCCACTGTCCAAACCTACCGGCTAGTTCCGCCACTGTCTGCGATATTACTTATTATGGATATGTGTTTGTGCTGGTAAGTATGACCAAAAAACGTACTAAGTGCATATATATATATATATATATATATATATATATATATATATATAACACTGTATCATCAGTATGATGGAGAACAGTTCAGGTGAACTTTATTCCTTATGACTATCATAGGAGATCTGATAGCTAATGAAAGCGATGAAGTAATGTCAGTGGTACGTAATTTAGAAAAGTTACAAAAGAAGCTGATCAACGCACGCAACGCAATCTTGTTTCATCATACTTGCATATATATATATATATATATATATATATATATATATATATATATATATATGCAATATATATATTTATGCAATATATATATATATATTTTTTTCTGGCCAACTGGCCAATGTTCACAGTAATGTTCAGCAATTCACAGCAATGTTCACAGTGTTGTCTTCAACTTCCAACGTATCACGGATAGGCATGCTATGCCAAGGATGCATGCCAAATTCTGAGAAGCTATACCAGTTACCATGGCAACTGAATCCAAGGTGGTGTTTTAATTTTGCCTGCAATACAGATCGGGATTTAGTTTGTCCTGTCGGAGGCTTTGTTTTGCTCTATTGAAACATAATTAGTAAGATGCTGAGGAATTCACATTTACACCAACACAACAGATGTATAAAAACTAGTTTTAGGCTATTATGACCGATTTTTCTTAAAGCCTTTTGTTTTCTTGGTATTTCTCTGTTTGCCTCCTCCGTTAACGTTTTGCCCAGATCCCCCTCTGGTTTGGGAACTTCTTGGCTCTGGCTTCTGACCGAATCTAACCCTAGTTTCAAGTATGATTAGTTTGTTCCCTTTACGTCAACGCAAATTATTTATCGCACATAAATATGCCATACCCAGACGTATAATTGATTTGACCCCAGGTCAGGTCAACGTTATTAGGTGACTTAATATCGCCATTACAGATAGCAACCGACCGGTAACAATACAATTATCATAATGTCTAAATACAATGTGTCACTATTCCTTTCAAAATTATTTAGCCGAGACTCAGAATCGCTTAAGTAGCTCCAAATGACCCCTCATAAGTCTTGAATCGAAACTTTGAACGTCACCGTCTTCGGCAGCCTAAGATACTACAGCTCTACGAAGACATCGTTTTAAGTCGCAACTGCAGAAAAAGAGTCATTTTTCAGCCCCTTTTACCATTTTACCTATGCATTTCCAATAGAGGCCATTATGAAAGGCAAATAAATACGACAAACAACCATAGCTGAACGTGGGAACAAATATGAAAAATACTAAAGTTGCGAGCCATATGGTATGAATTACAGATCGATAGTCTCAATATTTTTTTGTTTCCATTTGACAACGTTTGATTTGTCACTTTGATTTGTTCTGGTGACCTGATCTGAGATGCCTCTGACCTGGAATTAGGAGCAGCGTAAATAATCAGGAAAAGGTATAGGGGAAGTCCGTCCAAGAGTACGCATTTAACTTTCTACGGGTTTTCACTTTTCTCCTATAAGTCTAACAGCTAAAATTTTTATGTGGTTGTTTAGCCTGAAGAATTGTCTATGTATGGTCCATGTTTCAACTGGATGTCTCTGAAAGGAACTTGCCACGAGCCCATCCAAAATAAAATGTCACGTGGGTACTCTTGCCGGAGTGGGTCGGTAAGAGTACGCAAGAAAGGAAGCTGGAGTACGTATTGATACCCCGCTGTGCTTTTGGTGCATAGGCCATGTCGCGAAATTTTTTCGCCAAACTAGGCGATTCCATGATTTTATATCGTTCTGAATATACAAGAACTATTTTGCAACGTTTGGCTTTACAAATATGAGTTACGGACTCTGGTCCGAGTGAAAATTAAATTTTCTTATCTCTTAAGCATGCGCACTCTTGCCCAATGGTCTACTGCGTACTCTTGCCGGACATGCTCCCTTGGGAAGAAAGTCTTCATAAACATGTTGGCAGGCATTTTAGCGTGAGCTCCGGTTCTGGAGCACACTCCTAGCTCAGCCTTCTTACTGATGACAGACCGCAATACAATACTTTTGATAATAGAAGCATGATCTACAAGTTTACCCAATCAAGAAATATTACTTCAAGGGTACCCAAAAATTTATTTTGCTCTGTACTCCCGCGGAAAGAACAGGAGCACGTTGATATTTGGTGTGCAGCCTAGGCACTGACCCTGCTTTTTTATACCAGGGTATCCACCATCTCAGTGGTGGCTAAGTAACCAAAACAGCTGCTGCGTACTCTTATCTCCTGCGTACTCTTACCCGCCCTTACCCTACCATGTACTAAGTAGCTCGACGCCGCTGTTTTTGACTGGCTTAGTTAAAGACGATGGGCGGAAGCAGTGGCAGATCCAGGAATTCATTGCGGGGGGACTAGGGGACTCGAGCTCACCCGCCAGAACCTCGGACAGTCCCTCGTCTATGTATTAACTAAAGGGGCTCGAACATTTGGGGGGCTTGAG
The DNA here is from genome assembly GCA_034440635.1 of Lepas anatifera. Lineage (NCBI taxonomy): Eukaryota > Metazoa > Arthropoda > Thecostraca > Lepadidae > Lepas > Lepas anatifera. The sequence continues at coordinate 237,287 of JAOTON010000288.1, read as the reverse complement.
CCCCCAAGGATTCCCGCCCCACTTGGATTCGCCACTGCTAACACAAAAAACTGTCATTGAAACCGTTAACGGCGATGCACTTCAACACACAAGTTAATACATGCTGGTAAATGTGTGTTTGATGATGATGATGATGATGATGATGATCTGAATCCGCCTCTACATCAGGGGCGGTGAGCACATCATGAATTTCATTCTTTTTTAGCATTCTTTTCGACTATGAGCAGGAACAGCTCCACCGGGGAAGACACTTGCTCTCCCCCAAAACGTGTGGTTTTCAGATAAACAAAACACAACGCCTATCATATTTTTAGTCATGTTGTCTCCTCAAGCCCTTGGCTGTGCTGCCGATGGAGGTAAAACCAGACGGCGGATGGGGCGGGATGTGGTGATTCGATGGTGATGCCCTTCAAGATGAAAATTTTGTACTCTTTTTACTTTCTTTGGACTAAAAATCAAACCAAATCTTAACGATTTTAGCGATTTTTACTTCCCACCACGCACAATTGGCTTAGATCCGCCCATGGCAGCGATTAGCTAGTTCTGTCATCACAGTAATGCCTCTACATGTCGTTGTCACAGCAAAACTATTAACAACACCACTGGCACGCAAGGCCACTGTTTCACCTAATGGGTACGAGTAATAATCATTTGGCACGTGCAAAAAAGTGGATAGTAAAAAAACGCAGTATTCCTGATCAGCATTGTCATAGAAGAGGTGCTGGGGCACTGGCCGATTCAGGTGCTTATTTACGGGGGGGCTTGGAGCTGGAGCTTCCCCGCCGTTGCCTCGGATCTGCCTCCGCCTATGTATTAGCTATAGACACTCGGACATTTGGGGGTGGGGGGGTTGAGCCCCTAGCCCCCTAGCTCTTGTATCCGCTGCTGTTTCAGGCGCATTATCTCTTAATCAGATTTGGAACGCAATCCCTATGGAGTTACACAGTGAGAACTCGCCAAACATTTGAGATTTGGCCCCTCAAACATTCTGTGTATTCATACGTCATTGACACGAGCCCCGCCGAGGACGGGCGAAATTCACCCCTTCCCTCCTGGTTTTCCCCAGATAACGCAGAAACGAAGAGTCGCAGAACAACGAAACTTACAGTACCTTATCCCTGATCAATGTTACGCAGCTGGGAAAATTTTTAGATTAGGTCATGTCAGGTCAAAGAGCTATTCAAGGTCAAGTGACCCGCCCTCATAACCTAAAGTAATGAGTTTGAAGCGGCGCCGAAAGAACTTCTGACAACCGATCAGTTTCAAGCTTTCACAATATGATTAGGTCGCTAGGGCTTACACATATTCTATCTCGGAATTTTGATATTGTTGACCTAAAGAGGGGTGAATTTGTTGGTCCCCATTATAAGTCCATGATGATGGTTTTGTCTTAAAGGTGCGCCAACCCTAGGGAACATATACTGCCCACCCCATTATAAGTCTATGGTGAACAATAGAAAGGGCTTGTTTTTCAGTACATACTGGATAGATAAACCTGAAAATCCTCAAACCGTATATACTTACCATAATTTTCACCATAAAGTAGAGTTTTTGATCATCTGACCTCTCAAAGGTCATGTGAGGTCACAGGAGCATACTGTGCTGATTTTTCTGATAACTTTTCACTGAATGAGGCAATGCTTCTATTTTGCTTGCGAAGTGCTTATCTTGTCAGAGGGAGTCGATTGATATGCAACATGACCATACCAGGTCGCCCTGTGACCACGACCTAGCTCGAGGTCAGGTCATTTTGACCATTTGACCTAGCAAGGTCCATTCGATTTGTCACGGCGAGAGAAATCTAATGATGCAATGATCCTTGAACAAAGTTTATAATATCAAATTTAACACTTAAAACCTTCTTGAAGCAGCCAATCGACGAAAAGCTTATATTCCTATTTTCTATTCCTAGTTAATGAAAAACCGTAATTATGGAAATACCCAAAGGTCCTCGAATTGACGCAACGCGCGAACGGGTTAGATCAGCAAAAAGAAACCGGAAACTAAGCTGCCAACGTGCAAGGAATGAAACGTCTTGCGACGTGCAATCACACTCCTCCGGGCTGGTATAAATAAAACAAAACCTTACCACTAGACGTAAATAACAATTACACTATAAACGTCCCTCTGACAAATTTAAACAATAGGTGCTTCAAACTAGGCTGTAACTATCTGGTCCTAAGGTATGGTATACTCCACGGTTCTTAGGGTAGACTCAGAATAGCTCCCACCATAGTAAAAAAAAGTTAAACTAACCAACTAACCTTATCTAACCATCCGTTCATGTTTGCTAATCAACTAACCCTAACTTAAGGACTACTAACTATACTAACCACATCTAAGACTAACAACTAACCAACTCACACCCTCCCTGACACTCTATCTGTTCTATTACCCTTCTCTCTTCCTCTATGCGGCGGCTACCCAGCCAGAGAGGGTGCTGTAAGCTCACCTCCTGGTTGCAGGATAAAGACCCGCGGCACCATGTCATGGTGCTTGCGGGTGTATCTAATAACCCAAAATTATTATTTTTCAATGAACTTGAGATTGAACTTGATTGAGTAACGTAAGCAAAACGTTCATTCGATAACAAGGAACAAAATTAAAAAAAACTAATCTTTACGCTGGCAAGCCTCTTCACGTACCCTTTTAAATCCTACCTGTGCCCCAGGCTCGGCATCTCTGCCGTAGCAATCCCCTTCCCTCGCTAGTGTTGCTTCGCGACCTTCCTTGACACTTCGCGACCCATTCCTTGAAATAAGATTCGTCCCTTTGTTCTGCGACATTAAAGTAAACACCCCTTCCGAAAAATTCTCCCCCCACACTTTAGAGGCGGGCAAAGGTGCCTTGCACAGAACGCCTTATAAAAAGCCCTTAACTAACTAACCACTAGACGTTGTCTTCTTTCAGGTCCATATTTAATCAAAGGAGGTCATTTAGCGACTCCAAGGAATTTGATATGTCTAAGTGTGTTTTAGGACATGAAAAGTCGTAGACACGTGGAAGGAACCTTTCATGTGCTTTTAAGCTCCGAGTGAAAAGAAAGCATTAGGTGGAATTACTTTTTAAGCATTGAACCAGGGAAAAATATGGAACGGCCGGCACCGACTACGACCGAATCTCAGATGCTCTGCACTCCTTGCCAAAAGGTAGCAGGATGGTGTGATTCGTGAAGAAAGGCTGAAAACATTTTTACATGCATTGCAACCTAACCGGAATATCTACAATAGCTTTAGAATGATGCTTAGAAACTTGTCTAGCGTTTCTAGGAGCTGTGTTACATCCAGGCTCTGCAGGCCTCGTTTTGAAAAGTAAAATCGCGTTACACGCGCTTAGAAATGATGTAACAAGTCGTTGACCTCATCTGAGGTCAGTTTTTGACAATCTTTTTTCTTTAAATGTATCACTTGAGAGGTATGCAAAGCGACGCATCTCTCATTTAAATCAGCTCCGAATCATTCGCAAAAACCGAAAGGGGATCCAATCGGACCAGGCCTATATTCTGGTTGTGCTGGAGCCTTTGGTGATGCAAAGCTTCCAATGATAGTCCGCTGCTGTGTCCCTTTCACCATGCAAAGACGCTGGTTGACTGGATGCATCTCTCATCAAATCGGCATCCACTAAGTGGGCCAATAATTCATTCGGATAAAATGGTAACGTCATGGTATTGGTAATGTCCCTTTCAAATTGTTTTGGCGTGGACAAAGCAAACGATCAGCCAGTTCCGGGTTGAAGTTTTGGAACTGTAGCCCACTTTCCAAATGACGTGAATAACAGCACCCACATGACAATTTTTTCACCCGAAAGTGGAGCCCCCGGACTGGATGACACACCTCCCCCAACTGTGCACCCACTGTTTGAGAACCTGGATCCGCCTATGCAGGCTTGGCCGTTGAAGTTAATGGGTGGAACAACTTAGGCAACCATTCTTATCACCAAACTTGAAAGTGGATTGGGCTAGGAAGACAGATCGATTCCGAGTCCTTATTGGATTGGATCGGTTTGGATGGACAGAGGACTGCGCCAATTTCGGGTCTAGAAATGGATTTCGATTTCCATTTTTGTAGCTTTAGTCGTATTTTTAGAGTCGGGTTGGATTCAAGTTGTGTATGGAGCGGACACAGTTTCGTCTGGATTGCTCGGGAAACTTGGCAGATGAGCCAAATTGGATGTGAATTTTCTTGCACGTGACGATCTCTAGCGCATAATTTCGGCCTGCTGTTCGGGAAAAAACAACACTCGCTGCATTGTGAAACTTGGACACTTTTACAGGTGAACTTAGCGGCAATCAGGCAGCAAAGCACCAATGAATGCGAATGCAACTCATGTTGAGACTGCCACTTTACAGGAGATAGTTACCACATTCTGGATTTATTGACACCGTTTATTGTAAGCGGTGCACGTCAGAACCTTACTGATAAGCTCCATGAATAGTCGGAAAAGACGGGAGCTCAGCACAGATGACAAAGTTCACTTTTTAGTCAGAATGAGCAATGAGGCACACAAATACAACGTCCGACCTGCTTGCGACGTGTTAAACCCTATTCTTTTTATGCTCCTATGCTGCTTTTTCTGTCAGGGGGACGAAGTTGGCGCCCTAAAATCTTTAAATGCACTGGTGCAACTTTAGAAATTTAAGCTGAGATCGAGTTTGTCTAAGCTATTAGAGGACCGTGTTGTAAGGAGCGTGTAAAAAGTGCGGCTCTCACATCTGTTTTATGCATTCATGTTAGCATTTCCATATCTGTCGGCCCTGTTGTCTAGCTTTCTTAACACGCGCCCCGCTGGGGGGCGAAATTCGGCCCCCCATCCTGGTTGTCCCCAGATAGCTCAAAAACGAAGGAACGCAGAACACCAACATTTACAGTACCTTATCCCTGATGAATTTTACATATGACTAAATTTTTGAGTATATCTGACTAAATTTTTGAGTGAAGGTCATGTCAGGTCAAGGAACTATTCAAGGTCAAGTGACCCGACCTCAAAACTCGAGTTTGAACTTGAGAATGAACTAAAATCACGAGTTTGAATCGACACCCAGGGAACATAAGCGAACCGATCAGTTTGAAACTTCCACAATATGAATAGGGTCATTAGGGTCTATAAATCTGCTATGTCGGAATTTTGATATTGTTGACCTAAGGTGGGGTCAATTTTTTGGTCACCACATTATAAGACTATGGTGAAAAATAGAATGGGCTCGTTTTCAGTAAATACTGGATAGATAAAGCTGAAAATCCTCAAACCGTCTATTCTTACCATGATCTTGACCATAAAGCTGAGTTTTTGAGAATCTGACCTCTCAAAGGTCATGTCAGGTCACGGTAGCATAGAGTGATTGTTTTGCCAATAACTTCTCACTGAATTGAGATAAAGGCTCCCATTTTGCTTGCATTGTGCTTATATTGTCACGGGGAGTCGATCGATATGCAACAGGACCATACCAGGTCACTCTGTGACCCTGACCTAGCTCGAGGTCAGGTCATGTGCACTACTTGACTTACCAAGATCATATTATACATCATTCGATTTGCCGCGATGAGAGGAATCCAATGATGCATAAATATTTGCTCTAGCTCTCCTGGGGGTAGATCTAGAGAGAGAAACGTACACTGCTCTGTTGTAAGCCAATGGAACCTTTTTTGACCTATGCTGACCTCAATATTGACCTGAAAAAATATTCTTATAAAATCTCCTTGTCTTGTCAAGAGCTTTCGAACACCACCCGCAATTTTCCTTTAGCTTTCGTGGGGAATGAGATACGGAGAGGGGGGGCGAAAAACGCCCCCCCCGCGGGGCGCATCATGCCAGGGACCCCAGCGGGGTGCGTGTTAAACCTGGTACGCATTGGTAAAAATGAATGCAGAATTGTCATATATTTGACTCATGTGAAACTTAAAATCTGATGACGGTTTCAAGGTATATATGATGTCATATGAATATTGCACCAGCATTCTGTCGCCATAGATAATCACAAATAGTATACTGTGAGACATCTCGAGATCATGTTAAATGACACAATGACAGAAAATTATCAGATGTAAGGAAGGAAAGTAAACAAGAGGGAGAAATGCATGTTTCCAACTTGTGCGACGCGTGCACATATATTACTCGGCTATTGATATCGTTGCTATTGACCTTTTATATCACCAAACCTATATCCGTTCATACCAAATCCCAGGTAGTCCTAAACATCCTGTCCACTTGGCCTGTTTTTGGGTGAAGGATTACTTACTCGTCCCTGGAGCTAAATGCACGTGCAAAATCAGGGCCATGTATTTCTCAAAACGATCTGGGATAAACGGCTTTGAGATGATGTTGGTAACCTGCATATAAAAAGAGGGAACATCGTGTAATCTGTGTGCAAAAACGCCAAATAAAAACAATTAAAATATATTGACACTAACTCGGCCAAGCATCCCAAGGAAACATAAGTACGCTGCCAATTATTGGATGCTGGACCTTTTCATGCCTCTCAACAGGCTAAAGTACGTTTGCACATGTGTAAAATCGCCATAAATTCGGCACCTGAACGCGCCTTATTATGATACATTTTATAATTCTGAAACCTATGCGTGTGAGCATGGTATGACTATCTTTATTTCTTCCGGTCGTCATCGAAGAAGTAAAAACCCATTTCCACTCTGCAAGAATGCAATATAGTTACATTCCAAACCCTTCTTTTTGAACTGCTGTAACTTCCTTTGACAAAAATGTATGCGAATGTGAATGAACCATCAGTTGACATATCATTCAACGTTCACAAACATTCATTAAACTACTTTCAGTGTTGTTACAGGAAACATTGTTCTAAGAAGACCGTACTAACTATAGACGGTAAAGCAGAGTTTTCGAATATATTTTACCTAAAGTACAAGCCATAAATCGCCCTGGGCAATACATAACTTAAAAAACGAGAGTCTTACCAGCCCATGACGTTGCATTTTTTAAGAATGCATCATTCTCATTACATTTTATGATTGCAGAATAAAGATTGAAGTTGCCAGTCAAAGTTCGTATAGAAATAACTGCTTTGGTCCATATTAACGGACAACATTGAGCAAAACAAACCAATGCTCGATCACTGACTTCAACAGATATCTTACAGCAGGGCTGGATATCTCTTCTCAATTCAAGGGAGGGGGATGGATGAGTTATCGCTGGGATGGCAATACAAGCCCTATACAAAGTCTATGGAAGACCCAAAATCCAGTGGCCCTGACCTAAGCCACCCATGATCTACAGGGAGAACCCAACAATTTTCTAAAATCGTCACCAAAACGTATAGTCAAGCGCCTGAGTTATAGAAGCTTCTCTCCCTCCCTGATCCCATTTCTCCAATCAGCGAGTCCACGGATTTCTTTACACTGCAATGGAGTGGACCACTTTTTAAAAAAGACTACTTATGGATAAAACAGGTCTGAAAATTCAGAAGACCACACTTTGGTTCCACCTTCAATCATTTAAAGCAGAAATATCACCTCTTTCTTACTGTCCTGAATTGATCTAAGCATCGTGTGTAATTACGAAGCCCGCCGCGAGCTTGCAGTATACAACGTTGCATGAGCTCCTTGGTAACATTTATCAAGAGACATGCGTTGTTAGATGGAGAGGAATTCCTTCATGGTGTGATATACGGATATAGTGCCCCTTATCTTGACCTTCCAAGTGTACATAAATTTGATAAAGACGGCTTAAGGTAAAATGAAATACGTCAACAGGGGTTCCTCGATATGTTCTAAAAAGCTGCTATCCCAATTCCAAACCCTTTATAAAAGTGGGGTTGATAATCTCTTTGATAGTTTACATGCCTGTGTCTGCAACTTCCGACTTGTAAGTTGCCGGCTTTTCTCTCCCTGACTAAGGATTGCCACAGTTATTGCACGTGCCTACCACCTATATAGGTGGTAGAAAAAGTGCTAGAAACTTGAATTACTTGCTAGAAAAAGTACCTTAAGCCTGAGCTACCCGGCTCGTAGCGAGTGCTTAGACATCCCCAGAGATAAAGTTCACTCCCATGCACAGTGTGCTGCTCAGTGGGGCAACATGGGATTATGGTTCAATAAACTTCACCCGCATTCGTATAAAAAATAGCCAGAAATCAGAGGTGGATACGAGGGGGCTACGGGGGCTCAACCCCCCCCCCAACTGTCCGAGTACGGAGTACCATTGCTGGAGATCTCTTCTCGATCCATGGGGGTCCTGGGTGGGTTATCTCTGGCACGGCAATAGAAGCCCTATACAAAGCCTATAGCAGACCCAAAATCCAGGGGGTCCTGACCCCTCCAACCTCCTGGGATTTCCACCCATGCGGAGTGCCTATAGTTGACGCATAGCCTGAGACTGTTCCGAGGCAATGGCGGGGGAAGTTCGAGCCCTCTAGCCAGCCCCACCGCCCAAAGAAATCCTGGATCCGCCACTGTCAGAAGTCACTACATCGAGATAACCGTCCGAGAGTAGCAATGCCAATTTACCGATAGATCCACGCAGTGAACTCAACAGACAACACTTACCTGGTAGAAGAGATCGCCATGTTCTCATCTGGACGGTCCATCTGGAGCAGTGCAGAAGGCTTCAACGGTCAATTTCGATCCGGCATAGCTCGAAGAGTTTAGTTTTTTCCGTTTGATGCCGTCAGAATTCGGTGACAAACGAAGTAAGTAAAACGGGTTCCATTCTGACTGTTTTTCCGGTATCACCGTCGTTTTCAGTTTCCTGAGAACAGGAAACCCTTATGAGAATACGAAATGATAAAAGTCAGTTCCCATGGGTCAAAAATAACAACATGCATGTCTAATACGAGCAGTATAAAATATCAAACACAAACAGGTAAATGAATAATCCACTCAGAATAAAGTTCACTCAATATAATATGTGAAAAGCATACTATTCAGCCAATAACAGAGCAAAGTGCGGGAGCATCTTACCTGTCAACCCTCTCCTTCCCACGCCCAGCGACGCTCTGAGATCAGCGTTTCCCGCAGTATTAACCGCTCTCCGGCCACGTGCTCCTCCGCGCGCGCAGAGGTCAGGCTGAGTCGCCAGAGGTCACTGTCAGCCCCGGCAACTGCCCCGAGGCTATCACTGCCGCTGGCTTTGGCGCCGTGGGGGAGGGGAGGGGTGGCCGGAGCCGAGGCGTTCAGAGCATGTGGCCGTTGAACGATTGTGAGGGTACTCAAAGGACGTTCGTGTCTGGTGATATACTGCAACGAAAAAGTTATCTCTGAATTATCAGCCAGGTACCCGCTAGGTTTAGATATCGCAGGGCAGGGGCGGATCCAGGGGGTGGGGGGGCAGTGGGGGCAGCTGCCCCCTGGGCTTGGGGAAGCGCCCGCGCCGCCCCAAGCCCAGCCACGGTGGCGAGCGCCCACCGGCTGTGGCGCCAATTTTGATGTTCCCTCTGAGTTTTCTCAGTGGGCTCTAGGGGGTTTCATTGAAATTTCAGAGGGTTTTGAGAGGGGTTTATATGGGTTCTAAGATAGAAAGTTGTTTTTGTCTATGATTGGTGCACCTCAGCGCCTACAATCGCGCCCACATGGCGCCCCCATTCCGGAAAAGCGGCGCCCCCCTGGACCTGCTGCCCCCTTCTGGGAAAGATCCTGGATCTGCCCCTGTCGCAGGGAAATCATTCCAATTCTCTCATTCTCAAAGGGGCGGATCCAGGATTTTTCCTAGAAGGGGGCAGCAGGTCCAGGGGGGCGCCGCTTTTCCGGAATGGGGGCGCCATGTGGGCGTGATTGTAGGCGCTGAGGTGCACCAAGCATAGACAAAAACAGCTTTCTATCTTAGAACCCATATAAAACCCTCTCAAAACCCTCTGAAATTTCAATGAAACCCCTAGAGCCCACTGAGAAAACTCAGAGGGAACATCAAAATTGGCGCCCACAGCCGGTGGGCGCTCGCCACCGTGGCTGGGCTTGGGGCGGCGCGGGCGCTTCTCCAAGCCCAGGGGGCAGCTGCCCCCACTGCCCCCCACCCCTGGATCCGCCACTGCCCTGCAATATCTTAACCTAGCGGGTACCTGGCTGATAATTCAGAAATAACTTACCCGCTTTTCGCGGCAGTATATCACCAGACACGAACGTCCTTTGAGTACCCTCATAATCGTTCAACGGCCACATGCTCAGAACGCCTCGGCTCGGGCTACCCCTCCCTCCCCCACCACGCCAGAGCCGGCGGCGGTGATAGCCTCGGGGCAGTTGCCGGGGCTGACAGTGACCTCTGGCGACTCAGCCTGACCTCTGCGCGCGCGGAGGAGCGCGTGGCCGGAGAGCGGTGAATACTGCGGGAAACGTTGATCTCAGAGCGTCGCTGGGCGTGGGAAGGAGAGGGTTGACAGGTAAGATGCTCCCGAACTGTGCTCTTTATTGGCTGAATAGTATGCTTTTCACATATTCTATTGAGTGAACTGTATTCTAAGTGGATTATTCATTTGCCTGTTTGTGTTTGATATTTTATACTGCTCGTATTAGACATGCATGTTGTTATGTTCGACCCATGGGAACTGACTTTTATCATTTCGTATTCTCATACGGGTTTCCTGTTCTCAGGAAACTGAAAACGACGACGATGATACCGGAAAAACGGTCAGAATGGAACCCGTTTTACTTACTTCGTTTGTCACCGAATTCTGACGGCATCAAACGGAAAAAACTAAACTCTTCGATCTATGCCAGTTCGAAATTGACCGTTGAAGCCTTCTTCACTGCTCCAGATGGACCGTCCAGATGAGAACATGGCGATCTCTTCTACCAGGTAAGTGTTGTCTGTTGAGTTCACTGCGTGTATCTATCGGTAAATTGGCATTGCTACTCTCGGACGGTTATCTCGATGTAGTGACTTCTGACAGTGGTAGGTACAGGATTTCTTTGGGCGGTTGGGCTGGAAAGAGGGCTCTAAATTCCCCCGCCATTGCCTCGGAACAGCCTCAGGCTATGCGTAACTCTAGGTACTCCGCATGGTTGGAAATCCCGGGGGTTGGAGGGGTCAGGACCTCCTGAATTTTGGGTCTCCTATAGGCTTTGTATAGGGCTTGTATTGCCGTGCCAGCGTTAACCCACCCAGGACCCCCATGGATCGAGAAGAGTTCTCCAGTCATGGTACTTCGTACTCGGATAGTTGGTGGGGGGGGGGGGGTTGAGCCCCGTAGCCCCCTTCGTATCCACCTCTGATTTCTGGCTTTTTTATACGAATGCGGGTGAAGTTTATTGAACCATAATCCCATATTGCCCCACTGAGCAGCACACTGTGCGTGAGGGTGAACTTGTATCTCTGGGGATGTCTAAGCACTCGCTACGAGCCGGGTAGCTCAGTCAAGTACCTTTTAGGTTACATTGTAAAGGCTTTGAATGAGTTTTATGGTCACTTGAAGCTGTTAATGTCACTTCGATGAGTTCTTGGCCTGTTTCGGCTGAGGACGTTTTGTGTTCTGAACTTACGTACTTTACATCAGTTATCAATCGAACATAAATTATCGGGCTGAAGTAAGGTAGTTACTCCCAGTACGAGAAGTACTCAAAACTGTGCCCCCGGTGAGGATCGAACTCACGACCTTCAGATTATGAGACTGACGCGCTGCCTACTGCGCTACGGAGGCGGCCAGCCCTTCTACGCGCATCAAAGGTATACATTATTAGAACGTGACTTGTGATCTGTTTCCTTCGAAGTCTTGCTACCTCTGGCTGACCTGCCATGCCAGTAAAGCAGGATAGCTATACCCGTTTGGGTTTACCTACAGATTTTGTCATCGTATATACAGTGGATTGTCTGGGGGAAGGGAGGGGAAACATAGGCGGATCCACGAGCCACAGGAGAAACTAGTGTTGAACCGAGGGGTGGCAGTTTCGGGCAATTATGCGGGTCCGCGCCCGGGCCCGGCCTAATCCAGTCTGCAAAGTATGACAACGGGCCAGACGAGTTGCACCAGCCACTTAAAATTCCTGCACAAATTTGCACCGCCAGCTGATCAAAGACCTTCTGTACTTGACTCCTTACTCATGGGCGTAGCCACCATTAGGGACACTAGGGGCAGTGTCCCTACAAGTTTGGAGACCCCCGAAAACTTGTAGGGAATGTCCCTACAAGTTTTGAAGACCGGGAAAGATATGACAACCGCATTATGTTAATTTTCCAATACATCTTCCAATTGTACCTACCCACTTCTCACGTATGCAAATCCGGACATCGTCATTCGTACCAAAGATATTAAAAATAATGATTTTATACTCTTTGATTTTATTTTTCCCAATTTACCAAATCTGTCCCCATTTCTGTACCCTTTAAAAAATAGGAGTGATGTTAGCCCACGCTCCACCGGGGGTCCGGCGCCACCTTCGCCCCACGGGGGCATCGATGGCCCCCTCTAACTCCTAAAATATGGGGGCTAGCGCAAATCTGCAAAGTACATTGGAAAGCTCTCGTGATTTCAGCAAGGTCTTAAATTGCATGCGTTTAAGCGCTCAGGTCAATATTTTGACCTCCAGAGATCAAGTTGGGTCACGATAGGCTATTTCTACTAACACATGCAATGCTTAAGAAAACAGAGCACAGCTCTTATGTCATTAGAGCTATTGAGGTCTGGTAACTACATTTCATAGGAAAATGCCAGGGCTTTCTCCACTGTGTGGAACATAGAGCACTGCCGACAGTGGTTTGACCTCCAGAGGGCACCTATTGACCTGACATGACCTGCGGTCACGAAAGGTCAGAAAGTGACCTTGTCGAATATCAAATGAAAGCCAGTGACGAAACATACATGATGACGTCTAATTCAGTGCTCTAGCTTAATTAGGTCAACAGTTATGGTCAAAATACTGTTTTTGATGTCTGGTGACCTGAGATAACCTCAGGTAACCTCAGGTAACAGGTAACTCAAAGGGAAAATATTTGCCCTGGAATCCGTGAAAAGGTTGCTAAGAATACCTTTCTGAGAAATTTGATAATTTGCAATCATTTTTGTGACTTTTGGACCAAAAGACAGCTTTTCCCATGTCTTTTTATGGGAGAGGTCACCTCGTGGCCTGACCTCAGGTCACTAAATTGAAAAATCCCGGATATAAATTTTTTAGATCCTGGAGGGGCCATCAAGTGAAGAAAATTTGAAATCAATTGGCCAAGAAATGTAGCTATGCTAGAGCTCGAAAATTGAAGTGAGGTGAACTTGTTTGACCTCGCCTGGTGATCTGACCTAGTGTGGCCCGGAGTAAACAATTTCAAGGATAGTGGGAAAAAGATCGGGTGAAAAACCTTAGGGGGGCATCTATGCACCCCCCGTGTGGCGAGAGTTAAGAAGCCACATTCTTTCACCAGCGCCGATTCCAGCAAAGGCGGAAAAATACTCCAGTTGCAAGCTGATCTCCGTGGATAGGATTGGTCACCATGACAACGTCGGATTGTTAGTTCCCGCCTGGGTGGGGGGATGTGTTTGAAAACCCTTGGGTTGCTCCACGGGCACGAAAAAAACGGTGACATGAAGCGCTGCCGTACTTAGCACACCTTATCCATGATCGATTCCGCAACCTTCCCCTATATTTTAAGGTTGGAACATCTCAGGTCAGGTTACCAGTACATGTCAGGCTACCTCACCTCCAAAAATGTTTAAGGTGCATAAGTAAGAAAAGGGCGAATCTATCGAATTGAAGCGCATACCACATAAAAGGCCCGCCAAGTACTACAACTAATTTCTGAATTTTTCAGATCGTAGACCTAGGGGCAGGTACGGATAATGACCTTTCCATTGAAAATGCATGAGGAAAACGGAAATTGCCCGAAAAATTGAATTAATTTTGTAGATACCGCGTGTAATACCTTAGTATTCATCAGAACATAGTATCCTAGGCCCCTTTATAGGTTCATGCTGCAAGTTTGAACCTGTGACCTTAGAGGTCATCTGGGGCTGCAGGTTTTTCAGACTTGAGTTAATAACTTTGCACAAAATGATGAAAAATATTTTATTTTTATATCATTACGTTTAGAATGTTATTGCGAGTCGATTTATACGCATATTGATTATGCTAGGCTAGATGGTGACCTTGGCAATGCCTTAGTTCAGGCCTTCTTATGTTTTGACTTAGTACAATAATATTATACATCATCCAATTGGCTGTAACGAGAGAAAGTGAACTATGCCTAAAATGATTCTAACTCAATTCTGCCAGACGCTAGAGTCCATAAACTCCTCTATCATGCTACATTCTTTGACCTGTCATGACCTCAATATTGACCTCAGCCAAAAAGTGACGAGAATGATGTAAGAGCCAAGCCAAGCGAGTCAAAAGAGCCAAGAGTGATGCAGTTTCTTCATGAATTTCAATGGGCTATTCACCTGCTTTCGCGTTTTTTCGCTATCCAGTATAAGAGTCGAGTTCGAGGGGGATTGTTTGGACACCCCCGTACCAGGACGAAGGTGGCTCGGAGGCTCACCGGGGCGTGGGTTATCGCTTGGTCAGCTGTTAGTCAAGTGTAGTTGGTGTTGCTGGTCGAAACAGTCGCACTTTTACCTAAGCTCCCATTTAATTGCATCAATAAGGATACCAAAAACAAGGAATGGACATCGGGACCAAGATAACTACCCCGGTCTGCGACCTGGGCTAACGCCCCACCGGCGCAGGAGGGCTGCATGACAATTGGCTGAAAGCAAACCATATTTCGTTCTTAATGTGTCTATTCATAAGCCTGTAGGACAGTGTTATCATTCTTTTCTTTGAAATAACTAATAAATAGCTCGCAGTCAACCCCAGATTCGAACCGTGCACCCCTGATCACGAGACAGGTCCTCTAACCGCTAGACCACTGCCTTGCACTGCACCGACTCCCACTAGCCCTACAGCAGTGACCCGTCAGGAGGTCACTGGCCGGTATCACTAAATCAAAACGATGCCGTGATCGTGGTGCCGGCTGCTGTATTCGTACAGAAAAGGCATGGTATAAAGCTGCTTCTAGAAGACTAACGAACCGTTATGTTAGCCTAGAATTACTTGTATAATTACTAAGTTAGTTTCATGCCAAATTTCATCCACTTCCATTCCTTAGTTTCATGCCAAATTTCATCCACTTCCATTCATTTTAAGGACTTGAAACCATGGTGAGAAGCAAGCAAGTTCTGAGAAATTTAGCTCCTTGAAATACCCTTTCAGACGAAGTACTCGAAAGCCGTTAGAGATAAGTGGGTAGTGTAAATGAATGAAATGACTGCAATTAATTTTCCTATTCAGCCATGTCAATTCTGAGCTTGTGAATTGGGTGGGCAGTGGGCTTAAGTCTTAGCGGCGCTCTCACGATAATTTTAATAAACCCATGTATTCATTCATACACGTTCAAAAGAAACAAATCAACTAACCAAACATCTAAAGCATGCGTTCAATATAAAATAGTTTAGGACCAGCCGATTTCAAGGCGCTCCTCCGATGGCGACAGCCATGGGCAGAAGCCTGCCGGACGCGCCCACCAACAGGCCGGCACACGCGACCGTGCCAGCCGGCGTCCTGTTACCGCTCCGCAAATCTCAAGATGATCGTCTTGTTTTGCTAAGAAGGTTATGGAGTACTTTAAGCACTGCTGCTCGTGTGAGCCGGTGAGATAGGCTTCCTGAGTGGGCGAGAATGTTAATTGACGTTTTACTTTTATGCTTGACGTCTCAGTACTGGGATCTGATAGTATTCGAGGCTGAGACAGGCAGCTAAGTTTATCTCCATACTTCTTAGGCACGCAAATGGCCGAATTCAGACGCTTTCCCAATCCAACATACAGTCTGTGCTCGCTTTAACACGCGCATTGACGGGGGAGAGGAGGTTGGGTACCCGCCCCTTCGGGTTTTTTGGAGATAACATAAAAACGACACGTACCGCCGTACTTGGTATAACTTTTCTCTGATCATTTTTACAACTTTTGTCAAAATCTAAGGTTAGGTCACTCTGGTCAGGTCACCAGTACAGGTAAAGTGACCCAACCTAAAAACGTTTAAGATAACATAATTCGGAACAGGTTGAACTTATCCTATTGAAAGTCATACCGCATACTGAGTCCACCGAACTGTCTAAAATATGTTCCAGTATTTTTTGTATCGATGACCGAAGCTCAGGTACGAGGCTTGACCTCTTCCTTGGAAATACATGGGAAAAGTGGGTTTAATTAAATAACTTGGCCATAGATAGTGATAGAGTGTTTATTTTAGCTTCAGTACATTGGGATTGTCTTTGCAGTTTTAAAGATATGCATTTTGACCTAACTTGACCTTAACCTGACCTCAGGTCAGGTCCAATGACATCAGAGGTGCAGAAACTTGGCCAACTCGGCTACTGGAGTTTGTGACACATTTATGAAAATTGAGGTGCATAAGTGTGACAAAATAGCGATCGTGACAGTATGCTTCAAAATCAAACCACATATTTTCGAAATACAGAATTAAGCGTGTAGCGAATATTTTAATTTAGCAACTCTGTTCTTCAATTGCACAGCGTACCATCAGTGATACAATATTGGTACTGTGTTCAGTTTCTACTAAGACGAGGGACCCGCGCCGCAGAAAACCCGGAAACCGCTGTCACAGTTGCCAGATTTTAACATGCAGCCCAATGGTGCCGATTGTTAGTAGATGCCAGAAAGCTGCCGCCTAGATGCCCGAAATGTGACAGTCAATTTTTTTCGAGAAATACATGATTGTGGGCATATTTAAGGCATTAAAGATAACGCAGATACGTTATCAAGTACTTCTCTGTCCATTTTGTCAGGTTAAAGAATATTTAAAGTTTGAGTCTCTTCGATTTAGCGGTCCCTATTTCTTTGAATTTACGCCTAAAAGCTACTAAGAAAGTACTAAACGAGTGAAAGAAAGAAACATAGCTGGGCAGCAATTCTACCTAAACTACGCAACAGCGACAAGACAAGTTCGAAATGTTTGTGTGATGTAGAGCCTGCCAAAAAATGTAAACAGGTGGGAAGCTACTTCTTTTGAGGGGATATTTATTATGTACATCTGAGATAAGTGCAGGCTAAAACTAGCTGGAATAAATAGTGCTGCCCATGGCTAATCAAAGATGAATGTAGGCTACTTTGAGACTGATGCACTTTCACATATCAAACTTTGTTTTTCATTCCTTAGATTGCTTGTGCCTTACCTTATTTGTGCCCTAGATCAAGATTGGTTAGGTAGGTAGATTTGGAGCTGGAGGAAGTTGGGAGAGTTGGCGCCAGCAACGGACTGGCAACAACAGTAATTCAGGTGAGATTCCATGATCAAATTATCATGTCAATATTGAACAGATAGCAAATGTGTGCCAATGCAGTCCTCCACAAAGTGTTAAAACACACACTGGAGAGGGGCCTGGCACTAACTAATTGTCACATTTAATCATGGGGAAATGTACCATAATTGGAAACACTCCTTCCAAAAATGGAAACTTCCTCAAAAAGGGAAATGCATGTCATTGGGGGGAAACTGCAGTCAGAGTTGCCAATAATAGTTATGATCCCAATACTGGAAACAATGATCCATGATTGGAAAGTTTCTTTCCAAAACATAAACATGACCTAAAAATGA
Source organism: Lepas anatifera (assembly GCA_034440635.1). NCBI lineage: Eukaryota > Metazoa > Arthropoda > Thecostraca > Lepadidae > Lepas > Lepas anatifera. The sequence goes on along the minus strand of JAOTON010000288.1, from coordinate 219,751 downwards.
AAACATAGTTTACTACTTTCATGCGGTAATGGCTTGGTGCTTGAAACTTGTCTGTTGCAAAAGGTAAGAGACAGGTAGATGACATTTGGTATATTGGAAATAGTATTCAAGTATACAATTATCATTTCCAGCTTTGTGTGACAGAGGAGGCATACGTCGCATTGAGTTTGTGACAGCCAGCATACTTTCTGCACCTCTGAATGACATATTGGACCTGATTTGACGCAAGACCATGTTATATATCATTGGATTCGGCTTGCTGCGAGGATTTTTGTCATTTGGTTCAAATTGTTTGATCTATCCTTACTTGTTCAGATGTAATGACTGGAAACCTTTATTTACACGTTATCTCTATGACGACATGTTTTGGCCTCTAGTGACCTTAAATGTGACCTGAAAAAATAGTGCCAATATTTTCGATAGAGAGGTTGGTGAGCTACTAAACGTCGTTTCCTGTTTTTTTCGCTATCTAGCATGGTTCTCGAGATCTTAGGTGAGCTGGTACCTGCCCCTCCCCCGTCAAAGCGAAGGTGGCTCAGACCGCCGTCAAAGCACGTGTTTAAGGGAATGGGGCACATTCATAACGTGATTTTAACCGATATAGCCAAGTTTTAAAGCAGGTCGGAAGATCCGGTACTCAATATATCATTACTCTTGGAAATCGAGAATTTCGTAGAAAAAGCTAAAACCTGAAATGTACCCCACATGTATCCTTAGCAGCAGACCACAGTTCTCATGGCTGTTGGTGTGACGACATATGCTGACGTCACGGTGAGTATCAGCCAACCGAAGCCCTTGAAGCGTATTGAATATGGTAGTGGTTGCCAGATCATGACAGCATCCACAGGCAGATATTTATTTTTTTCCTCCAAGGAGCATTTAAAAAATATAAGTATTGAGCTTATTGTACATTTTTTCAGACAAATCATGGACGCCTCCTTGATTTTCGGCTAAAAGTACGCCTAATTACAATAAATTCCAGGATTCGACCAAGGTGCCACACTCCCAGTTAAGTGTCAAAATTACACTGCCCTAAATTCGTGTAAAAATGTAAAAAGGGGAAGGCTGGCTAGCTCGCACGTAACATTTGGCCCCTCTTAAAATGTTCCGTCGGGTACCTAATCAAGAGGCTGGATGTGTCCCTACAATTTCAGAAAGCATGGCTACGCCAATGTCCTTACTTTATTGCGAATCAAAACAGAATGCTCCCAGCATCTGGAAAGGACGGGATGTCATTACCTAAACAGGATATCACACTCCTACATCCCTCCCCCCCAGTTCTTAAGACCGATGCAAAAGCTTAATGTGCTGATATCGACAGATCCCGGGTCGGTCAAAGAGGACGTGCAACACGTAACGTAACGGGCGACACCTTCCGCACCTTGGCACGGTGTTACGTACAGGAACGTAATCTGACACGGGTAGCCAGAACAGGCCAACACGTTACACAGTGAAGTCGTCGAGGTACCGGGGGCGCCTGTGGGCCCTCTGACTGCGCCTGAGGCCGGAGTCCTCAACAGGATCTTGGGAGGTTGGACCAGGTGCGGTGGACGGGGAAGGTGTCACCTGCGACCCCCGAGCGCCAGGTGGTCGGGGATCGGGTAGAGGATCGGGTAGGGGATCAGGTGATCAGCATTCGGTTGGTTGGCAAGCAGCGGCACCGGGTGGTCCTCTCGTGGTGGTGGCCGGCGTCTGGGGCTGACTGTGCGAGCGGTGCGTGTTATAAGCAATCGTGCTTTTGCACCAATCGCGAAAAATTACTGAAAGCTTTTGTATGTTTTATCATTAAAATATATGTCTGTCTGTCTGTCTGTCTGTCGGTATTCATATTTTTATTCGGTATTCCCTTTATTCATTCATTCATTCCCCAGCACACTTGAAGCATTCAACAAACGTCTAAAGATGCTGGGAGCATGATCAAAGACCTTCTGTACTTGACTCCTTACTTTATTGCGAATCAAAACAGAATGCTCCCAGCATTTGGAAAGGACAGGAAAGGGATGTCATTCCCTAAACAGGATATCACACTCCTACACCAGCCACCTAAAATTTGCACCAATTCGCAATATACCAGGGCGGAAAATGCACCCATCCCTACCCACACGACGCAATGCTACGGGTAGGAGGAGAAGAAGAGAGGTCTCTCTTATTAGTTGGTTAGTTAAGAACTTTTTATAAGGTGGTCCCCTGCGTCTTTAGGACCATTCATCTATTATTTGTTTGGGTTTCAGCGTTGCCTGCCTCGCACCAGCCTCACAAATTCTCACCAGGTTAGTACAATTCGTTCCAATATCTCCCGTCTCCAAGGCATAGGCAGATCCAAGATTGCCGATCGGGGGCACCTTCGGGGGGGGCACCATCCGGACCAGGGGGGCATCCGGGCCACGGGGTGCCATCCGAGCCAGGGGGCGCCACTTTTGTCGGAGCCAGGGGGCGCCACTTTTTGTCGGAGCCAGGGGGCGCCACTTTTGACCGACAAAACCTATCAGGTGGGCGCAAAAGCCTATCGGTGTGCGCCCATTTTCGCATCCTAGGGGAAGGGGGCGGAATGGGAAGCGGCATTTCAGGGGAGTCTCGCCGTGTCACTGGTGGCGTGCGGACGTGTGCGGGGTCGCTCCGATCCGGCCGTGTCAGGTCTCTTTGTGAGAGCACGGAATCCAAAGACTGTGAGTTATTGGTGGTGACAGATGAAGAGCGATTTAGATTGTGTGTCCGTTGTTCTTATTAAGGTGTGATGTCACAAGCGAAGAAAGGCAAAGGTTTTGTCCAACAGAAAATTCAACAACTGCAGCCGAGATCCGCCAGTCCCCAGAAACGGTGCCGTGTTTCAGGTGAGCCACGGGAAACCGGAAGCATGGAGGCTATCAAGGACATGATGGAAAAGCAGTTGGAAGAGTTTTCTAAATTGAAAGATGAATTCAAAGTCATCGCTGACACAATGAGAGCGGAGCTTAGCTCACTCGGTGCCCGTGTGAAAGACCTGGAAGACCATACCAATCGTAAAGATGAGGAGATGGAAGACATGAAAAAACAGCTTCAGGCAAGAGAAAACGATGTGCGAGAATTACAAAGACAAGTTCATCAGAATGAAGTTATATCTCGGCAGCCAACGCTTGTGTTCTCTGGACCCGCCATTCAAGCCAGTCGCCCCGTGACGTCACCGCCGCCCCGGGCTGGTCCGGCCGGGTCGGTCGCTGACCCAAGGTCACCCATCGGTGGGGAGGGGGAGGCGGCACGAGGCGAGTCAGCTGTTCGGCCTGGCGGAGGAGTGGCTTCCGAACAGTCAGCTGATGTGCAGCAGCAGACAACCGGCGGTACCTACGCAGAGGCGGCGGCAGCCGCCACTTCGCAGGCGCAGCCGGACCGCGCAGCCGCGGCCGCAGTTTCGGCCGGCGGTGGTGGGGCGACAGCGCGCCGGCATCGCGAGCGGGAGAACGTGGAGGAGACGCTGGTGACGCTGCTTAACGCGGCGTTCCCGGGACTGGGGATGAATAAGAACGATATAGACAGAGCACACCGTACAAACGGTAAAATCTACTGTCGCTTCGTAAAGTCTGGTGACGGATCGGTGCGCGACTTGATATATAGCAAAAGGCTAAGTCTTCGAAGTGCGGCAAAGGGAAACGAACTTTTTGTAACAGAGTCCCTTACGGGGTACAGGCAAAAGATCCTCAGTGAGTGCTTAGCACTAAAGAAGAGAGGCAAGATCTACACAGTGTTTACGCGGCATGGATCAGTATTTGTGAAAGAGAGGCAACATGGCTACAACGTGCGGGTGGACGAATGGGAGGACCTCCAAAAGCTGCGGCTGTAGACGGTATGCGCGTGTTAGCATGTGCTCGCAGATTAGGTAGTGCGAAGTGTTAGTTCAATATGTCTGATTTGAAAATATGTTCGGTTAATTGTCGAGGGTTAGGCGAATATCGGAAGCGGAAAGATGTGTTTAGCTACTTGCGAGGATTAGATTTTAACATTTATCTTTTGCAAGATATACATTGTAGTAAAACGAGGGTGAAATCATTTCGCAATATGTGGGGTAGTTCGAATACAATTTTTGCACCTCTTAAACATAATAGCCGGGGTGTTGGAATCGTCACAAAAAAATTAGATGTAACTTTTTCTGATACCCATATTGATGAGAACGGTAGTTACATAGTAACGAGGGCAAAAATAAACAAAAGTTTCCATATCATTCTGGCATCGGTTTACGGCCCAAACTCTGACAGTCCCGAGTTTTATGGGAATTTAGAGGATATACTGAATGAAATCCGAGATGATGATACTCCAATCCTGGTGGATGGCGATCTGAACGTGGTGCTTGAACCTGAGCGAGATCAACACAATTATGTGCGAGAAAATAACGTCACAGCAAGACAGAGGATACAACAAATGATGGCTGAAAACAACCTTGTCGACGTATTTCGGATTCGAAATCCAGATTTAAGACTCTACACATGGCGAGTGAAAAGGCCAGTGCTAAAACAAGCGAGGTTGGATTACTTTTTGTCTTCAGAAGTACTCTCATCGCGCATAGTGGATTGTCAAATTCAACCATCGTATCGGAGTGACCATTCCATGATAACTTTACAATTAAAGATAAGTGAACAGAGTCACGGGAAAGGATTTTACAAATTCAATGTTTCACTTTTAAAAGATGCTGCGTACACGGATAAAATTAAACAGGTTATAAAACAGACCACAGTGCAATATGCATTACCAGTGTATACTCAGGAACATGTGACAACAAATCGAGATATACAGTTTGTAATTCATGACGCAGATTTCTGGGAAGTTCTTATATTAAATATTCGAACCGAAACGATAACATATAGCATACATAGAGCTAAAGAGAAACGAGAAGAAGAACAAAACTTACAGAAAATCATAGCGAGGCTTGAAGAATATGTGAATTTTCATCATAAGACAGATCTTTTGATGAATTAGACTTGCGTAAAAGCCAATTAGAGAATTTGCGAATGGAGAAATTGGAGGGGTCTATCCAGAGATCTAGATCTAAGTGGCAGCAGTCAGGCGAAAAATCTACTAAGTATTTTCTTGGTTTGGAAAAGAGGAACTACATATCAAAACAGATTCCCTCTTTAAAAGTTGGATCTGAGGTTATCTTTAAACAAGAGGAAATAATCTCGTATTTGGTTAATCATTTTAAAGGGGTGTTTCGAGAAAGACCGATTAACGATCGGCAATTAAGTATTTTCTTAGATAGCGGCGAGATGAAGAAACTATCTCAAACTCAGAGGAGAGCTATTGATAAACCACTAAGCCTTCTTGAGTTAGAAATTGCGCTGAATAATATGAAAAATGACAAATCACCGGGATCAGACGGATTCCCGGCGGAATTTCTTAAGTTCTTTTGGAATGACTTAAAACAGTTCTATTTTAGGATGGTGGCGCACAGTTATCAAACTGGTAAGTTGCCGTTGACTTTGCGCGAAGGAGTGTTAACACTCTTACCGAAGCCTAACAAGCCAAAGGATATGATAAATTCATATCGACCGATAACACTCCTGAACTGTAGCTACAAAATTTTAGCAGCAGCAATGGCTAATCGATTTAAGGCGGTTGTGCCTAGCATCGTAAGTCCCGAACAGACAGGCTTCGTGAGCGGGCGCTTCGCGGGTGAAAACACTCGACTAACATATGACATTTTACATCAGCTGAAAGTGCAAAAAAGTTCAGGGCTCTTTCTGAGTATCGACATCGAGGGGGCATATAATTCAGTGAGCTGGGATTTCGTACGGAAGGTAATGCGAAAAAGAAACTTTCCGGAGAGCGCAGTGAAGTGGTTTGACCTATTGTATCTCGACTCGTTTTCTCGCGTATTATATAATGGACACATATCTGAACAAATAAAGCTAGAGCGATCTTGTCGTCAAGGTGATCCATTGAGTTGTTATATTTTTTTGATAGTTATTGAATGTTTGCTAGGACAAATTGGTAGAAATCCTGAAATTAAGGGAATTAAAATTGGAACGAGAGAATATAGAGTATCTAGTTTTGCGGATGATACGCTGCTTTTTCTAGATGGCAGCGTTAATAGCTGTCGGCGACTTTTCGAGGACCTCGGCACCTTTGCTAAGTTCTCGGGTCTAAAACCTAACATTGAAAAGACTGAGGCCTTTTGGGCAGGTTTTGAGGCGGAAAGTCTGAATCCGATCTGTGAAGATATGAACTTCCGTTGGGTAAAAAAGTTGAACATTCTGGGTATTTATTTTGCAAATGAGGACTCAGATGTGTATGAAGAAAATTACGAACGAAAATTGCAGCATGTGAAGGCGATACTTAAAAATTGGCGGCTTCGTTGTCTTACACCTAAGGGCAAAATAGTGGTGTTGAAATCGCTGATTATTCCAATGTTCACACATATTTTCACATCTCTGCCTAAGCCTCCTGATAGGTTCATTAAGAAGTTTAAAGAAGAACTATTTAATTTTGTATGGGGCGGAAAATCAGATCGCATTAAAAGAAGTAACATTTATAAATCATACGTAGGAGGAGGACTAGCCATGACTGAAATTGAAACTTACATTGCGGCGTTAAAAGTAACCTGGATTCGGAGACATATATGCACGGAACACAGTTGGCGACAGCTATGTGATGAGGTTATATTAAGGGAAAGATGCATTTGGGAACGAAACTCACGTTCTATTAATATTATAGCCAGGCAGGTATCAAATCCGTTTTGGAAAGAAACCCTTCAGGCTTACGCCTATTTTTCATCGTCGTTGATTATTGACCCCTATGACATGAGTAGTTGCAGCCTTTTTATTCCAATGAAACTAAATTCAAGGACGTTGAAATAGTACAGTGGAGAGTAAAGGGCTTGCAAAATTTAAACGACTTAATAAGCCCTGCGACGGGAGAAATCTACAATTTTGATCAATTTAAAGGTGTTTTTGATGTGCAATGTACTTATTTGGATTATATTGGCCTAATACAAAGTTTACCGAGAGAATGGAGAACATTAAACCATACAAAACAAATGGGTCCGCTTATACATCCACAAATATATTTCCTTATGAAACAAAAACGTGGAGCACGGTCATTTTACGACCAAATGTTAAGGAACAAATTCAAAAATAGTGCGAACTCGTGGGAATTGTTCTGGGAAACTGAATTGGGTGACATTAATTGGCCGGAAACATATAACATGATATATCTCAGCACACGTTCGGTGTACTTGCAAATGGTCCAATACAAAGTTATAACAAAAATAGCAGGAACAAGAAGCCTATTGTATAGAATGAAAATTGAGGATACAGAAATGTGTAAGAGGTGCAAACTGTTTCGTGACACAATTGTGCACAAGTACTGGTCATGTCGTTATGTTAGACGTTTCTGGCGAGAGATGAATGCTTTCCTTAACTCTTTGAATGGCTTGCACGAAATTGAGATCACTCAGAGGGAAGCATTGTTGGGTGTTAGTGATAATAATTTTGTGAATCTTGTTACCATATTATGTAAAAACGTCATTAATCGCCACGAGAACCTGAACTTGCGTTTATTGAATAATTGTATAAAGATGGAAATGGAAATTGAGAAAACGGCTGCTCTGTGGACAGGCAAGGAGGAGAGACTCCGTGAGAAATGGATGTGTTGGAACGGTTGAGGTGTGGCTGGAAAAACAAAATGTTTAGTGTGTTTCTGATGGCTGATGTTTTTCGAACTAGCTCTATATTCGGGTCATCTATTTACATTGCCAATTAAGCGGTGGTATGTGATGCAGTGTATGGAAAGTGATATGTACTTACTTGTGGTGAGACTCGCATAAAAAATGGACAAATAAAAAAGCAGCAGAAAAAAGCGGCATTTCAGGGGGGTGCCGTGACCATTTCAGGCGGCGCCGAGGGTCGATCTGGGGAACACCCTCTTTGCCCCTCTGGATCCGCCTATGCTCCAAGGGCATTCGCACCAACGAGGTCTCGTCGAAAGTGCCATACTTTGCACACTGGGCCTAATGCTGTTTTCTGAAGCCTGTCACAAGCCCGACATTTAGTCTTCAATAGTTCAATAGTTTAGACTCAAGTCTTCGATCGTTTCGTACCTCAGGTCTTCAGTTGCTTTCTAAAAAATCCTCAGGATGACGAAACCTTTGCATCAGATAGGTCACGTGACCCAGGTATGAGAATTTCTGGGCTTCTGATTGGCCAATTGTGATTTTTTTCAAGTCCTATATCTCTGTTCAAAAGAGTTTCGGAATGTTGTTTTTTAAGTTTTTTTTCTGTGATAGTTCGAGGTTCTACACTGATAGAAAAATACACCTTTTGCCATTTGGTGACACCGTCAAAAAGTCCCCACTGGAGGGGAATTCAGCCAACCCCGCCAAGCAGCGTCACTACCCCCAAATCTGGTGTCAATACGGGGTCAGACACCGTATTTGGGAGTTGTGGTAGGGTTGGGAGAAGATATTACTCCAATCGAAAGGAGTCACGACCCTCATTAAAAGGAGTCACGACACCCATCTGATTCTTTACCTGACCACCATTTCAGGGGTACCTGACACTGCTTTACGGTGCATTTTTTGCAAAGTAATCTAAATCAGGGTGTCAATGCACATGTATTGATGCCGTCTTATGGTGTTAGTGTAGATTGACTCCTCACTTGTGACCCCGTATCTTAGCGTCCTTTTTCTTGCGACCCCTTTCTCCACCCAGACGGTCGTAAAAAGTAATGGTGGATGAGCATTTCTGTATCTATATTAGCTCACGAGTTTAACACATAATCACCGAACATGTTCTCAACCACGGCACACATTCTATCCGCAATAATTTTACACATAGATGCCGAAATGCGGCACCCATATCAAAGTCTTCTGAGTTATCATGCAACCACCACATTCTGATACAAACACGTGGGCTCTGTCTTGGAAAAGCCTTTGCATTACCATGACACACACATAGTGACAAGATGCACAGCGCTCCTACTAGCTTCTACATAATTTTCGGCACTATCGGGTCGAGAGACCACACCAAAGTCTCTCGAACTCGTGACTCAGAACACTCCCGCACGTAGTCGCTGAATTCCCTGATGCCTTTTCAACACCTGCGATAGGAGATACCTACTCACAATGTTGTGTGGAATATCTCGCTCATAATTTGAAAAATGTTTTGCAGAGACAGCACGTTCAGGTTGTTAACACTTACACAGATATGTAAGAAAAAAACATCGTGCAGGTGTTCAACGTTAACACGCGCCACGCTGGGGTCCCTTGCATGACGCACCCCGCTGGGGGCATTTTTCGCCCCCTCCGTATCTCGTTCCCCACGAAAGCTAAAGGAAAATTACGGGCGGCGTTTGACAGCTCTTGACAAGACAAAGATAATTTATGCGTAGAATTTTTATGTCAGGTCAATATTGAGGTCAGCATAGGTCAAAGAATGCTCCATAGGCTTACAGCAGAGCAGTGTACGTTTCCCCCTCTAGATCTGCCCTCAGGGAAGCTAGATCAAATATTTATGCATCATTGGATTCCTCTCATTGCGGCAAATCGAATGATGTATAATATGACCTTGCTAGGTCAAATAGTCAAAATGACCTGACCTCGACCTAGGTCAGGGTCACAGAGTGACCTGATATAGTCATGTTGCATATCAATCGACTCCCCGTGACAATATAAACACAATGCAAGCAAAATTTGAGCTTTATCTCAATTCAGTGAGAGGTGATTGGCAAAAAAATCACTCTCTGGTTCCGTGACCTGATATGACTTTTGAGAGGTCAGATGCTCAAAACCTCAACTTTATGGTCAAGATCGTGGTAAGAATAGAAAGTTTGAGGATTTTCAGCCTTATCTATCTAGTGTTTCCTGAAAACGAGTCCATTCTTTTTTTCACCATAGACTTATAATGGGGTGACCAAAAAATTGAACCCACCTTAGGTCACCAATATCAAAATTCCGAGGTAGCAGATTTGTAGACCCTAATGACCTTATCATATTGTGAAAGTTTCAAACTGATCGGTTTGCTAATGTTCCCTGGGTAATTTTAGGTTTTGAGGTCGAGTCACTTGACCCTGAAGAGCTCCTTGACCTGACATGACCTTAACTCAAAAATTTGGTGAGATGTGTAAAATTGATTAGGGATAAGGTACCGTAAGTTTTGTTGTTCTGTGTCTCTTCGTTTTTTTAGCTATCTGGGAAAAACCAGGAGGGGCGAATTTCGCCCCCAGCGGGGCGCTTGTTAAATATTACAAACAGGATCAGTTTACGCCCTGGAAAGAATGAAATTGGTTGGATCAAATTTTGTAAATGCATCGTAAATGTTCGCATGTGGGGCTCGTATAGCACATGGTACATAGTGACACAGGGTTCTGAAGAGAAATGGAGGTCAAATGCACCGTAAAGGGACACAGGGCGTGAATAATTACAGGGAATAGAAGCTGTGAGTTTTCGACGCATGACTGCAGCCAAAACCAATAGCCGACTGCTGCAGTCTTCACACGTGCATTGACTGGGGTCTGAGCCACCTTCACTTTGACGGGGCGTGTACCCGCCCCCCTGAAATCTCGAGAATTGTGTTAGATAGATAAAACGGTAAAATGTGTTGGATAACCCCTCCAGGTCTTTATCTAGAGCATCTGAACAATCTTAGTCAGGTCAAAGTTACGGTTACTAGGCAAGGTTCAAGGCATTCAAGGTTCGGTTCAGGGCATGTCACCATAAGGATAACATGGATAACAGCTGCTACACATTCCTACACATTCCTTTTGGGAGAGTAGAAACCGTGAGATGTGAATTGTTCATCCGTGCAGTTCGCGCTTTTAATCATCATGTCAGCACGTATCCTTCCATCGACCCTTTTATCTTTAGTTTCTCATCGTTTAAATCCTCCGTCATTAAATGTCTTAGGGATCATCCGTTTTAGTGAACCCATGGTTTTAGGATTTCACTGTTTTATAGCATAATGTTTTTCTTTTAATATTTACATGTTTATTTGAATTTAATGTTTCTGCGGTTGTAACTGTATATGTGACTATCAGTTCATCACCTCTTGTAAATATTCACGTATTGTTTTATCAATTGACTTGAGCTGTAAGTGGGATAATCCTGTTGCTCATATATACTGAATAAATACAAATACAAAATAGAAATGAAGATGTTTCGTCATTTAATCTGAACCAGTAGAGATAGAGCAAACAGATATAAAGGGTATCCACCAAATAAGCAGATTTGTAAGATATGCTCGATGATTTTTCTTAAATTTAAGGTACACAAGTGAAAAGTGCATCCTCCAATGCATCAGTCTATCAATCCTATAATACATTGCATACAATTATATCTTCACTTACCTTACCCTGCTCCCATTGCTTCTGCACACAGAATGAGGCGGGTTTGCGCCATTTTCCAGCAACAAAAACGGAAATAGCATGTGCTGTGATGTCACAGAAGAGTCAGACTCCCCAGTGAGAGGCAAGATTCTCTACAAAAGTGTTGTGACCATTCGCAAGCTAATTACAGAGGGTCTGACACCCTTCATACACCCTACGAAAGAATTTGGACACCTTTCTTGAAAGAGTCAGACACCCTACCGACACCTGACGAAGAGGGTCAAATTCCTCATTTGGTGGTCGGGATACCTCCATTAAAATGCCTGACACCCTTAATTTTGTAGTAACTCCCGATGTGTGTATTGTTTTGACGCCAGAAAGTGGTGTCAGAAATGGTGTTCAAAATGGGGAGTCGCGCTACTTTTTGGAAATGACACCGGTTAAAGGTTATTGGCGCCAAATGATGGGATCACGTACCCAAAAATAGCCTTCAATCCACCAAAAACGGGTGTCACATTCGCTATATTTTAGGCTCACCTTAGAGCTGGGTGTCATTTTTTCTTTCAGTGTACACCACTGTTTAGAACAGATATGACCTAGTTCTTAGATAAATTAATGGCCGAGGCTACGTCATTTACCTAATCGATGGTGAGAATACTCGATAAGTCGTCTAGAAATGTCGAATTTGAGAGCGATTTGAGGCATTTGGAGGCCGAATTTGCAAAAATGAGAATAGGATTCCTGAAATAACCTTTTGCGACCTTTTGATCTAGCCAATAATTTTTTCGCATATCTCCCTTTAAACATTTTTGGAGGTGAGGTCGCTTGGCCTGCACTGGTGACCTAACCTGAGATGACCCAACCTTAAAAGCAGAGGTGCAAAAACTTGCCAACTCGGTTACCGGAGTTTGTGACACATTTACGAAAATTGAGGTGCATAATTGTGACAAAATAGCGATCCTGACTGTATGGCTCAAGATCAAACCCCATATTTTCGAAATAGAGAATGAAGCGCGTAGGGAATATTTTAACTTAGCAGCTCTGTTCTTCAATTGCACAGCGTACCATTAGTAATACAATATTGGTACTGTGTTCAGTTTCTACTAACACGAGGGACCCCCGCTGCAGAAAACCCGCAAACCGCTGTCACAGTTGCCAGATTTTAACATGCAGCCCAATGGGGCTGATTGTTAGTAGTTTGCAGAAAGTTGCCGCCTAGATACCGGAAATGTGACAGTCAATTTTTTCGAGAAATACACGATTGTGGGCATATTTAAGGCATTAACGATAACGCAGATACTTTATCAAATACTTCTCTGTCCATTTTTTCAGGTTAAATCATATTTACAGTTTGAGTGTCTTCGATTTATTGGCCCCTATTTCTTCGAATTTAGTATTAAGTACGCTTAAAAGCTACTAATAAAAGTACTAAGTGAGTGAGAAAATAAACATAGCTGGGCAGCAATTCTACTTAAACTGCGCAACAGCGACAAGACAAGTTAGAAATGTTTATGTGATGTAGAGCCTGCCAAAAATTTAAACAGGCGGGAAGCCACTTATTTTGAGGGCATATTCATTAGGTATATTTAAGATAAGTGCAGGCTAAAACTAGCTAGAATAAATATTGCTGCCCATGGCTAATCTAAGATGAATGTAGGCTATTGTAAGACTGATGCACTTTCCCATATCAAGCTTGGTTTTTCATTCCTTAGCCTGCTTGTGCCTTAGTTTATTTGTGCCCTAGATTGGTTAGATAGATTTGGAGCTGGAGGAAGTTGGGAGAGATGGCGCCAGCAACAGGCTGGCAACAACAGTGATTCAGGTGAGTTTTCATGATCAAATTATCATATCAATATTGTACAGATCAGGGTACTTTAACTACTACAGATAGCAAATATGTGCTAATGCAGTCCTCCACAAAGTGTTAACACCCACAATGGAGAGGGGCCTGGAACTAACGTGCACTGGAGGGGGCCGAGTAGACCCCCTTCTTATCTCAGAAAATCACAGCAAATCTCAGAAAGAAATAGACTTCGAAAAACGCTGGTTGGGGGTGTGTTGCTTACTACCAGTGGTGGTAAGCAACGCACAGGACCTGAACTGCATGGAGTTAAAGCAGGATTTGGACTGCACTGGATCTTTCTTTGGTATGTAAATTCCAATACCTCTGTACCTATTAGGGCAATAGACATAATTTTACATCTATGCGGGCTAGTTGCCTCAGAGTTTTTACTGCAAAAAGGAATGACCAGGCAGGTGATGATAGTGAGTGGGATGCAAATTTTAAGCATTTGATGTGTTTATAAAAATGCTACATAAGGTCCACTTTACCAACACATTTTAGGTAGATTCAAATACTATGTTGACATTGACATTTTTTCCCTTTTGTTGATATGTGAGATAGAAGTTTAGTGGGGGGGGAAGCTGTGGCTAGGGTTCCCAATTGTGTGTACATGTACGCTCCCATTAATAGGTATGTTCCCAATAATGACTATTTTCATGATAATTGCTACATGTAATCATGTGGAAAAGTACCATAATTGGAAACACTCCTTCCAAAAATGGATACTTCTTCAAAAAGGAAATGCATGTCATTGGGGGAAACTGCAGTCAGAGTTGCCAATAATAGTTATGACCCCCATACTGGAAAAATGACCCATAATTGGAAATTTTCCTTCCAAAAACAAAAACATGATCTATAAATGAAAACTCAGTTTACTACTTTCAGGCTGTAATGGTTTGGTGCTAGAACCTTGTCTGCTGCAAAAAGTAAGGGACAGGTAGAGGACATTCAGCATATTGGAAATAGTATTCAAGTATACAATTATTATTTCCAGCTCTGTGTGACAGAGGAGGCATACGTCGCATTGGGTTTGTGACAGCCAGCATACTTTCTGCACCTCTGCTTAAAAGTTTTGGGAAAGTTGCGGAATCGACCAAGGATAAGGTGTGCCACGGTGACGCTTTGCGCCGCCGTTTTTCTTGCCGCCGGAAAAACCCGAGGGTGTTCAAACCACGGCCCCCCACCCCCGGGGGGAGAGTAATGCCACCACTCACAAACCAATCGAATGGGAAAGCGTAATGTAATACTTCATGTGACACATTCGATACCTAGTGCCGATCTTCTCGGAAACATATTTCCGCTTGACCGGGCACTTACTAAAGCAGCGCACTAAGTTCTCTCTAAGGAAATTCTCTGAGGGTGGTGAGTGCGCTATTTTGATAGCGTAACGCGCCGAGTCACGAGTGTTATCGTAGAATTCCAAACTTAATCGTTAGGTACCATAGGCGGATCCAGGGGCAAGGGGGGCACGTGCCCCCCGATCGACCCTCGGCGCCCCCCTGAAAGGTCGATGGCGCCGCCTGAAATGTCGCTTCCCACCCCTCCCCCGCCCAGGATACGAAAGTCGGCGCCCAACGACAGCATTTGGCGCCCACCTGATAGGTTTTGCCGGTCATAAGTGGCGCCCCCTGGTCCGGATGGCGCCCCCGGGAAGGTGCCCCCCCCGATCGGCAATCCTGGATCCGCCTATGTAAGGTACCTATCAATCAGCTGCCATTCAGCTTTCTGGCGCAGGAATCAGCCGATACTAAGTCACCTGGCTCATTGAAACGGTGACGTCATTATTTCCACGTCGCATGGTGTGGTATTTCGCGGCTTCCGACGGGGAGTTTAGTTCGCCTCTGATCCTGCTGATGGCAGGCGTGGGCGACATTTGCATCAATTGCAGTGTTCGAATTTTTACCAGAAGAGGGGGTTTCTTCCGCTAGCTAGTTTTAACTGGTAAAAACCGGCACAAAATGGAAAGATGTAGAAAAAATATGAAGGGCTGAATTTTTCCTTTTTTGCATAATGAAATTAAGGTGCATCCAATAGATGTCCCAAATGACATGGCATTCTGAACTCACAATTTGGTAATATTTACTCTACACTGAGAGAAATTTCGTGACACTCAATGTCGCAGTGACTCTCCACTGCGGAGTATGCGGCTCCAGTTTTAGTGGTCGACCCCAGCCCAGAGCGTCGCTGGTCTTAAAAAAAGGGTCAGTCCCCAATAAATGGTGTCACTTCCAAGGTCTCTGTTACCCCAAATCCGTAAATGATTATATTGGAGTGTCAGACATCTGTTTTCAGCGTTCTTAAACACCCTCAGAAGTACAGTCCGATTCTATAAAGGAGTCATCTCCACCCTTATGGGAGTCATTTGGAGTGATTGACACTCTTAAAAACAATAGCTTATTGCTCTAAGAGTCAGCTGACTCACTACTGTGATCTTGACTCCCTAATGCATACCGTCCGACACTTAAAAAGGTGTCAAATACCTCCGAAATGCGGAGTCAGACTCCTTTGCGTGCACGTGCGTTGTCTTTTTTCCTGAAAGGCAAACCACGCCGCCGTTAACACGCGCCCCGCTGGGGTCTCTTGCATGACGAGCCCCGCTGGGGGGGGCGTTTTTCGCCCCCCTCCGTATCTTGTTCCCCACGAAAGGTAAAGGAAAATTACGGGCGGCGTTCAAAAGCTCTTGACAAGACGAAGATATTTTATAGTAATATTTTTATGTCAGGTCAATATTGAGGTCAGCATAGTTCAAAGAAGGCTCCATAGGCTTACAACAGAGCACGTGTACGTTTCCCTCTCTAGATCTGCCCTCAGGGGAGCTAGATCAAATATTTATGCATCATTGGATTCCTCTCATCGCAGCAAATCGAATGATGTATAATATAACTTTGCTAGGTCAAATAGTCAAAATGACCTGACCTCGACCAAGATCAGGGTCACAGAGTGACCTGATATGGTCATGTTACATATCAATCGACTCCCCGTGACAATATAAGCACAATGCAAGCAAAATGGGAGCTTTATCTCAATTCAGTGAGAAGTTATTAGCAAAACAATCACTCTATGCTCCCATGACCTGATATGACCTTTGAGAGGTCAGATACTCAAAAACTCAGCTTTATGGTCAAGATCGTGGTAAGAATAGACGGTTTGAGGATTTGCAGCTTTATGTATCCATTATTTACTGAAAACGAGCCCATTCTATTTTTCACCATAGTCTTATAATGAGGTGACCAAAAAATTTGTCCCATTTTAGGTCAAAAATATCAAAATTCTGAGATAGCAGATTTGTAGACCCCAATGACCTTATCATATTGTGGAAGTTTCAAACTGATCGGTTTGCTAATGTTCCCTGGGCGCTGCTTCAAACTCGTAATTTTAGGTTTTGAGGTCGAGTCACTTGACCCTGAATAGCTCCTTGACCTGACATGACCTTAACTCAAAAATTTGTTCAGATGTGTAAAATTGATTAGGAATAAGGTACCGTAAGTTTTGTTGTTCTGTATCTCTCCGTTTTTTAGCTATCTGGGGAAAACCAGGAGGGGGCCAATTTCGCCCCCCCCATATTGGCAGGGGTAGCCATATTGAAGTGATCGGCCACACGGTTTGGTGACTTTCCCGTTGTGATCTCCGTGAATAATCGGCAACATGATTATTATCTTAAAGTAAAACCGCACGGGAGTGTCAAAGGAACTACTGATCAAGGAGCCGCAAGTAAAGAATACACAAGGCCATCAGTTCAAGGTCACCCATCCTCTTGCAAATACCCGTGCTCGGTGGAACCACCTGCAGGCTACAGGGCCGTGGCAGACTGGAACAGTTTCATCCTACGTTATCGAGCGCGGACGGGCGAAACGGTGAACCACTTCAAGAACAACCCGGATGAGCACTGGACAAGGATACAGTAGGATTCTCTGAACTCGTGCTGTCACTAAGAAAGTGCATTGTGGGTGACATCCCCTAGTGATAAAGGCATTTTAGGAAGCCTATAAATATTTTGCTTTCATAAGAATCATCAACAGTAGGAGATCACTTGAGAGGTAAGTCGTGCCAATTTGGACTGCTGTTGACTTGTGCTCAAGTGCTGTGGTATGGGACCATTGCCAGTGGCGGATCTAGCCGGTAGGTTTGGGGGGGGTGCAATCCAAAGTCGAAAAGGAAAAAAGACGTCACACATTGAAACATTTTTCCATAATTTAACTGGACGGTATGTTTTTAGGGTAAACTCAAAAGTCAATAGGCTAAGAAAATTGTCACGTGGTGAAACATATGGCCACAAGAGGTATGTGTTTTGCTCTCTAATGCCTAATGTTTACACTGAAGGTGCATGGTTATGTTTGAAGTTAAGAGTTCAAGCAACAGAACCTTGCTTTTAAAATAAATATGAGTCGGGCAAAAAAAGAGGTGGACAGCTTTGAGGGAAACATGTTTTTGCCCCGATATTTTCCGTTTGGGAGTCAAACTCCTTCCCCCTGGATCCGCCACTGACCGTTACAAATATGAAAATGTGTTGATTGCCTTTGGCCAATGAGTGTGAATGCGCATCGGGACGGTGGCTCAACGGCGTTGAACTTTTCTGGGATTGGGAAACCCAGCGGGTCAGACACTGGCAGATCCATGAGGAGGGCAAGCTGTGCATTGTCCTGAAACCCCGATTTTTACCGGTTTTCCTTAAAAAACGTTTTTTTCACGATTTTGGGCCCGTTGCCCCCCCCAGCCGTTGGTCTGAATCCGACCAAGTCAAGGTGTGAGTTGATGAACAGCTGTCCATTGGGTTCGTTTGCGAGTTTGTGTGTCGGTTTTTTTAGATCGAATACAATGGTTCTTTTTTCTGTGGTTTTTATGAAAGTTCGGGCAAGTCCTGTGGTTGGATTTAAGTCGGAGAATCGGAGTATGCTGAAGCATTGACCCCAAAAATACAAACAAGTGACACCCTTTCTAGGAGACAAGAGCCCATATTTGGGGTCACGACTTTTCTCATAACACCTTACAGAGGGTCATCAGGACAAAATAGGGGTGTGAGATGACCCCTAGACTCCCTTCAGAGGTGTCAGTAGACTCCTTTTCACGTATCATGACTCCTTTTGGGGGAATCAAATGGGTGTCTTGACTCCTTTATTGGGTGTCAAATGACACCTTACGCGGAGTCGAATGACTCCCTACGGGGTGTCAGATGATTTTTTTGACTCCATAATCAAGAGTCGGGACTCCGTAGACAGGAGTCTGACACCCCTGACCCCAAATTTGGTGGGAAAAAGACTCCGTAAAGAGGGGTCTTCCAGATACCCCAAAAGGTTGTACTTTTTTACGCTATCACCTGATACCCCAATCAGGTGTCGTTTTTTCTCTCAGTATACCCTGAGCTTGAGGGCAGCAAAACTTTGGTTTCACATGCCTACCAAAATTCAGTTTCTAATTCCTGATCATAGCTGAATTAAACTGCGGCTGACTCTGATGCCTGGTAGACAGCCTAGAGAACAACATTTGTATTCTTCTTATTTTAACATCTCTTTTAGTCGGTTATTTAGCCCCCTCCTCAGCGGGCTTCCATCGGTCCAGCGCTGGGCAATATCATTGTATTGCTTCCGTCACAGCAAAATAGAATGATACCAAACAGGACCATACTAGGTTAAAATGTAGGACCAATCCTGACCCAGTCAGTTCAAGGTCACCATCTGATCTCAAATAGTCAACATGCAGATCAGCCGACTCGCAATGACAACACAACATAATGGTATCAAAATAAAAGCTCCAACACTTTTTCCTGAGAAATGATTGACCCGGACCTAGAAACCGGGCTAAGTAGTCTCAGATATCCCATCAGACGTCACAGGTAAACAATTCTGACTTGATCTTGGAAAGTGGCCTACTATACAGCGGTATTTAGAATAGTAGGCAATTCTAAGCTGTATTTACAGAACTAGAGCCATTTTGCCATTTGCCGTTTTCCCAATGCACTTCCAATGACGAGGACCATTTGTCCACAATTCTGAGTTCGAAACTGGTACATGAGCAACCATGCGTTATTCAAATTACGAGAGCTTCTATCTTTCTGACATAAGCATAAGCTTTTATGCTCATGGCAGAAAGATCGAATACATCCATGCTGAGACTAGAAAGTCATTCTACTTCGTCAACAGCTTCTGAAAACCAATTTGGTTTGAATGGTTTACTAAATTCACATAATGATAATGAATATGAGAGTACTAAAGCATGTAAATACATAACCAGGTAAGTCGCAACGCCAGAAGAGTTCCTTGCATTGGTATTCGAAGGAAATGCTAACTAATATTTAGCTGTTTACTGTTTTTTTCCAGTTTTTGCCTCCAAGGATTTTACCAGTCGGTTTAAACCGGTAAAAACCAGTAATTTTAAACCCTTTCAGTCGACTGCTGCCAAGCCTGATTTTTACCACCAGTTTGCTGCATATGCGTACTAGTTTTTAAAGAATAAAACAACAGGGCCGAAAGTTATGGCTCAGGTGAAAAAGATTCAAACTGGTATATTTTTCACGCCCCTGTCTCTAATTTTCTTTTATGCGAGTTCAACGTGAGGCGACTTGATCCCACATTGAAATTATGAAATCAGAAGCGCAGGTTTTTGGCCTAAGGCGGGGATGGGGGTGAATGAATCCGCCCTTCCTCCTGACAGGAAGAGCGATAGCTAGGAATCTTACAGGAGAAGGGTTCAATGGAGTATCATGGACTGTGACATGCAGCAGTATATGGACTCACGATATCATACTCGGTGCGGTGGTGTGGGGAGGGGAGGGAGGGGGTGAATGAATCCGCCCTTCCTCCTGACAGGAAGAGCGATAGCTAGCAGTCTGACAGATATAGGGTTAAACGGAGTGGCATGAACTGTGACATGCCGCCCCATACGTACTCGCGATATCATCCTCGGCGCGGTGGTGTGGGGAGGGGAAGAGGGAAGGGGGAGGGGGGCGAGTCGATGGGTTCCGTGTTGGTGAGGGCCGTCAGTCTTATTCCAGACTCCGGCGGGTTCGCAATGCTGTGATTGCTGGAGGTAGAGGCTTTGAGCCAGTGACCGTTTGGCTGGAAACTGGAAATTGACTGGTGTTAGTGGTGATAATGGCGGTATAGCTGGCATTGACTTGGCTATTTTGTATTACGTGGTTGGAATATTCGTGATTTGTATTTGTGTTTATTCAGTTAGATCAGCAGCAGGCATCTGTTTTAATTACAGCTGAGGTCATGGACATAAATGAAAACGCTAGATGAGTATTTGCACTGGCATATCTTCCATCAGTGGTAAATGTACGCAATGACTAAAATGATATTGTAAATCACATTCAAAACGGTAAAAGTGTGACTTGAAACAGCTTAAATCTGTTAGGCTTGACGATTCTGATGCAATTGGTTTTTGGCTCTGGTCTGAACTATAAGCCAAAGAAGTATAACATTCGTAGCAGAATTATCAGGTCGGCTCGCGCTACTCTCACTAAACTATCAGGATCCGTTGACTATTGCTTGAAGAGTCTTGAATGATAACGAGCCTGAACTCTAGTCAGGAGCAATAGACATGCTGTAGCTCAGATATTATTCGCATATTAGTGCTTTCTGTCAACTCTCACGCATAAGAATCGGCTTTGGTGAAGAGCTCCATGTGCTAAAGCACATGCTTGTGTCGATTCCAGAGTTTTTGATTCCATTATTATTCTAATTATGAAGAATTATTGACAGAATCCGTTGTTTCTCCCTCCCATTTTATGCAAAATAGCAGTGCTTCTAATTCGACGAATAGACTTACTTCCAGCCGTGTTGTATCAAAAGTGATGGCTAAAGACGCGGCCAAAGGGTTTCTTTACTGGGAGATGGACACAAATCTGGCTCGAACATATGCTTTTCCACCAATTTTTTACCGACACTAAAATTAAGAACACTTACATAAGTTTACGAATGTAATAGGAAGCAATGGTGTAAGTGTCAGCCAGGTCACATTTTGCGGGGGACGTATCGTCTGATTTAGCGGGTGAGTTAAGGGGGACGCGTCCCCACAGATTTCAACGCTCTTAGTAGTGTCCACAAACCTCCACATTGAAGAAAGCGAATAGTTTGTTCTGAACGGAAGCGTTAGCCTGCGATGGCAAATGGACGTTTTAGAGGTGGTATAGACTTCATTTTTCATCGGGCGAGTGATATTGGAATAAAAAATATGCCAGAATAAACAAAGATTAAAAATCAAACATTTTAAACCGCATTTGGGGTTTGGACCCAAATTTAAATTTTTCTCAAGATTTGGCGCATCAAAGAGCGGACCGAAATTATGTTTCCTAATGACATAGTGATGGTAATCCACCATGCTATATCGTCTCTGCTTAAGCTATTTGAGCTGAATCAGTGTTCCCATAAGTAATCAAAGGGGCCATTCCTCTTAGCCCATGTACAATTCTGCACATGTTTTTCCCAGCTGTATGGTATAAAAGCTCCAGGATGGGTTTAAATTTATGACAAGGCATTGCACATCGTAAAACTCGGAAACAAGTCTCACCATTTGTGACCATTCAAATCGTGCACGGAAATGTTATACTAATATTGGTGAGAGGTTTATACACACAAACAAAATCACTGCCACCAATGCTCACTTATTGTATTCTATTAATGTTTTTCTTAGATAAACGTTCCTTGATTAATATAAAATTGTCGATATATGTTTTTCTCGTGACAAAAGTTGGAATTATTACATCCACGTACACAATTTATTTTGAGAACACTAACGTTACAAATTTTCCTCTATGCCTACATGATCTATATTATCCGAGCCCGTTGTCTTACTTCTTGCTCACTCCACAGAAATGCTAGTACCACCATGAAATTCATGGTTTGACAACACTCCAGAAATAGAAAATCCTTGCCATTTCACCCGCGCCTGAAATTCACCACCGCGAAAGGACATTTCAGTGAAACTCTGTCACCATGCCCTTCCGGGAGAGACTGATAGTGCTTGTGATCTTGGTCACTTTCGTCACCAACATTACCAAAGGTAAGTTGTCTAGATTTCGATTTCTGTAACACATCTGAAATTTGTAGATTTTATGCTTGTGTCCGTGTTTTTATCTCAATTTCATCGGTTTTAACTACTGCTGTGTCTGAATTAATTATTCGGAATATAAAACTGCAGGATGTTACATTTAGTATGTGCAAAACTAGTTCGTTTGTGGTCTTAGTCTTTGACTTGGAAATATCACACGCAATCTATCGGAAGAATTTAGCAGTAATGTGTTTTATCCGTGCGATGCGCAAGTATTAACAAGCGATAAACATTGGAATTCCGGTAGGCAACCAATGCTGAATTTTTTTCATGATAAGATTACGAACACATCTCACGACCTTTGACATATTCATCACTGTGTGTGTGTGTGCTCTCGCAAGCTCGTTTATCAAAATGTTTGAAAACCATTGCCTGAATATCATAGGTGTCGTGCATTAAGTGCGTTGTGCGTTGGATTTCCCAATAGATATCCGAGCCATTTGGAGACCCGATTGAACTCAGCGGAAATATGTGGTTTCGGGCACTGATACTGATTTGGATTCGCATTTGTTTGAATTTGTTCGTGTCTTTTCGCTTGGTTTGCATTTGGACTGGTTGTGTGCAAACATGTTGACTTGAATTTGCCGTGGCAACGGTGAATTATGGAGACTAAATTGGATCTGAATCGCCCACGCCATATTGTGCTCTAAATCTGCATTGTAGGTCACTGGCTAGTTATATTACGATGAGTGATAATTTTATATGTAGTTTGCAGTTTCCCCCACCTTCGACCGCAATGAATTTGATCCTTGCCAACAACTGTCCTGAGGCGTATATATATATATATATATATATATATATATATATATATATATATATATATATATGTATATATATATGTATATATATATATATGTATATATATATGTATATATATATATATATATATATATAGTAATATATAGTAACTATATACGAGTAATGGAGTAACGAGTATATACGAAATATACGAGTACTCGTATACTGGAAATAAACTCGAGCGGGATCTACAACTCCCATTCTTCCCAAACCTCGTCACCAACTCGGCTGAAATTAACTTGAACATAGGTGGATGAATGGGAAGGTCTCCACTACCGGTCGAACACTCGGTGCCCCACACTGTGCACAGGCACTCCCCGAAACGGGGGCGCCCCCTGAAGCGTGACACCCCCAGCCCCCTCCTCCGCGGCACGCAAGTATTGGTGGCCTTATGATGAGGTAGGGGTGCCTTCATGACACGTTGCATCTTAACCCTGGGAGGGGCGGTGAAGGGTTAAGGGGAGGGGTCCGATCTTCACCGATCGTACCCCTCTCCTCGGGTTTTCTTGAATGATTCCAAACATGTTAAAATGAGAGACGCTTCACTTTGCAAATCTGTAGGGTGGTCAATTTAACGACTTCTGACCAAAACTTGACGTCAGGTCAGGTCAGGTCCACGAATTATGACCCAATTTCTAGACCCATGGAAGGCGATTGCGGGTTCTCAAGTGAACTGTCAACACCAGGGTGTAACTGGACTTCCAGAACAGCCAGATTAACTTTATACACATCATTCCAAAGCTCTTGAAAGGAACAGTGGGCATGCTGCGATCCATTTTGCGGTCAAGTCAATAACATTGTCGCCAGAGGTCACCAAAGTTCACGGCTTTTGATTTATTTATAATGTTTCAACGAGAGAAGATCCGGCAATAAATTGGGTATCATAAAGACGAGCATGACTCAATGATTCGAATAAGGCAAAATGATCCTAAAACGTAATTATTTGACCTTGACCTGAGGTCAAAGTCACGATCTGAACTTTCGAGGTCATGTTGCATATAATGATAATTCTTTCGCCACGGTGAACATTGATGCATTTGGCTGTGTTTTCGGTCTAATGGTTCACGGATTATAATGGGTTTCCTAAAAGTGTCAAAATTTAACCGATTTTGGGCCTCTGCGATGTGACGGGTCAACAGACAGGGTTTAAGCCCGGGTTGAGAGTAAAATACGGTAGGGCGCTTCCAGCGCCGTTTCAATCTTTCCGTGTCATTTCCGGTGTACGAGATCGCAGGAGGGTTCCGATCAGGAGGGTTCTGGCCGTCACGTGGTTGTGGGTTCGAAAAGAACCCACAACTGTACTGGGGAGGGGTCTGACACTATCACTATCACATCACTATCACATTGAACATAAAATCATATCACATCACATCACATATCATCATCCCATCATCATCACATCATACACCACATCATATCACATCACATATCATCACATAACCATCACATATCACTTCATATCACACCACATATCATCACATCATCATCACATCACATATCACATCACATATCACATCACCTATCATCATCACGCCATCATAAAATATAATATATCATCATCGCATCATCACCACATCACATACCACATCATATCACTATCACATTGAAAAGACGGAAAGCTGAGGGCTCTCCTGAGATATCGAAAATCGAGAGGCCTAGATAAACGCTTTTTGGATGTGTGGGAGCCATGGTGATTTCTATTAGAACCAATTTTCACTGGCCTTTTTTATATTTTTTCAACCCACTACCCATTTAATAGGTAGGCGGGAGTGCCCTTCCTCACCCATAAAGCCAGGTCAGACAATATGTCCATCAGCTTCCAAATTATATTGGTTTTACTTATGTTAGCTGGCTGTACCACTCCCCGCTATTCTATTTTTATTTGATGCATCTACCCAACTACCTATTGTTAGTAGTATTTTCTCCTTGGCTCCACCAAATGAGTTGTCACCTAGTTGTATACGGTGGAGTCACGAAGACAAATATTTTGTTAGTGAGTAAATTTTTGCAGGTATGAGAAGTTGAGTCAGGAAAAAAGCTATTAGTATTTAATCAAAGTAGTCCAGATAAAGAAGAGTTGAAACGAAACATATCCACAAAGAAAATTCAGTCGCTCATCCACTTGCCTCCTCAGTAATATATTGATTCTAAAAAAAGTTGCGAAGCGTTTTCTTTAGAGCAAATTTTTCAAGTGGGACATCATATATATTAGGAAACAAGGGACATATAATTTGGTTCCATGTTCCCGGTCCATGAATTGATAAAGCACATTTTCTATTCACTGTAGCAGCAAAATGAACCTCAAAATGCTGTACCAATCGGGTATTTCTTGGTATGTGAATGGCAAATAGGGATGAAATTACGTCTGAGATTTCTTTTTTTAGTGCATGTGCAGTAATAACAATATTCTGTTCTAGTATTATATCATGTATCTGTACCAATCTATACTCGATAAACAGAGAGTTTGTTGGAGATAAATATGTGTTTTTAGCTATTATTCTTACTGCCCATTTTTGCAATTTGAAGAGCTTTTCTATTTTAGTAACATAACTATTCCCCCAGACGGCAGCCCAATACTTGAAGTAAGGTAGTATCAGTGAATTATATAAACACTTAAGCTCAGGTGAGGTCAGTGAAAATTTGGCTCTTCTCAACACCCCGACGTTTCTTTGTTAACGGAAGTTTCTTAACCTGTTTAGAAGGCTGAGGGGGACTAAGGTTAATGAACTGTGAGATTTGACCTAGGTTATTTCAAGACAAAAAAGGTCATAGTATCAAATCTTAGGCGGGCTGGGATCTCTTAGGAATTGGTGTGAATGTGAAAAAATAATATACTAAATATACTAAAATTCGACTATGGTAAAAAGACGAAGTCCCAAAAATGTTGATATGTTGGGTATTAGAGATTCAAGTGCATTGACATATACGTTACAATATGATGCATTCCCTATAATGTACACTATAACTAGCGCTATACCAACCTTCGGTCGGGAGTAATGTTTGATCTTTACTCATGACCTTTGATCTTGGACTTAATATTGAATATCTCAACGAAGGCGCCGTAGCGTAATATACGTCATGCTGGGTAACGTACTTTGACCAAAAGCACTGGTATAAGTGACCTTAAAAATTCTGGTATGATTTGAACCTGCGGCTATTTGACCTTGAACTTAATGTAAAGTAACCTTGATGTACCATCTCGTTTATATGGCGCTTTGACGTCTCCATACAGTCTCAAGTTCAGGTGGACTGGTAGGACCACGCGATTATGGTGATCTAAAAATAAAGATGTGACTTTGAAAGTCAATGAGTAAAACATTTATCGACAGATCTTCAACATCTCTCAATAATCGATGGGCTCATTAATTATCTGAAATGTGACCGAGTAGCGTTTTTTTCAGCTGCAAAGGGCCAGAGGGACACACGACATCACCCCTATGACCAAAGTATCCCTCTCCAGTGACAGTTCCGGATTTGCCTATGAGTATAACCCGAACCTTCTGGTGATAGCTCAGGGTTTGGCGAGTGCGAGCGTGGAATCGGGATCAGTAGAACTTCAGCTAGGACAAGAACGTGCCGATACTACAACGGCACCTCCGACAGCGGGAGCAGCACCTGCCGACACTAAAACAACCACGGAGTCTTCGCTAGCGGTAGTAGCGACTTCCGATACCAGCACAGCTGCGCAAGAAGCATCCTCCACGGTTGAGCCAGTGACACCAGCAGCCGATGCAGTGACATCAGCTGCAGATGCAGTGACACCAGCTGCAGATGCAGTGACACCAGCTGCAGTGACACCTGCAGCCGAAGATACAGCTGTAGAAGTGGATGTACAAGCATGGGCGTGTGACAAGACGTGTGAGGAACTGGCCGAGGCAGGAGCGGCCTCCGGAGTCTACGCAGTGCCTCCCAACAACCGAGCGGTAAGTAGATCCTTGCGGCGTGTTAGATCAGGGGCAGATAAGGCTGATCCCTTTGTGGTTAACGCTCTTTATCAGAGTATTACCTACTACCGATGTTGCAGTAGATTACCTTCTATCAACTATTTCATCGAGTTGGACTTTAGGTGGTCACAGCGTCCAAAGTATAATATATATATATATATATATATATATATATATATATATATAGATAGATGATGTATGGAACATACTTAAACTTTTCATTAATTTACTTTATATTAATCTTTTTATAGACGTTTCGATGTCAAAGCACCTTCGTCAGTTTAATTACTAAAATCACATCAAAAACACATAAAAAAGACACATAGGTACATGAAGTAGCATAAAACAAATAAACATGACAGTCTCTTCCATATATCATCTATAATGTCAAGAGCATTCCAACAATATATATATATATATATATATATATATATATATATATATATATATATATATAATATTTGCGTATATACACATATCTGCACATATATAGACACGCATTCGGAAGGGGAATGGACAAGGGGGGGCAAAAAGCCTACATCACTTTGTATGATTCGAGAACCAGCAGATATTGCAGTTGCAAATATGCTCCGGTCATCCAATTTCCTCGAATTTGAACATTAAAAATCCCACATATGCTTGGGAGCAAAACGTAAATATGAATAATCGACCAATCGGTCCAATCGACCTATTTTAAATTATCATTTTCAACATCGAAGAAATGGTAGTGTTTTAATTATATGGGTTGGGAATTTGATAACTTTTTGGAAAAAACATAACTTAGTCATTTTGTCCAAAGA
Organism: Lepas anatifera; assembly: GCA_034440635.1. NCBI lineage: Eukaryota > Metazoa > Arthropoda > Thecostraca > Lepadidae > Lepas > Lepas anatifera. The sequence continues at coordinate 192,035 of JAOTON010000288.1, read as the reverse complement.
GACCCAAAATTCAAAACTCTTATTCGGATGAACGGCTTAATGTTTTATATAGATTTAGTTTACGTTATTGCAAGTTGGGCTTTTGAGATCGAAGTCATACTAGAGCCTTCAATGCATTTGGCTCAGAGATCTAAGGAGCAATTTCCGCAAAGACAGGTTAATTTAGACCTCAAAGCATAACGTCCCACAAAGCACAGGGATGACCTTCCCGCTCAGGTCATCCTCTCACCAGTCAGTTGCCAGTCGATATAGGCTGGGTAAATGTTGAGTGCCGAGGCGTCTCGGAGGAATCGATCCCAACCCGTCACCCATCTCTACTGCATATTCCTGAGCAGCGTGCCGGAGCTCAAAGCTATAGCAATGAAGTGTTTACCGAAAATTATGTCATACCGACCGGCACAAGACTGATTCTTGAAATTAAGTCTTTCATCTCTCAATCGGTATTGTTTTCAAAGACGTGGCATGCTGTCCTGCAACTGTCCAAAAAGGGTTATGTCGGTAGCCATGGGACCTCTGGTCAGGAGCAAGTAATTGGATGACATACATTTCATCCTTAGACATACAGTGACCTTTAAAGCATCCACAACGCGATTCATTTAGTTACACCCGGTGGATGGCTTACACAAGTTTAGTCTCTCGATTACGAGAGGTCTTAGCATCCTCGTCTTTCTTGCCAGGGAGATAAAAACCAGTATTATCAATACGCAAGAAACGCAAGAGGTCTCTAAGCCAGGATCATAATCTCTGCGCCTATGTGTTAACGATTGTACGTGTTGAAGCCGTTATTACCGAGTGGACACGATGTGTCTGCGAGTCTTACCTCTAGCATAGAATAACAGTTTACATACGATCTGTTCCGGCACGGCACGGCCGTACCAACGCTTTTGGGCCGCTTATAAATCTGTCAGTAGCTCTCTTAAAGGGAAGGTGGTACCTCCATAACGTGATTTTAACTGAGATAGCCAAGTTGTAAAGCAAGTCGGAAAACCCGGTACTCAATATATCATTTTTCTTGGAACTCGAGATTTCCGTAGAAATAAAGCTAAAACCTACCTGCAATGTACCCCTCATGTACCCTTAGCAGCAGGCCACAGTTGTCGCGGCTGCTGGTGTGACGACATATGCTGACGTCATGATGAGCATCGGCCAATCGAAGCCCTTGAAGCGTTTCGACTATGGTAGTGGTTGCCAGATCATGCCATCATCCACAGGCAGATATTTATTTCTTTTCCTAGAGGAGTATTTTACAAATCAAAATATTGAGCTTATTGTACATTTTTCAGAGAAATAATGTGTGGTTTCATTATTTTCGGCTACAAGTACGCGTAATTAAATTAAATTCCAGGATTCGACCAAGGTGCCACATTCCCTTTAAAGTATCCACAACGCGATTCATTTAGTTACAACTGGTAGACGGCTTACAGAAGTTTAGTCTCTCGATTATAAGAGGTCTTAGCATCCTCGTCTTTCTTGCCAGGGAGATAAAAACAAGTATTTTCGATACGCAAGAAATTAAAAATGTTTCTACGACAGAATCATAATCTCTGTGCCTATTTGTTAATGATTGTACGCATGGCTGGAGATCTCTTCTCAATCCAGGGAGGGTCTTGGGTGGGTTAACGCTGGCACCGCAATACAAGCCCTATACAAAGCCTATGGGAGACTCAAAATCCAAGGAGGAGGGGGGGGTTCCTGACCTCCAAACCGCCGGGATTTCCACCCATGATTACACCTCTTGGAGCCCCCATCGAGTGGACACGATTTTCCCACGATGTTTACCTCTAGCATAGAATAACAGTTTACATACGATCTGTTCCGGCACGGCACGGCCGTAACAACGCTTTTGGGCCGCTTATAAATCTGCCAGTAGCTCTCTTAACACGCGCATTAACGGGGGTCTGAGACACCTTCGCTTTGACGGGGGGCGGGTACCCGCCCCTCCTAAGATCTCGAGAACCACGGTAGGTAGCGAAAAACGGTAAACGGAGTTGAGTAGCCCATTCACTTCTCCATCGAAAATGTTTGAACCATTTTTTTGTCAGGTCACATTTAAGGTCACGAGAGGTCAAAACATGCCGTCATTGGGATAACATGTAAATTAAGTTTTTCGGCCATTACATCTGAACAATTAAAGATAGAGCAAAACGACTTAAACCGTATGAATCCTGGCAGCAAGCCGAATCGAATGATATATACTTTGAGCTTGCTAGGTCAAATCAAGGATTTGGCCTGACCTGAGGTCAGGTCAGGGTCAAATTATATAAAATTAAAATCATTAGAACTGCAAAGCCAAGGCGAGTCTACTGCAGCTACAATAAACGCTTTATCACCATCCGTTGCTCAGTTATTCAGTAAAAACCATTTTTACCATCTATTTCCAATGGAGAGGTCATGCCTCGTACCTGACCTTAGGTCATCGATATCAAAAATACCGAAACATATTTTAGAGAACTCGGTGTGTCCATTATGAGATATGAGTTTCAATCTAATAAGTTCACGCTGCTCCGACTTATGCTATCTTAAAATTTTGTTAAGGTCAGGGCACTTGACCCGTACTGGTGACCGGACCTGAGACGACCTAACCTTAAAATTTTCATAGAAGTTGTAGAAATGATGAGGGAAATGGTATGTTAAGTACAGCGGCGCTACGCGCCGCCGTTTTTCTGCTCTCTCCGAAAAACCCGAGGGGGTGGGTACCCGCCCCCCCATCAATGCGCGTGTTAAACAAGAACACCATGTTGGGAGGAATTTGGGAGATCAGATCGACCTATCCAGAGGCTTCACCGGGACTTGAACCCGGGACAGGTGGCTTAGGAGATTTTGATGAGTTTGTAGGGACGCGTGGCTTAGTGAATTGCATTATAAGGAAGTGACTATTAATATCAATAAAAATGCATAGTCGAGCCTCTGCCCTTGGAATGGCCCAGTGCTACACATTTTTAGATTAGAATGGAAAAGCAGCCACACTATCCGTATATAAGAATAGGGCTGGAAGGAATCCCGCTGTAAAAATATACTGAAGAAGAAATGGGAACGAAATGAGCCATTAGGATGGCCCTTCTGTCGGTGTATTAATTTTTCTTCAATATTTTACCTTTTCAAGAAAAATTGTTTACCTGCAAACCAGAGGTGTGCGTTTCCTCCCAAGACGCGGCAATACCATCTGAATATATATTTTGGATTGCTAGAGTGCTTTAAAAATTGAACATCTTCCGCAGAAATGCACGTGACCTTAGATAAATTTATTGCGGCTAGGCTTGTGGTACATTCACACCTGCCCATATTTCTGCCCAACGAATTTACAAGAGCACGTGAGGAAATTGAGTGATGACAAAAATATTGACAGATTCTATCGACAGATTATGCCAAGTGGGAATGAGCCCTTATTGTGCGATACCGTTGCGTTGACGTTAGAAAATAATCATGTTCTATTTTATTTCTACCTGAATGCTTGCAGGAACAATTCATTTTCTGAACAAAAACAATACACATGTGATGCTCAGATCCCTTAATCTTACAGTGTAAAAAAACGTTAACGCTCTAGCCCGTAAGAAACGAAAACAATGCAGCTTTTTTGGTATCAACGTTTTCGTCCGTCCTTTAGGAACATCATATGTTTTTATATGAAATCATTTTACAAAGAATATAAAGGGACAACCAGCCATTACTGGGCCATTGCCATTGTCATTACTTATCTCCACCACCACTATAATAATCATTGATGCTTCTCACTGCGTGTAAACTCGATACATCCACTTCAACGCATACATGCTGTACGTCAAAGGCGTATCGAGGGATTGCGGTGGGGCATCTCCACGAGGTCTCACAAAAACACCAATCGATCGCCTGAAACGCCAGCTTTTTACCCACCCACTTGCTTCTCTAGTAGTCGCACGTTCTTGCGTTCACCTGGAGTTTCAGTCAGTGGTGAGTATCCTCCGGCTGGCTGTGGAAGGGAAGGCTGGTTGTGGAAATGAATTTCTTACGAAAATGGAGGCAATTTTGGAGGGTTTTGAAAGCAATACTATTTGGCCCCCCAGCTGCCCCTAGATCTGCCATGTAGTCAGTTTCAATCGTTATGTAATTAGTCCCAGTCGTCATATAGTCAGTCCCAGTCGTCATATAGTCAGTCCCAGTCGTCATTTAGTCAGTCCCAGTCGTCATATAGTCAGTTCCAGTCGTCATATAGTCAGTTCCAGTCGCCATATAGTCAGTCCCAGTCGTCGTTTAGTCAGTCCCAGTCGCCATTTAGTCAGTCCCAGTCGCCATTTAGTCAGTCCCAGTCGTCCTTTAGTCAGTCCCAGTCGTCATATAGTCACTCCCAGTCGTCATTTAGTCAGTCCCAGTCGTCATAAAGTCAGTCCCAGTCGTCATATAGTCAGTCCCAGTCGTCATTTAGTCAGCTCCATGATGATTATCAGGCAAAAGGGTGACTGTGGTGCAGGCTTCTATGCCTGCTCTCTCCTTGATGATCTGAAATGAACATTGGCGCCAAAGATGGCCGGTTCGTTTTGATTGGAACGGCCACGGATGGAAAAGGTTCGGTTCCTCTCCAGCTCTTCACAAGAAGGTACACTCGTGATAAGATCACGAGCTCAACTGGGAAAGCTTTGGCGCAGTTGGCAACGTGTTTGGCTTCCACGCCGATGGCCCGGATTCTAATCACGGATGGAAATACTGAATAACGAGTTACTGATATCCAGTATATACCTCTCCAACAGGGTAAGAGTTAGGGAGTACATATGATTTCAGCAGTTGGTACGTCGTTTATAGCCAGGGTTTCTTCAACGTTTTGAGTGTTTTTACAGAATTTCTTTTCCTCGTGCTCCCTCAGCACAATACAAAAATCGAACATGATATTTTGCAAAAGACTGGGGGAGCTTAACACGGCATCACCTGGGCTCTTCCCTTGCCCACCACCACCTGCGGTGAGGGTCAGTTCAGACCCCCCCCTCTTCCAAACGATGAAGGGTTAACTCATGCAGTGGAGAGGGGTTTGGTGTCACCGTGCAGTGGGGGAATCCTAAAGTGTTCCTGCCCCCAGATCTAAAAAACCAAAAGGATTAGACGAACGCCTGCTCGGGTGTTTGGGGAGCGATGGTGATCTGTATCATAGCCAGTTTTCATTGACGTAGGTCATCATCTTCAAGGTCAAATGAGGTCATAAAGCCCAAATCTGGGCAGTGCGGGGCACCTATTGGAAAATGTCGTGATTATGCGCAAATAAGCCCAGAATGAACTGAGTGCAGACTAAGGCCATAGGAGGAAGGTCCCACATGAAAAGCACGTCCTCGGACTTTCCCAATAACTAACACTATAACTGGCATGATAGCAAACTTTGGGTGGGAAATAGTGGTTTAATCTTGACGTCATATCGTAACACACAGCATACTGATTGGCGTCATCTGACTTAAAATGTATGGGTCAATGACCTTGAAAGTATTGGTTTGATCTTTTCTTGACGTTCATTTGAGTTCGACTGGTCACATCATCCCGATTATACGACCGTATCACGTCACTGCTCCGTTTGCGATACAGGAGAACTCTTGCGACCGCGCGATTCTGGCGATATCAAAATATACGTCTGACTTTGAATGCCTATAAGTAAGCTAATTATTTACCGATTTGCAAAAATATTGCACCAATCGATGTCCGGCCACCTCGGAAAAATAGGTGGAGAGAGGCACTTTCGGACCCCTCTCTGCTGTGCGTGGTATCAGTCGATGACTGGAGGTGTTTGCCCTGGATACAGGTTGGTTAGTTAGACTTCATGCATTCAGAAGTTTTCCATCTATTCTGCTTTTGCTATGCTATGGTACTGCCAGTCTCTTATTCACGCGTTCTATCGATTTTGTGGCGTGACGCATAATACGTCACTTTAAAAAGCGCCTGTTACAGTGATTTTTGCACGCGTCAGTTACATGCGTGGGTCTGCATTTAGTGTTATACGAAGGTCACCTTTTGAAAAGGGTGTTACGCCAAATAATGTAATAAATGGCGACACAATGTATCTACACGAAGGCACTAGTTAAATATGCTCCGGGCATGTCATACATAGCTAACCAAACATGCAAAATCACCAAGCAAAAGGCCTGATGATCCATTTTATTTCATATATTTCCCCGCTCTCATCACTAATCTTGTATCTCATGTTCCCCTCCCGGTCTCATCTCTGACTCCGCCACTGCTCATGGAAGAAGTAGCACGCGCTGATGCATCATGTTGTGTAACACCTCCCAGGCGCGGATCCTGCACGCAGTTTCACCTCAGTCACTCAAAGGTCTAAAAAAGCCAGAACTCGGCAGATTTGCCCCACCAGTGGCCCACCCTGGGTCCGCCTCTGCCCATGCGTGATGTATGCGTTATTCAGAGCGCGTTTGCGTGACTCAAGTTTCCAGGCTCATTGCAGTAGGTATCCAGGCCACAAGCACGCGCTAAAGACTATACAAGGGCGCACGTGGTTCTAATGAATGGTCTTGATAGAGGAATGAATGGAGAAAGCAGCCGGTATCAGGCACTGGAGGGCAGCGGGGAACAACGTTTTACCATCCATGTATCTATTTCAACTCATCCATTACTATGGCTGTCAGTGAGCCCAGGTCAAAGAACAGGTTGGGTAGGAGACAACATAAAAATTCACTCGTGGACACATTCATCCAACCCATCCCGATCCACCCTAATTTAGTCTGTTCCATCCTATTCGGTTCTGGAAAATCAAGGGCAAAACTGGTATCGTCCCTTCCTGTTCTATGTTCCGTATGAAATATTCCGGATTAAAAACATTCTGTCAAGTTCCAAAAATATAACTGGTAGATTTCGTCGCATACCGTTCTATAATTGTCATGCCCATCCTTATCCCATTCAGGCCTCTATGATGAGCTGAGGAAAATCACCAAAAAGTGTCATTGTCGTTAAAATATCCCCACCTATATTTCCAAAATGGCCGGATAAATGTTTGCTGCTGGAAAACGCTGCTTGGCCACCTTTGATATATTTATTTTTAGAAAGAGGCTATTCTGGCAGAATTATGGGTGCGTCGACTGACGAGAGACTTTGGAAAAGTGGTCGGTAATTAATTTCCTTTCAGGCTTTCAAAGTTATACCAATATTTTAGATGGCTACAATAGCGCAGTTGCTTAAATTTTCCTGCACTGTAGAGACTGGTGACGAAATAACGCTATATAATCGGAAAGATACGTCAAGGTCAACTCACATGAAGGTCACAGCCTAGGCCAAAAGGTAGCAGGTCCAGTCATTTCTGTATTCAAAGGTCATTGAACCCATTTTTTAGTCACATGCCCTTGCTCAGTAAGATGTATGTTTTGCCGTGGCACCATAGTTGAGGTTACTTTATATTAAGGTCAAGGTCACAAGTCATTGATCAAAGTCAAACCCAAATTTCTCGTGGAACACTGCCAGTTATAGTGTAAATTATTGGGAATATAACATATTGTGTCGTCAGAGGCTAGTGATCTTGATTGACCATGACAGCAACATTTTAGAGGACCTTGTTTTGTACCTTTTTCCATGGCCTTAGTTCGCTTGCAGTGTATTCCCTTTTTTACACGTAGCCAAAATATTTTCCAATAGTTCCACGGCAGGGCCCAGATCTGACATTTACCACCTTGTTTAATAATGAAGATATTGACCAAGGTTAATAGAAATTGGCTTTGATGTAAAGCACCATGGCCCCACAAACTCTAAACTGGCGTTGATCCTAATCATATTGGTTTCCGAAATCTCCGGCGGGGAGGGGAGTGGCACTTTAGAACCCCCCCCACGCTGCGTGTTAACGCCAGAGCACTCTCCATTGCGCGTGTTAAGGTGGAACACTACACTGCGGATTATCTCCTGTAAAAAGCGTAGTCTAAAAACGCTCCTGTTGGGGCTTATGTCCTCTAATTATCCGGGCCAGCTCACGTGCCATACAAGCCTGCAAAAAGTTAACAAAAACAAAAAGCTATACCCCTGGTGGTAGAAACTAGTAACACCTGCAAATGCCATGGTCCTGGCGTATCCAAGCTGGAATAAAACTGAAGAGTACGTTATGTCTTGTATCCCTGACTGGATTTCTGTTCATTCATTCATCATTCATTCATCCATCATTCATTCATCATTCATTCATCCATTCATGGTGGAACCCAGATCGGATCATATCGATTCATGGGGGTAGCGGGATCGGATTGGTACAAAACTCGGGAAATTTTTAATCCGGAATCGACCTACTTTTTTAAGGATTTTGTTCCTTGAGTTCTATCGGAGCTTAACTCCTATTGGATTTCACCTAGTTTGTGCTGATTGTTCAAATTTCTCGGGTCTGAATATAGTTTTGATCGACAAACGAGGTGCAAGGATTTTGTTCACAAACAAACTTGGAACCATTTTCTGTCCCCATCCCCTCCCATTGATAACCAGCCCTTCTGGTTTTCTTCCAACAGGAACCAGTAACGTTTTAGTACCACAACCTGAAGGCATAATCTTTACTCGGCAAAAGCCTACGTGCATTTTGCTAAATAGCGCTATAGCCCTTAATCAGCGTTAAGTGTGCGGAGTAGTAAAAGAGAGTGGCCACTGCAGAAAACAGCGGTGCAGGGGTGAAAACAACACCAACGAACCCGCGGGGTACAAAGAGAGCGTGCAGCTCTCGGTTTTGCAGGAACGGACCACGGAAGGCGCTACTGCAGTGACGGATCCAAGGGGGGGTACAGGGCTCAAGCCCCTCCCCTCAGAAATGCACGAGCCTCTATAGTTGATACAAAGGCGAGGGGCTGCCCAATGTACGGGCGGGTGAGGCTCGATCCCGCCGAAATGAACTCCCACATCCGTCACTGCGCCACTGCCAATTCCTGGGAAGGAACAATTGCTAGAGACTTTCTTTTCACACTGAAACGCACCATACGGTGCTGCGATGCCTCCAAAGGCGTCGCTCCTCTTTGACCCATCAAAATTCTACCTACAATCTACCCTACCATCATAATTTATCTACTAAACACAGCGGCAACCACGGCGCAGCGTATAAAAAGCAAAAATGGATATGAGACGCGAAAAATACACATGAGACGCATGAAAATATTTTTCAGTGTCTGTCAGATCTGCGTTTGTCATTACGGGCCCATTCAAAACATGACAAATGACAGGAGCATTGTCAGTGACAGCGTCTCGACGCTTGAGTCACCTAGCGCCAGCAGTGGCGGATCTAGCCGGTCTTTTTGGGAGGGCAAGCCAAAGTAAAAAGCAAAAAAAAACACGTTACGGGGTGAGAGATACGGCTACAAGATGCTTGTTCTCGCTATCCGAGGTCCAATGTTAAACGCTGAAGTTACCTGGTTCTACTTGAAGTTGAGAGTTGAGGCACCAAAATCTTAGTTATAATCTAGAAAGGAATCTGGGCAAACATGAGATCGACCGCTTTGGAGGAGGACGGGGGGGCGGCAAAAGCGTAGTTTTGTCCCAAGCTTTTCTGTTTAGGGGAAACGCCTCACCCCCTGGATCTCCGCCACTGAGCACTAGCGAGCGACACACGTGTCGGCATTATGGCCCCACCCGTTGTTACAGTCGCAAGACAATGCTGTCGCGGTCTGGCGATTTACTGTCGCGGTCTGGCGATTTATTGTCACCGTCGGCTGATTTACGGCGAGCTGTAGGTATTTGCGCCAGCCTTTGACTGCTGTGACTGCCGCCTCGTTACGCTGACGGCGACATGTCTTTACGCTTGACAGTGTGATATCTGTCGGGCACTGTAAAGGTCACTGCCGGATCCAGGGGGGGCAAAAGGGTCATGGCCCCCTCCAAAACCTAGAATTGTATCTTTTAGCTCCCCCGAAAAGGACTAAATTTTAGCCTTTTTTCTTGAAAAATGCTATGCTTTCGCGATTTTTCTCATTTTAGCCCTCTCCTCTTAAAACTTTGGTTTGGTCCCTTCCAAATGTTGATCCGGGATCCACCAATGGTAAAGTCACACGACACTAAAGTGGTGGTATGGCTGTCTTTGCGATCGGCATGGAACATGGTGGAGGCATGGATGCCAGGTATGAATTGGCTGAAACACCTACCGAGAAATATTTACGAAGTTGAAGAAATTCCCAATTTCCTGGTTTGTAATTTTTATCAAATAAAGGGAAATAAAATGAACTAAGTTGACCAGGAAAATCAATTATATTACTTTTGATAATATATATAAAGCACCCGACAAGTTTCGGCATTCCGCGATGACCCCAAGACGATGGCAGAATGCCGAAACTTTTTGGGTGTTTTCTATCATCAAAAGTAATGAAATTAATTTTCCTAGTTCATGCTCTTTCCCTTTACTCAATAAAAAATACCCGAAAATATCCAAATCGGCTTTGAAATAGCTAAGGAAGGTTAATGAGATCTTAAATATTGAGGGGAGTTGAAAAAAGTTTGGCATCTTCAGAGCCAACTGTTTGGCTTCTTTTGGCCATGGAATTGTGCAGCCTTGCCTCAACTTTTTATGGAGGGTGTGGGAAATACCTCTGTATAAGATAGCGAAACCAGCCAGTAGGGTAGATTTCACACTCTACAAATTTTCCAGGGATAAGGATTTGGTCTGGACAATTCAAAGCGCGCAACACTTTCTCATAGTTTTTCTTTAGAAGTCTTTGTAACATGTTTTACAATGTCTTCTTTATTCATAAGGGCCGTGAAGGATCAGAGGAATAGTGTTTTGGTCTGTTCATTGAACGTAATGTGAGGTGACCATAACGTACAACCCCGATTGTATGACCTACTACATACGTCATCACTCGGTCTGCATTGCAGGCGGACTGGCACAGCCGCGTGGTTGTTGCGACCTCAAAATATAGGTCTGATTAGAAGGCCTATAAGAAAAAAATGTTGGCCGATTAAAAAAATATTTTTATAAATCGACGCGTCCTTGAACTGGCCCAGATTTTTAGCTAAGTAGCGTTTTTTCTTAGCTGCGATCATTTCGTCGGACATCTCGAAAAATAGGAGGGGGAAGGCGGCCATTGGGAGCCCTCTCCACTGCGCGTTACAAATCCGTACACTGTGTGCCAAAGATATGGGCCTGTGGCAATGAAAGTTGACTATATCTGATATCATTATAGCCCCCGACCTGAAAAACGCGTGTTTTCCTAACCTATGCTAGCGTCTTCAAGTGCATGTTTTGCAAGGTCTTGGTCATATCAGCATTTTCAAGGTCATTGACCCCAGTGCTTTCGGTCAGATGAAGTTACTCAGTATGTCGCATGTTATGTTATGACGTCATAGTTAAGGCTGCTAAATGTTTAGGCCAAGGCCACAGGTCAAGTTGAAAGGTCATTGGTCAAGGTCAAACTTTCATTTCCGGATTAACGGTTGCGATAGTGCCAGCTATAGTATACATTATTGGGAATATACCATATTGTGACATCACAGGTCAATGACCTTGAATGACCTTGATACATAAATGTCTCAAAAAATTGTTTAGGACCTCCCCTCAATGACCTTAGTCCGGTTTCAGTGTATTCACGGTTTTTCCGTATAATCACGGTGTTTCCCTCACCCCGTCACGGTCCAGATTTGGCATTTCCGACCTCGTTTGACCTAGAAGATTGAGCTAAATAAATGAAAATCGACCATGATGTCGATCAATATAGGCCCCAAAAGGGTCCAAAATTGTAATGGTGACCATCAAGGCCAGGGGTAAAAAACCCACCATTTTGGCATTCTAAATGGTTACAGCCCAAGGTGGGCAAGGTGACAAAAACTAGCCGACATGTTTCCTCCAGACTAATAACGGAACAAACCGCCGAAATTGGCACTTGTAATTTGAACTCTCACTGCTTTTAAGCAACCAGGATGGTCCACGAGTATCCAGTGGTATCCTTTTGAAAAACGTGCCACATTTTGCAGCCTGGGCTGGTAACACATTTTTGATTTGACATCTTCAATGGTGACACACTGAACACTTTTTAGCCATAACCAGAGCGAAGTTAACCTGAAAGGTAATATTGCTTAGAGGGACCATGCACCGGGCTGCCGGCCCGTCTAACACCGGCTGTGGCATTATTGATTGCTTCCTTCGATTCCCCGGTGGACCTTGCCGAATGATTGGTTAGCTATAGCCAACCTGGGAAACAATCGTGAACACAAATAGCAGCGCTCACAAAAACTCAGCATTCGTCGTCGTTTTTTATATTAGTGTAATAGAAGGATGGTAACTTCTCAGGTCCACGGAAGCTATTGGTAACACGTATGTTTGCGTAATCAAGTTTTAAACTATTATCCTTGGGATCAGCGGCGGATCCAGGACGATATTTCGGGAGGGCTAGTGGGATGGAAATCCCCTGTCCCGCCACTGCTTCGGAACAGCCTCCGGCTAACTTCCGCCTCCGGCTGACAGAAAATGTCCTCTTTTGTCAAAAATAAATCGTCAACTTTGTATAGGATAATTAATATGAACATTCTCATGCCATCGCGATTTAGAGTACTTTTTTACAATGGCTTTGTAAGGGTCGCTTTTGTTGGCGATGTGGCTACCTACCCATCTCTAACTTGGCTGTGAAATAACGAGAGTGAGAAAGGATACATTATTTGTCACCAATATCATCGTTCGTCACTAATAGTTACAATGCTACCTAAAATCAGTCAAAGTAGCATTATGTTATGGATCGCTCTTTTTACGTGGCGGTAGGATCGTGGATATACTCGTTTTATGCTAGTAGGTGCATATATTGATCTCTGTCAATTTTTCGTGATTGGCTACGTAAGTTCTGTTCTTTGAACCTCATTTGGCTACCCACGAGCGTGGGCGAGTCGGCGAAATTCTTGACCTCTGGGCATATTTCGTTCCCTCCGCATCTCATTTCCCAGAAAAGCTAAGGAAAATTTACGGGGCCGTCCGAATTTTTTTACAAGACAAAGAAAAACTGTAAGAACTGTGTTTTTTCAACTTTTTTACTTCTATTCTAGTACAGCTCAACATATAACAACAAACACTTTTAATAGAAAATAACAGCTATGTGTCTGATACACTCTCATAGAATGTGTGCGTTTCAGTGGGTGTCTCTGTCTGGATGTGGGGGTGGGTGTGTGTATAAGTGAGAGTGAGACGGGTCTATTGGCGGTGTGCTGTGTGTGTGGATGGATGCTGCGTGTGGACCTCTGCTAACCTCCGCCTCCGGCTGACCGATTCTACCTCAACTCTGTCAGACGCTAAGAGCCCAGAACTTCTCCAATATCCCACCTTCTTCGACTTGTCATGACCTCAATATTCACCTGAGCCAACAAGTGACTAGTTTAGCTTCTTCATGAATTTCTATGAGCTATCCACCAGCATTCGCGTTTTTTCGCCATCCTGCATAGGGGCCAAGTTCGAGGGGGGGCGGAGAATCTCACATTTTCACCATGCATATGTGGTATGTTTGAAAACTCCCCCTCACCAGGGTGAAGGTGGTTCGGAGCCCCACCGGGGAAGTTGCTCACACCTTATCCATTTATAATCTTACTCCTCGGCTCTGCACTGCGAAATCTATCAGCATGCATTATAGTACGAGAAACAGGAACTATTTTCGTCATACAATTACAATAAGCATAAACTGAGAGGAATAAAACCCATTTCATAGTACTCACCCGTTATTTTTCGACCATTCTTCACAACATAATAACCGTGAAAGTGAAGGAACTTCAGTTTTACCCCACTTGGCGTTTTCCCTGGAACCACCCTTGACTACACGAGTGAGAGCACGCAGATATCACGTGAGTGATTATTAATATTTGAATGCGGGATGTCGGCTGGTGACGTGGATTCACACGCGCATTGTCACGTGTTCCGCATGTGGACAATGACCATTGGTTGACACAGGGGGGGGCATTCCGGCCATGTCCCCCAAAGCACTGGATGGGGGCAAATGATCTTTTGGGCCCCCAAAGGCCGGATAAATTTTTGAAAAAGGTGTTTACACTAGGTCTGTCGAGTAAAACATCTTCCCTCCCACAACCCCTCCCCCAAGGAGAAGAGGCAGACATGGGTTTGCCCCCCCGCAAAACTCGGGTCTTCGTCCGCCCCTGACAATGACTGGTAGGATCCTGTTGCGTGGGAGGTCGGATTTTCGTGTAGAACTGCATAGATGGAACTGTATAGGTACTCTTGCTGATGATCGACCACCCTATAAGTCAGAAAATACCCCCAAACGTCGGAAAACCACAAGGCCCTCCACACTCACCCTCACATGGAGAAGAAGCCGATTCGGCCCCCTCCCCAGAAAAAATGTGAAAAAAATAGAAAAAAGTGCGAGTGTCACTCACGGAATTTCAAAGAAGTGCCACCAAAAATGTAAAAGTGTTGAACAACAAAGGGATTATTTCCGACGGCTAGGAATCTTTCTGAATCTGAAAAGCGCACTAGCGGACTGAGTGCAAATTTCGCACGTTGGGGTGAGTACAGTCTACCTACCGACCTACAGTCAGTCTACCTACCGTCAGTACAGTCTACCTACCGTTGACGAGTGACCAGTCATTTTGTCGACAAATACGTCGGTCTTTCAATCATGCAGCTGTGGTTGAAGCCACGAGAAGGACGAATTATAGCCTATATGTAGTGCAATGAAGTCGATGTATATGGCTCAAATCAGTAGCGGATCCAGGAATATGTAAGGCACGTCATTGTGAGAAAAGCTGAATCCAGTTGGAAACTCGGTGAGGTGGTCGTAGTACAGAATATAAATTTTAGGTTTTGAGGCTCGGACACTTGATTTGAAAGAGGCATTCGATTTTAGATCTGATGAAAATATCAGTAACAATGACTAGATACATTTTTGTTTTGCCACATAGTCAAGCAAATTGAAAATGGCAATGTGAATGGACATGCAGATACGATAAAATAGAAACTAAACGTTTCAGAGGTACAATGTTTTTTTTTGAGATGTTAGCCAAGAACAGATACTGAAGCAAAGATGATTAGGCACAGGAAAGTAACGAACTGTAAGAAGTACTTTAAATGGTAACACACAGTTCCATATTTACCTTGACCTTTGTTTACCAATCAATTTCATTTATTTCATGTTATTACCCCCGGGGCAAGGCCCACGTCAGAGTTTCAGTGTTCTACCCACGTCAGAGTTTCAGTGTTTTACCCACGTCAGAGTTTCAGTGTTCTATCCACGTCAGAGTTTCAGTGTTTTTACTCACGTCAGAGTTTCAGTGTTTTACCCACGTCAGAGTTTCAGTGTTCTACCCACGTCAGAGTTTCAGTGTTTTTACCCACGTCAGAGTTTCAGTGTTCTATCCACGTCAGAGTTCCAGTGTTTTTACCCACGTCAGAGTTTCAGTGTTCTACCCACGTCAGAGTTTCAGTGTTTTACCCACGTCAGAGTTTCAGTGTTTTACCCACGTCAGAGTTTCAGTGTTTTTACCCACGTCAGAGTTTCCAGTGTTCTACCCACGTCAGAGTTTCAGTGTTTTACCCACGTCAGAGTTTCAGTGTTCTACCCACGTCAGAGTTTCAGTGTTTTTACCCACGTCAGAGTTTCAGTGTTCTATCCACGTCAGAGTTCCAGTGTTTTTACCCACGTCAGAGTTTCAGTGTTCTACCCACGTCAGAGTTTCAGTGTTCTACCCACGTCAGAGTTTCAGTTTTTTACCCACGTCAGAGTTTCAGTGTTTTACCCACATCAGAGTTTCAGTGTTCTACCCACGTCAGAGTTTCAGTGTTTTACCCACGTCAGAGTTTCAGTGTTCTATCCACGTCAGAGTTTCAGTGTTTTTACCCACGTCAGAGTTTCAGTGTTCTATCCACGTCAGAGTTCCAGTGTTTTTACCCACGTCAGAGTTTCAGTGTTCTACCCACGTCAGAGTTTCAGTGTTCTACCCACGTCAGAGTTTCAGTGTTCTACCCACGTCAGAGTTTCAGTGTTCTACCCACGTCAGAGTTTCAGTGTTCTACCCACGTCAGAGTTTCAGTGTTCTACCTACGTCAGAGTTTCAGTGTTCTATCCACGTCAGAGTTTCAGTGTTCTACCCACGTCAGAGTTCAGTAGGATTTTTCCATCAGCGGAGACAGCGACGGAGCGGTAAAGGTGAAAGGGAGCAGTCCGTTGGCTCCATTGAGACCGTACTTTGAAAACGGGATGTTGGTAGTTGGTGGCCGTTTGAGTGAGTCTCCTGCTATTTCCAACAGGGGAAAACATCCGGTGATTTTATCCAGAGATCATTACGTGACAAGGCTGGTCGGTCATCTTACAGGCACATTCGGAGTTTGGGCATCTAGGGCGTGATTCCACTCTTTGGAAGCTTAGGGAACGGTATTGGGTCATGGGAGCAGTACCCAAAATTAGGAGTATGATTAGGCCGTGCGTGATTTGACGAAAGGTCAACGCTCTGCCGCAGAGGCAGCTGATGGGGAATTTACCGATTGTACGCGTCACGCCAGGGTGTCCTGCCTTCGAGAGCCTATCTTTAGATGTGTTTGGGCCGATTTTGGTCAGATCTGGCGGAGTCGAAAGAAAGCGCTTGGGAGTTATAGCATGCTGCATGGCTACTAGAGCTGTCCATATCGAAATTCTTCACTCACTGGATACTAGTTCGTTGGTTAACGCTCTGCGCAGATTGGCAGCGCGTCGGGGACCGTTGCGGAAGATATTCTCTGATCAAAGCACTAATATGACCGGTGCGAATCGTGAGTTGAAGGAGGCGCTTTAGGGAGTGAATTGGGATCAACTACAGAGACAGGCCGTAATAACCCACGTCAGAGTTTCAGTGTTCTACCCACGTCAGAGTGTCAGTGTTATACCCACGTCAGAGTTTCAGTGTTCTACCCACGTCAGAGTTTCAGTGTTCTACCCACGTCAGAGTTTAAGTGTTTTATACACGTCAGAGTTTCATAGCACAATTCAAAGCACTCAGTAAAATATACAAAAATAAAATTCCGGTACATATGAAGATAAATTTGTGAATATAAAAACAGAACCAAAAATGTCTACGAAGCACTGGACTAGATATAGTCCTATCTATTGGAAATTGTACAATTGCATACAACCAAGAGGCGATATGAGCAATTACGCTCGCTCTAAATGTGCTGCGAGCTCATTAGTTCACAATTAATGTGTCACGAAACACATTTAACTGTAGGTGTGCAAGCTGGAATTTGCAAACCCGGGTCGTGGGGTCTTCCATGAATACAGACAACGGACTGCAGGCCAGGTTAATGCGCGTTTTTTCGTTGACCTGTCATAAATCAGGGAATTCGTGCACAACAGCTGTCAGTCTCTGCACATAGTCCCCAGCACGTGACATGCTCATCCACTGGCAGCCAATGACCTTTTTGTCTTGAATGAAATAAAACTGGTCTCGTTCGGCAAGGGCTTTTAAATGTCAATCGATTGCTGAAACCTACGCTAATTTGGATACGTTTCCACTAAGGTTTGCTTGACTGAAAGGAGCTGGTGTAACTTACGCTGTTAATGGCTATGAGACCTGCCTTAATCCAGCACTGCTATATTTTCTCCTCAAAATGAACAGGGCACAGCTACAAAGGGATTTAACTTTATAAATAGTTTTTACTTATGATCTTTTGCTGCAATCATAACGATTTTCTAATTATTCCATAAAAGTACAAATTATATAGTGAGCTGACTTCTTTACTTCAGCTGTGACTTATCGACTTTTTTACTAACAGTTTCGGTTATAAACCATGGTCACAGTGGCATGCAACAACGAGTAATCACGCGGCCTGCAGTAGACGATTCTTTTTTTAATATTCCTGGTGACGAAGAGTAAACAAGAACAAGAATCGTCTACTGCAGGCCGCGTGATTACTCGTTGTTGCATGCCACTTTGGTCATGGTTTATGACCGAAACTGTCAGTTAAAGTATTTGTATGTGGATCGTCATCAAAGGACACTTCCACAATACATAGTGGGTACTGTGGCCCAGAGTCAAGGAATGTAAGCGAAAAATCTCTCGTCTGACCAGCACCACACATTTGACAAAAACAGATTAAAAACAGATCAAAATTAATACGCTGTAAAGGCAAACAATAAGATCACACGTAGAAGCAATTCAGTCAACTCATTATATAATTAGTATGTTTTGGGGAATAACGAAGAAATCATTATCATTCCGGCAAAGGGCCATAAGTACAAACAAACCAAAATCAATGTCGCAACTCCAGCAACCCTTCTGACAACTCATTAAGCTTATACAGCAATGTGGCAGACCATACCGCAAAACAGGTCAGAGAACATATCTGTGTCCACAACGGAATTTCAAACCAAACATGCAAGCCAAGAACAGCGAGCTTCGACATCAAACGGGAACTATTTGCCCGACCCTCCGAGTCTTTAAATTTTAAATAACGTATTATCGGGCTAAGCGTCAACTTGTCACTTGCTGCGGTGTACAATCCTGCCTATTTTGTCACCGACTTGATTTGATTTATCGCCGACATTGTTGGCGAGTTGGCAGATTTTTCGTTTTCTGCCAGAAAACTGCAGGTTGAACATTTTATGAGCTCCAAAACTCACTGCTTGTGGAGAATCTACCTGCATTTAGGGCGCGCATCCACCGGCTCAGGTTACGTTTCATGAAAGCATAACATGCTGAAGGCAGCGTTTTCGTTTTTTTTTGGTTCCCACGTGCCATCTCTAACATGGGACGATTGTTTAGACCACGAACCGATTGTAAAGAAAGACAACATACATTAGTTCGTTCTATGCCCCTTCAAAACTCGTTCCAATTTGCAAAAAAAGTAGCAGCTCAGCACAAAAAGATAGCAATAAGATGTTTGCTTCGTGCACAAATAATCTACAGTAGAGTGGACCCTGCCTTCCTGCTCGGATGTTTCCCGCCACATGTCCCCCAGCGTTAGACCAGGGGCTGGCCACCGCAGCTCATACACGTTTCATCCGTCCTAGGGGTCAACAAGCACACGTTCAAACCTGTTTTTACGAGCCATGTAGGGATTTAATGCCCATACGAGCATATAGTCCGTGGCGGATCCATTCCTAATCACCGTTGCTGATTTTAGATTGACGGTAGAATGTATGATTTGGCCAACACATTTTAGTATTTTATGGGTGGCATGTTTTTTTGATTTATGTGAATGTATGTTTCACGACCTCATTTGATATATTTTACGTCCTGCTGTACCTTTAACCAATGACTTCACCTGTCAGTGGGCTGTAAGCCTGTTGGCGATGCACGTGAATAAGTTACGCGAAATCAATTGAACTCGTTTGTCATCAAAAAGACGTTATTCCAAAGCTTGAAACTGACGCCGTGAGCCTGGGGCTCACATTTGCACGCTGTTCTAGGATTGGGAAGTATACGCAGACACATTTCCTCGCCGGAGGCATTTGACAGCTTGAGCCTATGGGAACTTGGGCGTTTTTCAGCGGGTGTGGATATGAAGCTATTGTATAGATTTCGCTGAAAGTTTCTTTTTAGGAAACTCTGGCAATGACACGTGCGACATTTGCTTCCGCTCTATATTGTCAAAAAACACTTCGGGAAAGTCGATTTCGTTGGAAGTTTCTATGTTTAAACGCCCTTGAAATCTTGTATCCGAGACTTGCGTCAGATTTTCACGGTCAGGTACTTTAAAATATCTTTAAGTTGAACAAACCTGGCATTCTAGGATATTGGTATCAGCCCCTTCGACCGCAAATTCCCCCGCACAGAAGTATACATCCGCCGCCAGCCACATAGAAAGGCGGTGCTTAGGAGTAGATAACAGTGCGCATAAAAAGTAGAACGCTCATAAAGAGCCGTTTTTATTGTAAAAGGTAAGTTCCAAGAAATGGTAAGTTCTCGGATGGCTTGCTGGATATAGGCCGCCATTCTGTATCTATATGTCAAGGGAAATAACCTAATGCTATAGATGATAAAAGTGTCGAGTAAAAGGCGGCAGATGTGAGAAGAATCCCCAAAACTAAACAAACCAACCCTGAAGAATAAAACCTTAGGCCATACTAAAAAGGGAAAGGAAAAATACCAGCATTACATCAAAATCTAAAGCCAACCCAAAACCCTCACGAAAGGCAGTTGCTTAGGAAGCTAAAAATAAACTTAGAAGCCTTAACAATATCCTTGCGGGGACACCGTATAAGTAAAATGAGCATAAAACCTTGGAAAGGACCTTAAATGGGTGCAAAAAAATTAGACTTGGCCACCTAAGAAAGAACTAAAACACTGCTCAAAAGAACCACCTCGATGTGTAAACTAAAATTCCGTGCGTTAACTAAGACTGTGTATGTGAACTAAAACTCCATATATAGGTACACTAAAACTGCAATGAAGGACACAAGGCTAAAACAGTGCGGATAAGAATAGAAAGGATCTAAAAGAATCAGGGAAAGGTAAAAAAGGGAAAATATTAAGATATGGTTTTTAGGCACAGCGTG
Source organism: Lepas anatifera (assembly GCA_034440635.1). Taxonomy (NCBI): domain Eukaryota; kingdom Metazoa; phylum Arthropoda; class Thecostraca; family Lepadidae; genus Lepas; species Lepas anatifera. The sequence continues at coordinate 171,675 of JAOTON010000288.1, read as the reverse complement.
TTTCAAAATGTCGTCCTTTTAAGAAACTAAAAGCGGATCCAGGAGGAACAATATTTAATTTCTCCCAAACTTCCCGATTTTTACCTATTTTCTTTTGAAGCATGTTTTTTGCGATTTTGGGTTCGGTTTTCTCCTCCCCAAAACACCGGACTAGACACAGTACTATTGCTAGCTGCCACATTCAAGCTTTTGAAGTTAGTGTAAGTTGAAAACCTGAAACGAATGTGTATCCTGATGCCTTTTGAGCTGATTTAATTCCAGAAAAACCCAGCAAAGGGAACGGGTCTTGAGCCAGCTACTAACCCCCCACTCCCGTAGCTCTGAAGTACCATGGAATAAATCTGTGTTCGGGGCAGGGGCGGACGCAGGAGCGCTGTTTAGGAGGGAGAAACTCGGGAGAAATCGTAAAAAGTGCCTAAAAAATCGGCCAAAATTTCGGGGGCTTGGCCCTTTGGACCCCCGTTTGTGTCCTCTAGTTTTTCGCGCAGATCTGCAGTAGTCCAATGTTCCAAGTAATGTAGGACCACCTAGGGAAGAGCTTGTAGAAAACCTTGCCCCCGGTGAGGATCGAACTCACGACCTTCAGATTATGAGACTGACGCGCTGCCTACTGCGCTACGGAGGCCGACGTCAGTCACCGCTGAGTCGATTTGCCTGGCTCGAACTGGCTATGCAAAGGAAGACTGGCAATTCCAGGACGGTCGACCAAGCAGGTTTACCATCACCCCTTCGAATTCACTCAAACTTTGTAGGTGGGCTTGCTTGTGGCTCCATTGTGTTTGGTGGATTTTTTTTGCCCGAGGTCAACTAGGTCACGGAAATGTCGAGGTCAGTTGTGAAAACGGGATACACATTGAATTTTATATCAAAGACATATTAGATAAGCTTAAAGTTGTATATATCATAGGAAAGCTTTTGCATAGGACCATTTAGGAGAGACACAACCATTGACCTGAGGTCAAATTTTGATTTTATGACCTCTTGACCTCCTCTTTAAAATGTTTAAGTCCTACTTTTATCTTTTACATTTTTCGTGTGAAACCTTAGGATACAAGCTACTACCCGCTACCCGTATAATTGTTTGTTTCTACGAACTCTTTATTTGGATAGCTGAGGTCACAAATCAGGTCATGTTGGTAGACATTTGGTAGCTGGCGGGTGTAAACTCCGCATTGTGGCCGACTTGGGTATCATTTTCAACTCGTGAGCTTTTGAATGCATGTCATGATCACTCTTTTATAATTTCGTCTGTTGAAGATTGTATTTATAATGTATTTATGTTTGCCATCAAACCTTGACCGTATTACAAACAAAGCTATACAAACAACTATCCGTGATTGATTTTGCAACTTTTCCTAAAATCCTAAGTTTCGGTAATTTCAGGTTAAGTTACGACGTCTTATCATGTGACCTCACCTCGAACATTTTTTTAAGTGGCATCAGTGTAAGCAGTTGATGACGTTGATTTATATCGTTGATATCACGGTAACAATATCACGGCCGACCCAGTACCACAATTGTAATACTTTTACGAGTAATTCACATGTTTTTATATCGATAGCCTTTCAGGGTCAGGTACGGGTACCAGGAGTCACGTTTTGTTAGAATGGTTTTGAATAACGATAGTTGACAGAAAATGTCATTTAATTCTGTAGAAACAGCTTAGAATACCCCATATTCTTTAAATCATAGAAATCGTGGAATCGTGGCCCACTTCTCAGGTTGATGTAGCAAGTTTGGGCCTATGAGCCTTGAGGTTCATTCGATACTGCGATACGATGCGGGTGCATACGATATTCATACGATACAGGTTTTTCAGACGTTGGTGAATAATGTCGCAAGGAATGATGGTAGAGCTTTTGCTTTAAATCAACTGCATTGGGATTATAAATGCGAGTCTTTTATATGCATCTTGAATATGTTTGACCAGATGAGGACCTTGACCTGACCTTAGGTGGCCTTATCCCAGGTCAGGTCGGTGGCGGATCTAGCTGGTAGGTTTGGGGTAAAACCAAAATTGAAAAGAAAGAAAAAAACTTCACGCAGTGAACGACAGAGCTGCAAAAATATCAAATCTGTCGGGCACTTTCGAAAAAACCTCCAAATCTGTCGGGTGGTTAGGATAGGACTATTAAAATTGTCTAAAACCCATTCAATTGGTAAAATGTTCCTACTCTTTTTCCACATTCTTAATAGAAAATACTAAAATTAGCATAAAAAATTCAAGTTTGGCACCAATGGATATCATTATCCTTATTTTTGTGCTCTGATCCTTATATGTGTGATATCCTTATTTTTCGTGCTCTGAAGCCGCCTATGGACAATCTAAGTGGAATGACACAAGTCTATCAATTTTCAAAACTCTAGAACTGAGACTGTTCTTCGGGTTTTCAATTATCAGACACGCTCAGGAAATTAAGGTTATCGGCAGAAACCTATAACAAATTGAATACCGAACCACCAATTCCCATTTTCTGGAGTCACCATTGGTAAAGGAAATTTATTATTGGATGTAATTTGAGATTTGTGGACGTACAGCATACAAATAGTGTGTGTCAAAGTCAGCTCGACTGGGTCTTGAATAAGACTCAGTCTTGAATTCAGATGATTTAGGTCACAGGTGGAAATATACAATAACATGAAAAGCAGCCCCCCCTTTTTCAGTCCTCTGCAGCCGCCATTGACAAAAAATCTGCACTAGAATGAGAATAAGTGATATTTTGTTATTATGTTACATAGTCCAGCCCAGAATACTTAAAAATATAGTTTGCAATGGAAGAAAGCTGACCTGGTTCCCATACCATGCGGTTACTTATGCCAGCTTCTGCAGATTTTCATGATTTCAGTTTTTTGGAGGTGGAGAGGGGTAATTTGGAAGGAACCCCCAAAATTTATATATGGATTTTGCTCTGACGGCCAGACAAACAAGATTGGAGGGGTACTTTTTGATATTCGAAAGTGTTTTTAGGGATCATGGCTACTTGTAGTTGAATACAAACATGTAATATTAGCTTTCCATGACTTTAAATGCATGTTTACATGAAAAATCCTAAATTTTGAAGCTGTTGGCTATCTCAAAGTTTTTCATGCATTGCAGTGCTCATTTCCATGAGGGTACGTGGTTTAGGATCTGAAGTTCATGAGGCTAATAAATAACCTTAAGTCAGTTAGATAGTAAATGTTAAATAAATATCATGTTTCCAAGGAAGTTAAGAGTAAAAGGAATGAGTAAAGGTTGCACTAGGCTGTGTTTTTGTTATATCTTTGTCCCCTTGACATAGATCATAGGCATATTTAGGTAAGTGAATAAAATGAAATAGGAGAAATAGTTTGGTACTTAAAACTCAAATTAATGTGAAAAGGTGAAGAGTTTTGTTTCTTTGGCATCTACAAATCCACTGATGAAGGTATGCAACTTTTGTGGTTAATTCTGGACAAACAGGTATTGGATTTAAAAGAAGATGGAAGGGAAAATCAAATGTTTTAGTCTAATTTGACCAGTCTGCTGGTAAAATTCATTTTTCCCTTATTAATATCATTTAAAATTATTGATCAACAGTGAGCATAACATACTGTGTGGAAATAAATGTAAGCTGCCGAAATTACAACAAACACCACATCACTTACTTCTTTGTTTTCTTCCCACGCTGTTCTGATCTGCCCGCTGTTTGATCCATGCTTCAAAACGACCTCCTTGGCCAAAACCACTGTTCCTGAACTTGCAGGGCAGCCCAGAATGCTTGATTCGCTGATGCTCCTTAAAAAACGTTTCTCGCCAAAATACCCACATCCCTCAAATCCACATTTAAGCTTGACACGGGACGGTGGAAGGGGCTTCAGCTTAATCGGAGCCATTTATCAGCCCTTCAACTATGGACGATGAAATCCAGGCTCAACCAGTTTACTCAAGATGTATACTAAAGTAATGCAAGAGAAAAATAATCAAAAACACAACCAGGGCCTTGGCCTCCGCCATATCCACAAGGCAACACACCAAACCGCAGGGCTGCTTTTCTTCAAACCAAAGATACCTTTTACACCGGCTTTGCCGCAAGGGCGCTGTTCAAACAGCGCCCTTGCGGCAGCGTTGAGCGTACTTCCAAACGAAGGAAACGAAGGAAAAAACTGTTTTGCCTGTCGCCTTTACCTTTACGGCGGCCTGTCGGGCCAAGCTGTCGCGTGCTATGGAATACAAATCGGGCCCGACAGGCCGGTGAAGGAATTTTTCCAGCAGAGGATTTTCTGGGTGACGTTTAAAAGGCCCTCTGTGCATAAGGCCCTCTATTCAAAGGTTCCTCGATTCATAAGTCCCTCGAAAAGACCCTCTATGCATAAGCCCTCGATTTTCCATCGGTTCTTGCCGCACACTGGCTTGATATGGGAGAGGTGCAAATTCATGAAAAACTTGTTGAGTGAAAGAGGTGACAATTCTAATATTGAGTTTTTTAGAACAAAAAATATTTTCTGCTTCCTTTCAAGATTTTTTTTCTCACAGATTGTAAGATCTGTCGCAAGACCATACCGTGCCCTAAAATCTGTCGGGCACTTTATGACCCGAGAGCCCGACTTTTTGCAGCTCTGGTGAACGATTTGGGCAATATTTAACTAGACGGTAGGTTTTGGGGTTGACCCAAGTCGGTAAACAAAAAGCAAAAAAAAAAACAAAACAAAACAAAAAACAAACAAAAAAGTCAGAGAGTGAAAAATGTGAAACAACATGCTTCCTTTTGCTATCCAAACATCATTCATTCACTCTCTGACCTAGCAAGGTCAAATTATATATCATTCGATTCGGCTTGCTGAAAGGATTCATATAGTTTAAGTCGTTTTGCTCTATCTTTACTTGTTCAGATGTAATGGCCGAAAAACTGAATTTACATGTTATCCCTATGACGGCATGTTTTGACCTCTCGTGACCTTAAATGTGACCTGACAAAAAATGGTTAAAATGTTTTCGATGGAGAAGTGGATGGGAAACCCAACGCCGTTTACCGTTTTTCGCTACCTACCGTGGTTCTCGAGATCTTAGGGGGCGGGTACCCGCCCCCCCGTCAATGCGAAGGTGGCTCAGACCCCCGTCAATTATCTACAGTAGAGTGACTGTATCTACAAATTATCTACAGTAGAGTGGACCCTGCCTTCCTGCTCGGATGTTTCCCGCCACATGTCCCCCAGCGTTAGACCAGGGGCTGGCCACTGCAGCTCATACACGTTTCATCCGTCCAAGGGGTCAACAAGCACACATTCAAACCTGTTTTTACGAGCCATGTAGGGATTTAATGCCCATACGAGTATATAGTCCGTGGCGGATCCATTCCTAATCACCGTTGCTGATTTTAGATTGCCGGTAGAATGTATGATTTGGCCAACACATTTTAGTATTTTATGGGTGGCATGTTTTTTTGATTTATGTGAATGTATGGTTCACGACCTCATTTGATATATTTTACATCCTGCTGTACCTTTAACCAATGCCTTCACCTGTCAGTGGGCTGTAAGCCTGTTGGCGATGCATGTGAATAAGTTACGCGAAATCAATTGAACTCGTTTGTCATCAAAAAGACGTTATTCCAAAGCTTGAAACTGACGCCGTGAGCCAGGGGCTCACATTTGCACGCTGTACTAGGATTGGGAAGTATACGAAGACACATTTCCTCGCCGGAGGCATTTGACAGCTTGAGCCTATGGGACCTTGGGCGTTTTTCAGCGGGTGTGGATATAAAGCTATTGTATATATTTCGTTGAAAGCTTCTTTTTAGGGAACTCTGGCAATGTCACGTGCAACATTTGCATCAGCTCTATATCGTCAAAAAAACACTTCGGGAATGTCGATTTCGTTGGAAGTTTCTATGTTTAAACGCCCTTGAAATCTTGTATCCGAGACTTGCGTCAGATTTTCACGGTCAGGTACTTTAAAATATCTTTAAGTTGAACAAACCTGGCATTCTAGGGTATTGGTATCAACCCCTTCGACCGCAAATTCCCCGCACAGAAGTATACATCCGCCGCCAGCCACATAGAAAGGCGGTGCTTAGGAGTAGATAACAGTGCGCATAAAAGTAGAACGCTCATAAAGAGCTGTTTTTATTGTAAAATGTGAGTTCCAAGAAATGGTAAGTTCTCGCACAGCTTGCTGGATATAGGCCGCCATTCTGTATGTATATGTCAAGGGAAATAACCTAATGCTATAGATGATAAAAGTGTCGAGTAAAAGGCGGCAGATGTGAAAAGATCCCTAAAACTAAACAAACCAACCCTGAAGAATAAAACCTTAGGGGCATACTAAAAAGGGAAAGGAAAAATACCAGCACTACATCAAAATCTAAAACCAGCCCAAAACCCTCACGAAAGGCAGTTGCTTAGAAAGCTAAAAATAAACTTAGAAGCCCTAACAATATCCTTGCGGGGACACCGTATAAGTAAAATGAGCATAAAACCCTGGAAAGGACCTTAAATGGGTGCAAAAAAAAATTAGACGTGGCCACCTAAGAATGAACTAAAACCCTGCTCAAAAGAACCACCTCGATGTGTAAACTAAAATTCCGTGCGGCAACTAAGACTGTGTATGTGAACTAAAACCTCCGTATATAGGTACACTTAAACTGCAATGAAGGACACAATGCTAAAACAGTGCGGATGGGAATAGAAAGGATCTAAAAGAATCAGGGAAAGGTAAAAAGGAGAAACATATGCAGATATGGTTTTTAGGCACAGCGTGTTTCAAAATGTCGTTCCTTTAAGAAACTAAACGTGGATCAAGGAGGGGCAAAATTTAATTTCTCCCAAACCTCCCGATTTTTAATTTATTTTCTTTTGAAGCATGTTTTTTGCGATTTTGGATTCGGTTTTCTCCTCCCCAAAACACCGGACTAGACACGGTACTATTGCTAGCTGCCCCATTCAAGCTTTTGAAGTTAGTGTAAGTTGAAAACCTGAAACGAATGTGTATCCTGATGCCTTTTGAGCTGATTTAATTCCAGAAAAAAACCCAGCAAAGGGAACGGGTCTTGAGCCAGCTACTAACCCCCCACTCCCGTAGCTCTGAAGTACCATGGAATAAATCTGTGTTCGGGGCAGGGGCGGACGCAGGAGCGTTGTTTAGGAGGGAGAAACTCGTGAGAAATCGTAAAAAGTGCCTAAAAATCGGCCAAAATTTCGCCAACATTTCGGGGGCTTGGCCCTTTGGACCCCCGTTTGTGTCCTCTAGTTTTTCGCGCAGATCTGCAGTAGTCCAATGTTCCAAGTAATGTAGGACCACCTAGGGAAGAGCTTGTAGAAAAGCTTGCCCCCGGTGAGGGTCGAACTCACGACCTTCAGATTATGAGACTGACACGCTGCCTACTGCGCTACGGAGGCCGACGGCAGATGAAGCTGAGTCGATTTAGCCTGGCTCGAACTGGCTATGCAAAGGAAGACTGGCAATTCCAGGAAGGATCGACCAAGCAGGTTTACCATCACCCCTTCGAATTCACTCAAACTTTGTAGGTGGGCTTGCTTGTGGGCTCCATTGTGTTTAGTGGATTTTTTTGGCTGAGGTCAACTGGGTCACGAAATTGAGGTCACGGAAATGTCGAGGTCAGATGTGAAGACTTGATACACACTGAATTTTATACTGAAGACAAATTAGATAAGCTTAACGTTGTATATATCATAGGAGAGCTTGTGCATAGGACCATTTAGGAAAGACACAACCGTTGACCTGAGGTCAAATTTTGATTTTATGACCTCTTGACCTCCTCTTTAAAATGTTTAAGTCCTACTTTTTATCTTTTACATTTTTCGTGTGAAATCCTAGGACACATGCTACTACACGCTTCCCGTATTATTTTTTGCTTCTACGAACTCTTTATTTGGATAGCTGAGGTCACAAATCAGGTCATGTTGTAGACATTTGGTAGCTGGCGGGTGTAAACTCCGCATTATGGCCGACTTGGGTATCATTTTTAACTCGTGAGCTTCTGACTGCATGTCATGATCACTCTTTCATAATTTCGTCTGTTGAAGATTGTATTTATAATATATTTATGTTTGACATCAAACCTTGACTGTATTACAAACAAAGCTATACAAACAAATATCCGTGATTGATTTCGCAACTTTTCCTAAAATCTTAAGTTTCGGTAAGTTCAGGTTAAGTTACGACGTCTTATCATGTGACCTCACCTCGAACATTTTTAAGTGGCACCAGTGAAAGCAGTTGATGACGTTGATTTATATCGTTGATATCACGGTAACAATATCACGGCCGACCCAGTACCACAATTGAAATACTTTTACGAGTAATTCACATGTTTTTTATATCGATAGCCTTTCAGGGTCAGGTAGGGGTACCAGGGGTCACGTTTTGTTGGAATGGTTTTGAATAACGATAGTTGACAGAAAATGGCATTAATTCTGTAGAAACAGCTTAGAACAAGGGCGGACGCAGACCCGAGTTTTGGGGGAGCCAAACCCATGTCTGCCTCTCTTCCTGGGGGGGGGGGGAGCGAATATTCTTTTGCTCTACAGACCTAGTGTAAACACTGTTTTTCAGTGCTCGACAGACCTAGTATAAGCTACCTCTCCAAGTACATAATCGCTCTCGGGGGGTGGGAATGAAAGTGAAGATTTTTTTGCTCTACAGACCTAGTGTAAACACCTTTTTCGAAAAATTAACGGCGTTTGGGGGCGCCAAAAGATAGTTTGGCCCCCTCCAGCGCTTTGGGGGGGCCATAGCCGGAATGGCCCCCCTGCGTCCGCCAATGGCTTAGAATGCCCCCTATTCTTCAAATCGTAAAAATCGTAGCATCGTGGTCCACTCCTCAGGTTGATGTTGAAGTTTGGGCTTATGAGCCTTGAGGGTTCATTCGATACTGCGATACGATGCAGGTGCATACGATATTCATACGATACAGGTTTTTCAGACGTTGGTGAATAATTTCGCAAGGAATGATGGTAGAGCTTTCGCTTTAAATCAACTGCGTTTGGATAATAAATGCGAGTCTATTTATATGCATCTTGACTATATTTGACCAGATGTGGACCTTGACCTGACCTTAGGTGGCACCAGCGGTCCATAGGTCAGGTCGGTGGCGGATCTAGCTGGTAGGTTTGGGGTGAAACCAAAATTGAAAAGAAAGAAAAAACGTCACGCAGTGAACGATTTGGGCAATATTTAACTAGACGGTAGGTTTTGGGGTTGACCTACACTGAGAAAATTTTTTACTCCCTAAAGGAGTAAAGTGGTCGTAGGTCTATTTGTCCCCCACCACAACACTTACCCTACCCACCGATTACTCTAACGTTATTCCTTAGTTTCACCTGAGTTACCTCTCAGTTATGCTTAAATGACACACTAATTACCCCTTATGGACACCAAAAATACACTGGACTAACCCTTATGATACCGTCTCACTGTATTTTTTTTACTCCCCTGCAGGAGTAAACTTCTTCTTTACACCTATTTTACCCCCTGTTTACGCTCACCTTAACTTAAAAAAAAATCCCAAAGTTACGCCAGTTCCACCTGTCAGTTATCCCCGAATGACACCATCAATACCCCATCGTTACACCTAATATACTAACGCTGGCGGATCTAGGGGGGAATTCCCCTTCCCTCAAACTCCTGATTTTCCAAAAACATTTTTCACGATTTTCGGCTCCTTACCCCCTCCCCCAAACGTCGGCCTAGCTCCACCCCTGGATACGCATGACTTAGCCCTATGATGTCCTCCTTATTACTGCTTAAAATGCGGCACTTCCTCCTGAAATCCAATAAAGAGAAATACAACGAAATTTCTTTATTCCACACCAACCAAGCATTGCCGGAGCCTACCGCTGCGAAGGAGCTTGTCCAACGACTACCAAAAACGAAATGATGACGGATATCACCGTTCTGTATGAGTGGGCATAATACGAAACAAAACCTTACAAGCGCACTGATCCATTGGCGGACGCAGGGGGGGGGGGCACTCCGGCCATGCCCCCCCAAAGTGCTGGAGGGGAGCCAAACTATCTTTTGACCCCTCAAACGCCGGAGAAATTTTTGAAAAAAGGTGTTTAAACTAGGTCTGTAGAGCAAAAAAATATTCGCTCGCTCCTTCCCCCCAGGAGAGCGACCATGTATTTGGAGAAGTAGCTTATACTAGGTCTGTCGAGCACTGAAAGAGGTGTTAACAGTAGGTCTGTAGAGCAAAAGAATCTTCGCTCCACCCCCCACCTCCCCCCCGGAGGAGAGGCAGGTGGTATTATCGCAGTAGGTGGATCACATCTCGCGGCTCAAAAGATGATATCAGAAGGTCCACAGTTCATATGTTCTACCGCTCAAAATGTCTAACTTAAAAAAGTCAAACATTCAAAAGGTCCAAAGAGGCGTGCTCAGATGCATGAGAGTGGGGTGCATGATAACGCAGAGGCGTGCTAAGGCACCTGATAATAGGAGGCTATGAGGGTTAGGTTAGGTTAGGTTAGGTTAGGTTAGGTTAGGTTAGGTTAGGTTAGGTTAGGTTAGGTTAGGTTAGGTTAGGTTAGGTTAGGTTAGGTTAGGTTAGGTTAGGTTAGGTTAGGTTAGGTTAGGTTAGGTTAGGTTAGGTTAGGTTAGGTTAGGTTAGGTTAGGTTAGGTTAGGTTAGGTTAGGTTAGGTTAAGTTAGGTTGGGTCAGGTCAGGTCAAGTCAGGTCAGATCAGGTCAGGTGTGTATGGTCTAAGTCCCTATTTCCTAGTCTGGGAATATCAACCCTCTTTCCAGAATCTGAGTGCACGTCTGGTCTGGGTACCACTTTTCGAAATGTCATAGAAATATCCCGAAATTCTGCAAGAAAATCCCTAGAGATGAAACAGACGGAAGGAGGGGAAGTTTGAGTAGTGTGAAGTGGTACCCAGACCAGAGGTGCACTCAGATTCAGGAAAGAGGGGTGATATCCCCAGACTAGGAAATAGGGACCAAGGGCATACACAATTGAACTGACCTGACCTGACCTAAACCTGACCTGACCCAACCTAACTTAACCTAACCTAACCTAACCTAACCTAACCTAACCTAACCTAACCTAACCTAACCTAACCTAACCTAACCTAATCTAACCTAACCTAACCCTCATAGCCTCCTATTATCAGGTGCCTTAGCACGCCTCTGCGTTATCATGCACCCCACTCTCATGCATCTGAGCACGCCTCTTTGGACCTTTTGAATGTTTGACTTTTTTTAAGTTAGACATTTTGGGCGGTAGAACATATGAACTGTGGACCTTCTGATGTGATACTGCGATAATACCGAGGCAGACATGGGTTTGGCCCCTAAAACTCGGGCCTCGTCCGCCCCTGCACTGATGATGTACATACACTGACCTATTGTCCTAAGATTTCTGCTTCGTTGTATCTTCTCCTATCATGCAAATATTGATATGAGAATGCCAAAACAGATCATTGATACAGAGGACATACCAACGTCGCCACGCCTTCTTCTTAATTCACACTATCTTGCCCATTCAGGAGAGGTATTTGGCTTGTTTCAGCATCCAAAAGAGAACACGATTGTTTGAAAATATCTTGAATAGAATCTAAATAATAACACTCAGTAATTACAATAAACAATGACAAAGTTCACGCAACCGATGATTACTCTGCACCCTGCGTAAATAAACTGCACAAAGATGGCGGCCGAACGCGAAATTCAACAGGGTACCGTTGGTGTAAGAACGTGGTAGCGGTGGTGTCATATCGGAGTAATATGTGCAGCAACAATAGCGTATGGACTGGATTATCCAAGAGTCTTTCTGGCGTAAAATGGTAGTAACTATGCATTTTGATCTGTGTGAGTATCCAGAGAGTATCAGTGTGGACAAGTACTCCCACTGAATGCCCTTCAGCTCCGCTTACACTGCAATTATTCCACCGAGGTATTGTTTATTATTGATAAGCCGGGAGTAGCAGTGTGATATGGATCGAGTTGAAGTGTATGTTGAGAGTGAAAACTTTTTTCAGTGTAAGTCGGTAAACAAAAAGCAAAAAAACAAAACAAAACAAAAAACAAACAAAAAGTCAGAGAGTGAAAAATGTGAAACAACATGCTTCCTTTTGCTATCCAAACATCCTTCATTCACTCAAAAGCAATTTTAGATATCGAAAGGACCAAGACCCAATTGTAGACGGGGTCTCCTCATGGCCCCGTCGGTATGAGCCGCATGCTCAAACTGCTTCCGCTGTCTCGGTCGTCCAAAAGTAGTGATGCCGTTTCTGGTTTTATTTTATAACATCTCGTGACTTCAAATCTTCATAATTCTGCCCTGGGAAACATTTCAAATATTCAAACACTCGTTTGACAAGAACCCAGCAAACCACAAGTAAATCATAAATCACAAACCAATATAAATCACATCTAAATTTAACACCGTTAGAATCAATCAGGTTTTACGCAAACACGTTTACAATGCCATATCAAATATCAAATAGTCGCAACAGAATTTCCGAATACACTTACGTTCACAGGAAGGTGTCACCCGCACACACACGTGCGCTCTCGCTCGATGCTGTAGCGGAAATGACCCGGGGTCAACGCTTGACCTGGCCGCCAGGCGGCAGTCGGGGCAGAGCCGGAAGGGCAATTTATGTGGGCAGTAATAAATGTTCACGGTGAAAATAAGTGCGGAGACTAATTAGTTGTATTAACATTTGACAAGAGAAGTTTACCACATAAGCCTAGAAATCAAATAAACCTATCTTTCAGAAAATCAGTTTCCAACCGGAAGACTTGAGCGACATCTGCTGTCTAGCCGGCAGAGGCTCACGATGACGTCACAGGATGCGGCACAGTGACGTCACCGATAACAATAGTGCTAGCGCACTTCGTCCAGCAACAGTAGACACAGGTCTACACAATGTTTACACTAAAGTTGACGGGTTTTGTTTGAAGTTGACTGGTTCAGCTGAAGCGCCTAAACCTTGCTTATAATTGAAAGAGGAGCCAAGGCAAAAGGGAGGTCAAATTTGGGGGGCAAAACATTATTTTGCCCCAGCCCTTCCGTTGGGGGGCGGCGGAAATGCCTTTTTCCCTTTTCCCTCGCGCACTGGGATCCACCTCTGGGTCAGGGCAATTTTACATGTTTACCTTATACACTTATGTCATATCATTCGATTCGCTGTGAACGAGAAGGAGTGAATGACGCCCACAAATGAGCTTTAAATTAAACCAATAAGACGCTAGACCCAAAAAACGTTTTCCAGTTTGTTACATATGGCGCGCTTTAAAGTCCAAATCATCAATGAATAGCTTGTCACAATCATTGACCAGTTATAACCTCAACACAGACCTGAGCCAGGAGGGACTGGTGCAGTTTCTTCATTGTTCCCAACGGGCCTGTTTAACTCCGTTGGCGTTTTTTCGCCATCCCGCGAGGAGCCGAGGCCAGGGGAGCGTGTCCGAAACCCCCCAAAGCTGGCAAAGTTGGATCGGTGGCCCACTGGGGCGTGTATTAGCATTCGGGTTGTTCCACTTCAAATTGCACATAAATATACACTTTTGGGACATGCACATTTCATTATTTTATTGCTGACGATTTAGAAGTTAACCTAGATAGATAAGTATGTATATTCCCTGAATTTAATCCCCGGCGGACCTTAGGATAAATTCAACAGCTTACAAAAGACAGGCTTATTTCATTTACGCTACCAGCATTAAGCCCAGTTAAATGCATGCACGAGCATTAGGAAATGTAAAACCAGGCGAGTGACAGAGGCACAAGCCTCTGTGTTGTCCGGTCCCGTCAATCTTTGTCGATGTCCTCGATGTAACCACTTACCTTAAGGGGCCAAATCGGAAAATTGGAAGAAAAAAGTTGAATTCAGTACCTATGTTATCCATATACAAAAAATCCTGTTATTTCAACTTGTGGTTATCGGTTACTCCTTAACGTGATATGAATATCAAATCAATAGCTTCGCTTAACCTGCTTTCACCGTTGCCACAACGTGAAACATTTTTGGACGTAAAGTCACCTGCCCTAACCTGGTGACTTGATCTGAAATTATTCAAACAATTTTGTTTTGTTGAAAAGTTGCGGTATCCAAGAAGGATAAGGTGTGGCAAGTACGGCGGCATTTTACGACGCTATTTCTGTGGCTGCCGGAAAAAAGCAATATAATGTTCAAGCACCCCCAACAATAGAGGGTGGAACAAAGCATCTGCCTTTCCATGCCCAGCTCGAGCCTATCCAAATCGATCCAACAACGATTAACATGGGCCTCCGTAGCGCAGTAGGCAGCGCGTCAGTCTCATAATCTGAAGGTCGTGAGTTCGATCCTCACCGGGGGCACAGTTTTCTAACGCCACTTTCCATGCTGTCCCACATTGTCTTAGATATTGGCAGGGGCGTAGGAACCGGTTGAAAAGTGGGGGGGCCCACCTCAAGGGGGCCCCCAGCCCAAGGGGCCCATAAGTATGAGCATTTTTAGAACTGTTCATTTGGTGTCGATAATACACGCATACACACCGGCCTACACTAGGTATTCCGTACATTACGTGTTAGTTACGTCTTTTCCAACCGTTCCCTCGCATCGAATAGCTCTGTGATGATATTTTTTCACTTCGTAGTGAAAGACGGCCTTTAGACGGCTCTTCACGCACGTTGATGACCGAGGGACGGCTGCTGCTCGGCTTGTGGTGCGGGTTGCGTGTCCGAATTAGTACTCTGTGTTGGGAGCGGTCTGGGCCAGAGTTTGGGTCCAGTTTTCGGGGTCCATCTGGGAGCACTCGGGTAGTAGGTGCCTTGGCCTTTTTCATGAAGCGCTTTCGGTCCAGGGGTTTGCAGAGGGCATACGCCAAAACTGGACTTTCCCAGACAAGCTGTCGTGCCCGCCCGGGTTTCTTGTTTTATATTGCAGTTGCTGATATTTGCATATGCGTTGCAGCGGTCCACCACAGAACAGTGGAGGGCCAGTGGCTCCCCTGGCCCGCCACTCTCCAGTTTCCTATGCCTATGCCGCTCAGAAGCCGCCAAGTCATCATAGAGGCCCCCAGTGCCCAAACCATGGCTCAGGAACCAAATCAGTCAGCTATGGGGGCCCCAAACCTGCTCATGGGCTAAGGGACCGGCTCATGGGACCACCTTATTAAGGGACCCCACATAAGCACAGGGCCCTAAAAGCTCCGAACAGGGCGCCCCAGATTGTCTCAGGAAGCCAGGCTAGCTTAGGGACCCGGCTCAGCTCAGGGCCCCCCAGGTTGGCTTATATAGGGTCTCAGAACAGCTCAAGGGACCCGTTTAAGCCTACGGATCCCAGCTCAGTGACTCTAGCAGAGTTCAAGGGGCTAGACCAGCTGGGGACCCCAGTTCAGCACAGGGGCCACATATTAGCTGTGGGAGACAAGCTCGGCTCAGGGGCACAGGTCGGCTGATATAGGGTATCAAACCAGCTCAATGGGCCATTTAAGGTAGCGGCCCCCAGCTTAGCTCAGGGACGCTAGAACTGTGCAGGGGCTCCAGACCAACTCAGAGGCCTCATATAGGCACAGGGGGCCTCAGCTTAGATTAGGGCTCGAATTAGCTGTGGGGCCCAGCACAGCTCAGGGGCCCCCAAGTTGGTTGATATAGGGTCTCAGAACAGCTCAATGGACCAGCTCAAGCTCATGTCCCCCAGCTTAGCTCAGCGAGTCCTATAATTAGGCATGGGGCGCCAGACTAGCTCAGGGGCTGCGCAGTTCAGCAGAGGGGCCTCATATTAATTTAGAACCCAAAACTAGCTTTGGCGGCCTAGTTCAGCTCAGGGACCCCAGGTCGGCTGGTGTAGAGCTCAAAGCAGCTCAAGAGGCCCATTCAAGCTCATCGCCCCTAGCTCAGCTCAGCGGACTTAATAACAGTGCAGGTGCCCCAGACCAGCTCAGGGGCTGTTCAGTTCATCACAGGGCGCCTGAGATTAGCTAAGGGCCCAAATTAGCTTTTAGGGGTCTAGATAAGCTCAGGGTCCCAAGTCGGCTGATGTACGGTCTCAGAATAACTCAACGGTTCCAGCTCAGTGACTCTAAAGTATTCAGGGATCCCAGACCATCTCGGGGTCCCCAGTTCAGCACAGCGGGCCCCAGATTAGCTCAGATGACCAGATCAGCTTAGGAGCCCGTCTCAGCTAAGGGGGCCCAGGTCGGCCTATATAGCGTCTCAGAACAGCTTAAGGAGGCGACTTTAAGCTCATGGCCCCCAGCTCAGCTCAGGGGCCGTATAAGTGAGCCCCAGATAAGCTCAGGATTCCCAGTTTAGCTCTGAGGCCCTCCTAAGACCAACACTTAGCGGCACTCGCCAGGCTAATTTTCGGCCCCTCCCCGATTAGCTGTCAGGAGCCCCTGGGCCTTATTACCGGGGACCCTTAGACCAAAAACCGAGGGGCCCCTGAGTATAGCGCGGAGCTCCTAAGACAAATTCTCGGCAGCACCTCTGAGACTACCTACCGGACCCCCCCAAATTTGCTCTCAGGTGGCCCCAGACATAGAGTCTCGGGGACATCCAGGTTAGCTCTTGGGGTCCCCTAAGACTGACTTTCGGGGAACCCTGGGACTGGCTCCCGATAGCAATCTGAGACTAGCACTGGGGCGCCCCCTGAGACTAACACTCAGGGGGTGTCCCTGAGACTAAGCAATTGGTGCTTCTGAGACCTGCTCTAGGAGGCCCCAGATCAGCCCTCAGGGGTCTAAGGCCAACTTGGAGCCCGTGAGACCAAAACTCGGGAGAACTTCTTGGGATTACTCTCAGAGCCCCAAAATTAGCTCTCGGATGCCCCTGAGACTGACCTCGGGGGAGGGGCCTCTGAGACTAGCTTTTGAACGCTCCCCGAGGCTGATTCTTGAGGCCCCTTAGACAAAAACTCGGGTGGGGGGAGGAACAACCTGAGGGCAATTATCGAGGGCATCCAAGATCACCTCTCCGCGGACCCCTGAGACCATCACTCTGCTGCACAACTGAGACTAACTCTCGGGACTCCAGATGATCACTCGGGGCCCCCTGAAAGTAAATATTGTCTCCTGAGAGAGGCACCCTTGAGACTATGATGGGCCCCTGAGACCAGCACTTGGCGGCACTTATGACACTAATTCTCGGGCCCCATATTAGCTTTCGGGGTCCTTGAGAGAAGGCCCCCTTAGACCAACACTGGTGGGGTATCTGATAATAACTTATCCCGAGATTAGTTCCCAGGGACCCCTGAGACCGACTCCCAGGGGCCCCCTGAGAAAGACTCTCGAGGGACCCCTTAGACCGATTCTCAGGGGGGCAGGGCTTCTGAGGATGACTCTCGGGGGCCCTGAGACTGACTCTCGGGGGGCCCTGAGACTGACTCTCGGGGCCCCCTGAGATCAACTCTTGGGATCCTCTGCGACTGACTCAGGGGCCCTTGAAACCGACTTCTGGGGGCCCTGAGATAGACTTTTGGCCCTGAGACTAACTCTCGGACCCCCCTGAGACTATATGTCGTGGCCCCTGAGCTCGACTCTTGGAGGCCCCCTGAGACCGACTCTTGGGGGTCCCCTGAGACCGACTTCCAGGAGCCCCCTGAAACCGACTTTGGGGGTCTGAGACTTAATCTCGGGGGGTGGGAGGCTAAGACCGACTCTCGGACCCTCTGAGACCGACTTTCGGGGGTCCCTTGCGACCAACTCTCAGAGGCCCTGGAAACCAACTTTCGGGGGCCCCTGAGACCACCTCTCGAGGCCCTAAGACCAACTCTTGGGGCCCCCTAATGCTAACTCTCGAGGCGGAGGGCCCTGAGACCGACTCGGGCCCCCTATGAAACAATCTCGGGGCCCCTGAGACTGACTCTGGGGGCCCCCTGATCAGAGAATCCTTAAGTGCTTACGATCGGCCCAAGGGCGGGGGAGGGGGTCCGCGAACCCCTTGGACTCTCCTTGGCTATTCTACTGGTCCCAGTCCATCTAAGGGGGGAGGTGGGGGGGGGGTGGGCAGTTCTGCACAGTGGGTCATAGATTAGCTCAGATGACCAGATCAGCTTAGGAGCCCGGCTCAGCTCAGGGGTCCCAGATCGGCTTATGTAGCGTCTCAGAACAGCTCAAGGAAGCCACTTCAAGCTCAGCTCAGGGGCCCTATAACTCTGCGTGAGCCCCAGATAAGCTCAGGAGCCCCAGTTTAGCACAGGGGGCATTAGATTAGCTTTGGGGGCCCAGCTCAGCTCAGGGGCCCCCAGATCGGCTTGTATAGGGTCTTTGACTAGCTCAAGGGGCCCATTCAGGCTGATGGCTCCCAGTTCAGCTTAGGGACCATGCAACAGTTCAGAGGGGCATAAACCAGCTCGAGGGACCTTAGATTAGCTCAAGGAGCCCCAGGTTAGCTCATAGGACATCAGAGGTTAATTCAGGGGCCCCTGAACAGCTCAGGGGCCCCAGGCCGACTCATAAGACCTCAGATCAGCTCAGGAATCCAGGCCAGCTTTATAAGAGGTTTTCCGAGCAAGCTATACGGTCCGTTTGGTTTTCTTATTTTATGTTACAGTTGCTGGTATTTTCATATCAATACCACTTTTCTGTGGGGGCCCCACAGAAAAGTAGAGGGGCCAGTGGCCCCCTGGCCCCCGGTTCCTACGCCTATGGATATTGGAACACTTCAAGTCTGCCCCAACACAGACCGTCTCCGCGCTAGTTCAGCACTAAGGGGGTGTTATGTCTAGGTAGGGCAGAGGAAAATCAGTTACTCTTCCTGAGGGCATGTCAATGTAACAAGAGGCGAGCAATAGAGGCGACATAATGTATATACATTGGCGGACGCAGGGGGGGGGGCATTCCGGCCATGGCCCCCAAAGCGCTGGAGGGGGGCAAAATATATTTTGGCCCCCCAAACGCCGGAGAAATTTTTTTAAAAAAGTGTCTAGACTAGGTCTGTAGAGCAAAAAAATATTCGCTCCCAAAACCCCACGCCCTACCCCCGACAGCGATCATGTACTTGGAGAGGTAGCTTATACTAGGTTTGTCGAGCACTGAAAAAGGTGTTTACACTAGGTCTGCAGAGCAAAAAAATATTCGCTCCCACCCCCCCCAGGAGGAGAGGCTGACATGGGTTTGTCCCCCTCCCCCGAAAACTCGGGTCCGCGTCCGCCCCTGTGTATATATGATATATAGCTACATATATTTATTTGGACATGGGCAGCGCATTTTCTTTCAGGAAAATTTCCTTACATAGCACAGTGTTCCGAGCTTGAGCTAGTTTTCGGTTCAATTTCTGTGTTTTGTTTGAAGTTGTTCTTTGTTGGAGCACTTATAAGATTAAGAGCTTCGCTTAGTTGATACATTTCACAGTACTGAACCGAGCAACATGATTATAAATTGATAAGATGCTTAATTGCCTGCCTCAGTTTATTAAGCTAAGTCTTAAGCTTATAAATTAAGTAAGAATATAGTTTGAATTGTTAATTCACTTAATCATTTATTTATCATATTGCCTACAGAACAAGGGCCATTTACGCGCAGTCACATAAAAATCAGATGTCAGAATAGACTAAGAACTAAGAAGATGTTACATACATAAGACCCACATAAGGCAGAAATTAAAAACTTCCGCAAAAAAGTTAACAAATAAAAATATGTAAAACAACTTAACCAAGTTCAAACCTGTTTTTGGTATCCACTGAAATGGAGATACCCCATACATGGAGGGCTAAAAGTATATTTATTTTAAGTTTAAATATATAAATAATGCGTGATGGCATATATTTTCCTGATGTCATGCCTTTGAAGTGAGATAGGTGTTCAACTTAAGCAGCTTTGGGATATTATGCTAGCAGGTAGGGGACCAGTAGAGATAGTGGGAAAGTACGACGCATCAGATCGAACCTCAGAGCCAGGTCATCGCGACTGGTCAGAGCGTAAAGGCAACCCGTGCCGATCAGCCGCAGACATGGACAGTGGCGGATCCAGTCACTAGGTTTTGGGGGTAAGCCAAAGCCGATGAGCAAATAAAATCCTCACGGGATGAAAGATGTAGCCACAAAATGTCTGTGTTTGGTCTTCAAGGCCAAATGTTTACACTGAAGTTGACTGGGTCTGTGTGAAGTTGAGAGTTGAAGCACCTAAACCTTACTTTTAAACTAATAATGAGTCGGGGCAAAAAGGAGGTCGACAGCTTTGAGGGAGGGGGTAAAGCATAGTTTTGCCCCGATCTTTTCTGATTGGGTGGGAGGTGACGAATGCCTTTTCCTCCCTCCTGTATCCGCCACTGGGCATATACATCGAAAGCGACGGTGGCGGGGGAAGCGTCTCACCGTCGAGGGTAGCCCTTACGTCACCGCAGGATCACCCCCCCTTCTCCCCTTCCTTTCCCACCCGTAGAAATTCCTCAGGGACGCCCGTAACCTCACCCCGATAAAATCCGTACTGGTGACAATGCTATTCAATCACACTTATTCACGGTTTGTAGTTCGGCTGTTGGTGTTTGTGCAGGGTGTCAGAGGCGGAGACAGGGGGGATAGGGGCCTCAAAATCTCCCCCCGAAATATCAGAATATCTAGACTAACTGCATAGCCTAAGGCTGTTCAGGGGCTATGCTAGGATAGGCTCGAGCCCCTTAGCCTCACCAAAATAAAGTCTTGGATCCGTCACGGCAGGATACTTTGAGTAAAGGGCATATTTACAGCTGCAGATGTGTTTTTCCTCATATATGTGTAGTTTCTTCATCCTCATCCAAAAGACTTCCATTAGGAAAAAACACCGTGCACTGTGTCTTCCCTATGACAACGATGGCTTGCAGGATGAAACTATAATGATATTACACTGGTAATGACTCGTAAGGGCGACGGAATACAATTCTGGGAAAAGTATCTGAATATTATGCAACGCTGTCTTAGGACCGTTGCATGTCTGAGCCGGCTAGAAATATAACCAAACTAGTGAGCTAAATATTTTTTACGTGTTTTGGTCATTGGATAGCATTCATGAGCAAGTCAAATATACCAAATTTTCCTATGCTTCACGCTGTAAAACGTCTCCGGCATCGCGACGGTGACGTCACCATTACACGTTGCCAAGCAACGTGAATTGGGGCTCTTTTACGCAGCCCCCTCCAACTGCAAGCGCAGACCACCGGATGTGATGTCACACCTCGTAGCATATAACATGGGAAAATTAAATTATTAAATACCCAAATTTTGGCAAAAAGAGGCCCAGAATCGAAAATAAAATGTTTATTCATTGAATTTGGGATAAACTTGATTACCGTGTATTCTCACAAATTCGTAAGCCGGAAGTGCCATTAGCAGCAGTCTAACACACGGCTCAATGGTGAAGGAATTCCTTCACGCCCGTATGACGTCACTCGGGCGTGGAGAAATCCCTCTTGAATGCACCTTTGAGTAAAGGTATCTTGCTTTTTATGTGCTTCTGGACAGTTTTCAGAACATCTGATTGTCTTATAGTGCTTTTCTACTTGGAGTGCTGAAGACGATTGCAGTGATTATCGAAGCATGTCTAAAAATACGACACACGGGCATTTCATTCATCGATTGATTGATACGAAAATACGAATACATGGAACGGGTCCTGAAAAAATTGACAAGGTTGATAACGCTGCTTATTCCATCAATAACTGTCACCGTGTAAAACAGACAAAACAGGGGACGGAGGGGGAGACTGTGAAAGAGTAGAAGAACCCAGAATCTTACTTATTATCGTTATCGCCACTGAAGCTGCTCTAATATTGCCTTTTCATTGTCCTTATGCTCCCATTATGGGGTCATAAAAGAAGAAAAGAAATCGTAAAAAATGGATATAAGAAATGACAGGCTTTACAGCTTAAGTGCAAGGATAGATACAAAAGGCATTCAATCCGCCATACATTTGAACAGCCTTCTTTGGCTCGAATGTGGTTTCCTGTTTTTATATGTTGTTGTCACTCTGAAATAGAATGCAGACGGATATTGAGGCTGTAGTGGAAATTTGATATTTTCCTCCGTTGAATCGGTGTTTATCTTTTGGGATTGTATTTTACGTCTTTTTGGACCCCGATACAACTTTTACATCGAAATGTGGGGCTGATTAAAAATAAATGCCTAGTATGATAGCTTTGAAGTGGTCTGGCCCTCACGACACTAACGACATGTTTCACGCTGAATGGAATGCTTCTTTTGCAAGTGGTACGGTTATGGAGGGGCACCTTACGGAGGGACCATCCTGCATACTCACTCAAAGGAAATGTAGCACCTTTATAACGTGATTTGAAGTGAGATAGCCAAGTTGTAAAGCATGCCAGAAAACCCATTACTCAATATATCATTTGACTTGAAGCTCAAAATTTCCGCGGAGAAAAGCTAAAAACCTACCTGAAACGTACCCCAAATGTACCCAAGCATTCCGGCCACAATTGTCAGCTGTTGGCGTGACGACATGGCTGACGTCATGGTGAGCAGTCAGCCAATTAAAGCCCTTGAAGCTTATTAAATATAGTAGAAGTTGTCAGATAATGACGTCATCCACAGGCAGACGTTTATTAATTACCACAGAGGAGCATTTTAAAAATAAAAATATTGCGCTTATGGTACCTTTTCAGAGAAATAATGGACGTTTCCATGATTTTCGGCTAAAAGTACGCCTAATTACACTAAATTCCAGGATTCGACCAAGGTGCCACTTTCCCTTTAAACGGGTAGCGGGTATAACAATGACTGAGCAGACAGTTGTGATCCAGATGACATGTGGAGGTTTGCGTGCCTGGGGTCCTGACCACGTGCCGACTGCCTTTTCAGATAAATATATGTCGCGCAGTGGCGGATACAAGGTGGGGAGACTAGGGGGCTCAACACACCCCCGAAATCACAGAGTGCCTAAAAGCGCCTAAAACCCTCAAGACAGAGTGCCTACAGTTCATGCATAGCCGGAGACTGACCCGAGACATTGGCGGGGAAGCCCTCGAGGGACCCTCCCCGAAATTCTGTCCTGGATCCAGCACTGTTGCGCCGTCAGTGCTGAACGACACCTTGAAAATGTCACCCCATGGAACCAGCTTCTCTCCCGTTCCGTAATACCAGCCTCGTCACTCTGGCCTGATACAGACCACTGCTAACATACATTCCCAACGTGGCTCTGCTGCTGGCGTCCTGTTTCACCTTTGCGGAACTTTCAGCGGTGCAAGGTCACTACACCACCCTGTTGTGAAAACTTACCCGCTCTACGACGACAATTTGGGTGACCTACCAGCCTGCACAAGTGAAATGGTCGCATGCCACTGCCTATGATGGAGTTTAGATTCTGGAGAACGTGCCTTATTGTGATTTGAAAGCAGCGTAACTGAAATTAAGCGAATTCAAGGCAGGTAGTGTAACGTTGCAAGATGCAATGACATGCATTTAAATCAGCGTATAAACTTCACTGGTGTTCACTGATTGGCCTCATGTTTAACAGGATCCTGATGGGAAAGC
Organism: Lepas anatifera; assembly: GCA_034440635.1. Lineage (NCBI taxonomy): Eukaryota > Metazoa > Arthropoda > Thecostraca > Lepadidae > Lepas > Lepas anatifera. The sequence continues at coordinate 148,303 of JAOTON010000288.1, read as the reverse complement.
TCTTTTTATTCTATAAATAGTTAAGATTTAATTATCTTTACTTATCATTAAGCTAGCTGCAAACAACTCACCACGAGGAATAAAAAGTAAGCAATTCAACCAACGAGTTATGTAACTTAGAAATTGAAAGTTCTCATTTGTGTTGCTTTTGATTTTGCTTTACTTTCTGTAGCTATATACAATTCAATTGCATATCGACCTTAACAAATTATGAGTGCGTTAGAATATGTGGACTCTGATCGCAGCAGAAAATCAGGGTTAATACATTTTCTGTTGCGTGAAAGGTGCTTGCAACATTTTCTTTCTATAAAAGTATTGGGAAACTGTTTACACAATCATCATAATTGCCATCCCCGCGGTCACATATGTCCCCTTTACCAATAATTAGGTATATGGAGCTAAAAAATATCCTGCCCTACTCCATTCGTTCCCATATGGTAGCATTCATCCTTACTACATAGCCAACTCTTACATGCATGTGTGGAGATCCCGGAAGAGAGGGGGCTGGGGGTCAAGGCCCCCTGGACTTTTGGTTTCCCATAGGTTTTATGGAGCTTGTATTGACGTGCCAGCAATAACTCATTCAGAACCCCCACTAGTTCAAGACGACATGTCTAGCCTTGCTTACATCCGCAGCGAAATTTACTCAAAATTCATGGTTTTCCCGTCATTTGAGCACCAACCACACCACAACACTCGCCCCCTTAAAAACACTTCCTCACAAGCAGGCCCCAGTCATCCCTTCAGCGGCCATAGGAACGTGAGCAATTATGACGTCACAACCAAGCAACAGCTGTTTGCTTACTTTGTTTGGGTTAGTCAGATGATTAGTGGGATGGAGAGAGCATGAATATTCTTATACGAGATTTTATGTTTAGATTTTGATCGAAAGAAATGTGAAGATGGTGCATTGTGCCGTAGCAGCTTGCCCTATGGGGAATAGGCTTGATTCTAGCATACCATTTTTTGAATCCCCTAAAATTCAAGCGTGAGAAAGGAGTGGATTCGCCGTTGCTTAAGACAGGATTCGAAGAAACTTCAACATGCTGTTATACGCGAGAAACATTTCGAAAGATCCGACTACAACCAGACATGCCTACTAAAGTATTCGATGGGCATCAAATGTAGGATATTTCCGAAGAACGGTGCTGTTCCCTCACTGAACCTACCACTTACTGGGTGTCCTAACCAAACGGTCGCCGACGGTCGCCAACCGTCGGCGACCGTCGGCGTCAGTTGCAGAGCGGTAATTTTGGAGGTTTGGCCGACGGAGGAAATGTTCATCTTTGGTAGCAATCTGGTAACTCAAACTGCGACGAATGTTGTTTACCAACAACCAAAACTTAGCTGGCATCAAGAACTATTAAAAGAACGATTTAGGAGAAAAAGGTAATCATGTCCAGTTTCCATAAATTTTTTCAGCATGAATTCCAATTTGAATAATTATTCAAAAACATTTATTACGTTTAATGACTAAAAACAAGAACAAATAACAAGGATATCGGCTTCTGACGCAGACCGTCGGCGTCAAAAGTTGGACATTGCTCAACTTTTGCTGCGACGCGTTGCAACGCCGTGCGACGCGTTGCGTCAGTGCGTTTTGTGTCCTGACCGAGAATCCCGGTCGTTGCGGCAGATCGACGCCGTGCAACGCCTTGCGACGCGTTGCGTCTTGGTTAGGACACCGGGTTAGGTGAGAGCACTTGCCGGCTTGATAAAAGCTTGCGGTTACCTGCTATTTACGCTTGAGTAATATTCGACTTAAATACTTCACATCACTGTGCTTGAAAAATAAATGTTAATAGGGATTTCCGTTTTGCGCATGGTTCAAACACAATCGATTATTATACTTCCAGCAGCTGCTTTGTTTGTTATATTTGGTCACTTCGCTTCGTTGGCATAGATACAAAAGTTCCAAGGTGGTACCCCGCTTATGAAGAGTCAATTTCAAAAATAAAGATACTTTTTTACGTCAACGCCCGCATGTACAGACGTCAACAGTGCATTGACAGTGTAAGAGCAAGTTTTTCTTTAATTAAAAATCTTGATTTTATCTTGAATTTAAATATCTTCAGGGAAGTTAAAGCATCCGCCTCTGCCAGAAACACTCAACATGGAAGAAGGGAATGCAAACAGGAAGGGCGCACGTTGCTCGAGGCTAAAGACCCCGTAGAAGTAGAGTGTTCTGTGGCAGAAAGGAAAATATGCACTGAATGATGTATGCCTTGAAAGCGAAGAAAATTTTTGATAGCATCGATAGTACCTATTGCGGTGCATATGACAATATTTGTATATGAGTCTGATTAGATCGGGTGAGCCAGGCACCAAGGTGTGCTTTATAAAGACCCGCGAAATTTAATACATCTAATTCAAAATAGCATCACTTATATATGTTTCCTTCCTGCACTTGGTACTAGCAGGATATTACATAAATCTGCTGTGGTGTAAGTCAAGGCAGAGTATATACAAAAGGGCCTTTGAATGTTAGCAAGTACCGGTGAACTTCTGTAAAATTTAAGCACATACATTTGTTAATTCAATAAGACAATCACCGACGGCTCCTGAGTGCTTGGGTGCAGTAGCACACCCAAGGGGGGCAGTGATCTTACCCACCAATCGCTTCGGCTCTTAACACGCGCCCCGCTGGGGTCCCTGGCATGACGCGCCCCGCCGGGGGCGTTTTTCGCCCCCCTCCGTATCTCGTTCCCCACGAAAGCTAAAGGAAAATTACGGGTGGCGTTCGAAAGTTCTTGACAAGACGACGAAGACATTTTATGCGAAGAATTTTTATGTCAGGTCAATATTGAGGTCAGCATAGGTCAAAGAAAGTTCCATAGACTTAGAACAGCGCAGTGCACGTTTTTTCTCTCCAGATCTGTCCTCAGGGGAGCTAGAGCAAATATTTATGCATAATTGGATTCTTCTCATCGCGGCGAATCGAATGATGCATAATATGACCTTGCTAGGTTAAATAGTATACATGACCTGACCTCGAGCTAGGTCAGGGTCACAGAGTGACCTGGTATGGTCATCTTGGATATAAATCGACTCCCCGTGACAATATAGGCACAATGCAAGGAAAATGGGAGCTATCTCAATTAAGTGAGAATATATTGCCAACACAATCACTCTATGCTCCCATGACCTGATATGACCTTTGAGAGGTCAGATGATCAAAATCTCAACTTTAAGGTCAAGCCCGTGGTAAGAATAGACGTTTTGATGATTTTTAGCTTTATTGACCCCACCTTAGGTCAACCATATCAAAATTCCGAGATGACAGATTTGTAGACCCTAATGATCTTACCAGATTGTGGAAGTTTCAAACTGATCAGTTTGCTGATGTTCCCTGGGCACCGCTTCAAACTCGTGATTTTAGGTTTTGAGGTCGGGTCACTTGACTTTGAATAGCTCCTTGACCAGACATGACCTTAACTAAAAATTTGGTCAAATGTGTAAAAGTAATCAGGGATAATGTACTCTAAGTTTCGTTGTTCTGCGTCGCTTCGTTGTTGAGCTATCTGGGGAAAACTAGGAGGGGGCGAATTTCGCCTCCCCCCAGCGTGCAGCGTGTTCAAGGGAATGTGGGTACTTTATGGCGGGATTTTAATCGAGATATCCAAGTTGTAAAGCATGCCAGAAAACCCCGGACTCAATATATCATTTGTCTTGGAACTAAAAATTTCCGTGGAAAAGAGCCAGAAGCTAAAAAGAGCAATCCAACTTTTTCCCATTATGATCGTTTCAATGCAGCCAAATTACATAACTTCACTCATTGCATAGGCGGATCCAGGGGGGCAAGGGGGGCACGTGCCCCCCGATCGACCCTCGGCGCCCCCTGAAAGGTCGATGGCGCCCCCCTGAAATGTCGCTTCCCACCCCCCCAGGATGCGAAAGTCGGCGCCCATCGATAGGATTTGGCGCCCACCTGATAGCTTTTGCCGGTCATAAGTGGCGCCCCCCTGGTCCGGATGGCGCCCCCCGGTCCGGATGGCGCCCCCCGGGAAGGTGCCCCCCGATCGGCAATCCTGGATCCGCCTGACTCATTGAACAGGCTTACTATCGCGTTCAACTCTTCACTCATTGAACAGGACTATCGCATTTAACTCAGTCAGGATCGTGGTGACCGGTCAAACTCAGTTTGTACCTCGGTACATATATGCCCCACAAGGTGAGGGCTGGTTTAGACCAAGAGTTGTCGGTCTCATGGACGAGCTAGTCCTTCGACTAGGTGATGTTAAAATCATTTTACTAAGCAGAACAAGTCCAATAGGATTAAAATTATCTGATGTGTGAAGATTTTGTGAAATGTACCTTTTATTCGCCCGCATATGTTTAAGTCAATGAAGAGGCTCGGCATGTGAGCAATTATGGAATCACATGCTTACGTAATGATCCGGCCGAATCGCCGGATGACCGTGCCTTATACGTTAAGGGCCTTGCTCACAAGTATGATTTCGCTTGAACCTTTGAAGCTCATTAGCTGGATTTTGCGGGCACGTGAGTATGTTTTTGAGAGTACTCCGGCTACAGGAAGACATCAGTAACTCCAGCATGCGCACTGGTAATTCCGTACCAAAATAATTTTACTTAAACACTGAAACACTTAGATACCTTAACTCGTGACTCTGGTCTAATACATGATGCTTCAACTCAATGTTCATGCGCATTAAAGGTCAACAATGTTCATGCGCATTAAAGGTTTGTACGTTCAAGGGGTTTCCTTCATCTTTGGGCCGTGTATCAAACTGCTGCTAATGACGTTGCTCGCTTACGAATTTGTGAGAACACACGGAAATCAAGTTTATCCCAAAAGCAAGAAATGAACATTCCATCTTCGAGTCTGGACGTCTTTCTGCCAAAAATTGGACAATCAATAATTGATTTGTCCCATGTCATATGCTGCGAGGTGTGACGTCACATCCAGTGATCTGCCTTTTCCGTTGAACGGGGACTGATTTTGTACCACTTCCGTGTATCTCCGCAGGTGCTGTGCAACATTGGCCAGTCCGGAGGATGGACGGTGCTGTTGAAGCGTGTCAGGGGGAGTACACAGCCAGCAGTGAACGTCGCGACCTCCCCTCTTACCTCGGGCTGCAGTTTGGTTACTACCCTAGGTGAGATGATAACGCTTCTACAGTATGGGTTTTAGCATAGGTGAGATGATGACGCTTCTGCAATATGGTTACTAGCCAAGGTGAGATTGGAACACCCCTTTTATCTCTGGCTGCAATATGGTTACTAGCCAAGGTGAGATTGGAACACCCCTTTTATCTCTGGCTGCAATATGGTTACTAGCCAAGGTGAGATTGGAACCACCCTTTTATCTCTGCCTGCAATATGGTTACTAGCCAAGGTGAGATTGGAACACCCCTTTTATCTCTGGCTGCAATATGGTTACTAGCCAAGGTGAGATTGGAACACCCCCTTTTATCTCTGGCTGCAATATGGTTACTAGCCAAGGTGAGATTGGAACACCCCTTTTATCTCTGCCTGCAATATGGTTACTAGCCAAGGTGAGATTGTAACACCCCCTTGCCTCTGGCTGCAGAATGGTTACTAGCGAATGTGAGATGGTCAGTGGTCACGCCCCCTTACCTCTGGCTGCAGTATGATTACTAACTAAGGTGAGATGATGACGCCTCTCCTACCTCGGGCTGCAGTTTGATTACTAGCCAAGGTGAGATGATGACGCCCTTGCAATATGGTTACTAGATTAGATGGGCTGATGTGCCGAAGTGCTACCTCACTGGCAGGGGCGTCGCCATGGGGGGGGGGCAGGGCGGGCCTGGCCCCCCACTTTTTGGCCAAAAATTTCCTGATCTCAGTAAAAATGGGAGAAAACCGGACATTCTTATAACCAGCCGCTGCAGAAGGCAACGAGGAGCCCAAATTCGACCAGTATTTGGTCCTAACGTGGAAAATTTTTTGTCGCTGTCAGTTTGAAGTTTAGCTGCCCCCCTCCCCACTTTTTTGCCTGTGGCGACGCTTATGCTCACCGGTGATTTTTGGATGGACATTAAGTATAGTTTGGACTAAACACATGTCCCTAGCTCTCATTCGTTCTTCTTCCCGATGTTCGTCAAGCTGAACAGATATTGCTGAACTTATTTGGGATTGTGAGCTGAATGAGACGGCCCGTTTTGTGGCTGTTTCAGAACATGTTTCCCGTGGATTGACGGTAGAATCTTGGCCAAACCCCCTCCCCACTGCCTGGTTGGCCGATGCCATGATGTTAGTCAGACGAAACACGGATGGTGGTAGTTTAAGTGCGTCACGGCCAGTACAATTCACATATAATCCAATTCGAAGATAAGGGGGATTCGCAAAAAGGGGATGAGGGGGCTTAGTGGATAGCACCCTTGTCTTCTAAGCCACCGGTCCCGGGTTGGAAGTCCCGGCGGAGCCTCTGAATAAGTTGATCTGATCCCCAAAATATAGCAGCTATATATATATATATATATATATATATATATATATATATATATAGCTGATATAGCTGATATCACCAATATGGGCTAGAAGTGCAACCGATAACATTTATGGGCACCCTTTAGTTCTTAGCTACTACCATTCGGGAGATGGGTGAATTAGTGGATAACATCCCTGTCTTCTAACCACCGGTCCCGGGTTCAAGTCCTGGCGGAGTCTCTGAATAAGTCGATCTGATCCCCAAAATCCCTTCCAACAGGGTGAGAGTTGGCAACGCCGAATGACCCTGGCAGTTGGTGCGTCATTAAACCCCAACAATTATTATTATTATTATTATTATTATTATTATTATTATTATTATTATTATTATTATTATTATTATTATTATTATTATTATAAAAAACAAGTTAGTCAGTTGGCATACCATCGTGGGTTTCAAAATTGTGGGACGGGGAATACGTGACCTCAGCTCACGGATCAGAGGGGATTTCCTCCGCCAATATTTTGAGACTCGACCGATATTTTTTCACATTTACTTCCTTTTTCTTGCGCGAGCGTACGTAAATGTGTTGGTGAAGTGTACCGTCGGAAGCCTTTTCAGAGGCGGGCACCTTGCCTAAAATTAGCAGTCTAACCCTCCCCCGTGGTCATGGCCAGCCTGGGTTCGTTCTCCCAATAAATATCCCGTGGTGACGCCCCTGCACACCATGATTTCCAACGCAACTCTGATCCATACCTAAATACTGCTGCTAAATCCACCAACGTCTCCACATTAAAAACTACCTGATTTGTTGTCAATCAAATCCAATCCAGTCCAGGCATCTGCTTGAATATAATATCCAATCAATAACGTGTTTTGCTGGCCATATGTGTAGCTACATGTAAATACAGGTTCCATGTAATTACATGTGGATTTCTGTACTTACCTACGTATATTCAGAATTCCGGGCTCGCTAGTTAAATAACAAAGGGGTGAAATGGTTTATTGCCAGGTGTGATGGCAAGGAAAGGCTTGAATTATGATCACCAGCAATAAGAGCTGACCATGAACCATTTGCATTTAACTGGCGAGAGAGTAAATTAACTTTATTAAAAAAATATTGCAAAAAAATAAAACCGTATTCCGAACAGTTCCACATTTGTTCTCCCTTCGTGTCTCCACCGTACACGGTGTGACATTAAGTGTTTTCTGACATTGGGTTTTCTCTGCGTGTGCGGTGAAGTCCGACGATCTCAGTCCACGTCATCTGGAGGAATTCCTGCCTTCCTACGGGACGGTCAGGGAACGCCCTCGGAAGAAAACCACTGGCAAGGTAAGCCATAACGCAGCAGCGGGTGTTGGACCGTGAACCAATGACGTCATGATTGGATCTCAGCCCCACATCGTTATGTAATGTTTATTTTGTCACGCTTCGTTTACAGGTTTAGTTAGACCATTAAACATTCTGAGAATTAACGTAGAATAAACATTAACATTAGGTTATTAAACATTAGCATGCTGTATAAGCGTCTATTCCACATGACTGCGTTGCAGATATTGCTGCTGGCTTTTGGTTTCAATTAATTGGTGCGCTGACAAGGTTTTAAATTATCATGCTCCAAATGTTACGGCAACTATACTTATCTTAGAATCAAATACTTTACTACGCAAAACAATTACACATTTTGAACTTTCAAGTAATTACTTGGGTATGAATATGCTGGTTCTATCTGCAAAGGACAGCGGTGATCATGTATAATTGAACAATTCCAGCAAATCATCATTAAACACAATGAAACTCTAATTTCGTGATTAATCTTTCGCAGGTCTCACTTTTGCCTCTGATATAACTAGTTCTGGACACTACACGCTGCGCATGAACATCAGCTCGACAGAAGCGGAGAGCAGTGTTCTCCACGAGGACTTCTCCGTGAACGCCGATTTTTCTCTTCCGCCGATGGAGATGACGGACGGGGATGGAGGTAATACTTGAACGAACTTCATACAGTATATTTGTGATGAGAACCACTGCTTTCATACATTTACGTCGGCTTTATGTTGTATTAATTCCCTAAAACTATACCATGTGACTATTTAGGCACCACTACTAATAGAAAACTTCAGTTTGCAAATATTTAACGCATACCAAGGGGTTCTTAGGCCCTAGAAAGGTATCCGATAGTTCAATCAGCTCAGTTGGTAGAGTGTTGAGCTCCGGCTCGCTGCTCAAAACATACAGTGGTACTGCTTATCCAGGCTTGGGATCGGTTCCCCTGAGACGCTCTGGTGCTCAATATTTACCCGACGTAGGTCGTCTGGCAACTGACTGATGAGAGGGTGACCTGAGCGGGGCAGCCGTCCGTGTGCTTTGTGGGATGTTAGTCTTTGGCTTCTAAATCAATCCTTCTTTGTGGGAGCTGCTAGTTCGGCTGGTGGGGTCGGGGTCTCCGTGGCACGTCCCTTGAGAACGTACGTGAGACTCCAACTCCAAAAACCGAACAGGTACCAACTTGGAAACAACGTTCAGACAGTCAACTCTTTCCTCTCTCCCCCTGGGTTCCACCCGTACTTGCAGAACTCCGACATTATTTACCTTTCCTTCACCTTACGCCGCAGACGTCACGAGCTCAACCACCAGCCCCGCAATCGCCTTGTCATTCTGTGACCGGTCACTTAATGAGAATGTCGCGTGATGTTAAACTACTATATGAAATTATAGCTGGGGTCGGGCGGGTAAACTTGACAACAAACATATTGCACGTGTCAGAACAAGTGAACAACACAATTTGAGGTCGGAGTGCCTCGGCCGGACTGTGCATTAAAACGTTATTGCTTATAGTGAAGCTGTCAGAACTGATGATGCATTTGTGGCGACGAACTGGCAACTTGATCGGCACCGCAAATGCAATATGTCGCACTCAAGTTGAAAGGAATAAACTCGAGACAATTCTGGGAGGGGTCGTATATTTGTTTGCTGTCAGACCATTAAAAGGAACATGTTCTAGTTATGCGCTTTGAAACGAGCGCTGCCTAATCAGCTCAGATCAGGTTACGAGTTGTTGACGTCATATCTTGGTCCATGGAAGGCGACTTTGCTGGTCTAAAATGTGGCAAACCAGGGCGAATGAAGACGCATCCCTTCGCCAGTCCCCGTTTCTTACGCCCATGCATCTTCACTTCTTCTCCAACGATACGTATCTCTTCCTGAAGGTGGTGCATCGTACCCCCTCCACACTCCCTAAATTTTTGACCGAGGGCAGGGGTCTAAAAACTTGCCGATCTACCTACGCCGTCGGCGACCCTATCATCTTTTGGTTGGCGACCCAGCAACCGTCTCAAACTCTGATTCCATCTGTTTTCCTATGATTTTAGCTTCCACCATCCGCTCCTGCTTCTAAATATGCTTACCCTCTCCACTGTCTCCACCCGTCATCGTAATACATACAGAGCCCATCAAAATCTATTGGATGAAGTCTGCCAGTTCCTTCGGCCAAGAATGGGCAGAATCTACTTCGACAAAGAGCCAAGTTAGCCCTCGTTTCCCGGCTTGTTTGGCGTTTCTGAAAGACAGCTTGGCTACAACGGGGCATCTTTGGCCGATTACATCTGGTATCATCACCGCCCTTAGTTGCTGCTAGTCTATGCTAGTTATGTTTCTTCTTACTACAATTTTTGGTTCCAATTTTATGAAAAACGACTGAAATGACCTGGTACTTTAGATGATACCATCTCCCTGTACCGTATTTATGTACTATTTCTAAGTTCAAATTAGAATGTACTAGAATCTGTCACGAGTCGGTACCAAGTCGGTGATTTTCATTTTTTTCTATAGGCGACCAATGGGCGACCAGGTCGGCCGAAACCGCCGACTTGCAGTGGTCGCCTGGTCTCCGGTGGTCGCCCTGGTACATTTTCGGTGTCTGCGGCCTTCAGAACGAGCGCGGCGCGGGCTGCCGCTAATATTTTTGTATTCTTGTTGGGAGCAGTGAGCGCCGTTTTTGACGACTGGTGTTCAATTTGTTAAATCCAAGGGGCTAAATCAAGATGTGCGTTTATCATAGACAGTCCTTGCAATCTAGGTGGGTTTTGGAGTCTACTTGCAATGATGTTTCCTTGTTTTGCTTTATCGCGAAAAGTCTCAGAAGGAAAAAAACTTGAATACAAGTGGTGCATGTTTAAACCCTTTCCAACCACAATCACACTAAAATGTCATCGTAAACATTGTTGTATAGTCACACATTCCCAAGGGGTGGATTTCCTAAATGATTTTTGGGGTGCCTAATTATGAGACTATCCATAACAAGTATACTGTTTTTTATACCACCATGTTCTTGCCTTATACCAGTGTGCAAAGTACGACATTTTTGACGAGATCTCGTCGGTGTGAGTGCCCTTGGAGACAGGACCGACTGGTGCAAATTTTATCAACCTGGTGCGAACTTGCGAGGTTAGTGACACTTAAACTAAACAAATAATGGCTGAATGGCTATTAAGACACAGGAGGGGGCCTTATAAAAAATTCCTTAACTAACTGACTAATGATTGAGGTAGCATTGCATTGTAGGGGTAGGAATGGGTGCATTTTTTCCCTGGTATGTACCAGATTAGTGCGAATTTTTGGAGGCTGGTGGTGCGAGAATTTTAGATGGCTGGTGCGACTTGTCTGGCATGCAGCCATACTTTGCAGACTGGGCCTTATAGCTGGACATATAACTGGGTGACCAAGTAGGCCTGTTATTTATAAATTTTAAAGTCCCTGAAATGAGAAATAGGAAAATTTTAAGGATGCTCTTAGTAGGCACAGAAAATAACTTGAGCTTTCATTTGGGGTGCCACAGCAGTGACGGGTGCAAGGGATCCCTGAACTCGAGTCCAGGACCCCTTAAGTTTGAAAGGATTAAGGGCGGCCTGAGGAAAAGGGTACCCCAAAATTGATTAAACCAGGTCTGTGAGGCAGAAAATACCTTGCTACTGCCCCCACCACTAGAATACAAATGATGGGGCTACAGATGGAGATTTGAAGTTTAGAAGTTGTGAAAAATGGCATTAAAGGTACTGAAAACAGGTTTTGTTGTGCTAGGTTGGCTCACGTCATGTTCTGTATGGCCATGTGTCTTGGTCTGTATATATTATTATCTCAAGTGGCAATATAAATCAAATATTAAAAAACTTTTTTATTGTTTCACTAGGTATCTATTAATTTATTTTGTATATGACTAGGGTTTTATTTACACAGATGCACCAAGACATGTGAATGATCATAATAAACATGTTGAGCTTCAATATTTGAAGCAGGGTATAAAGTTTGATTTCCTGTTTCTGCTTCAAAGATTAATGTCCTCTAAAATTTTAAGAACAGAAATAAGCCAGGTAGAAAGAACAAAAGTTTGTTTCATGGCCTAAAATATTGTTCTGGAAAATGGTCTCATGCATTCCCATAATTGAGAATGGGTGTTCCCATCTATGGGTCAAACATTCCCATTTATGGCACTGTTACCATTTTTAAGTCACACCAACCACAGTTTCTCCCACTGATTGATGATGATAGCCACCCTTTTGGGTGAAGTGTGCCATTTTGGTTGACAGCATGCAATCTCAGAGGGCTGCCTGCCCCTTACTAAAATCCTAGATCCATCTCTGTGCATTGGTACCCCATAAGGGATATAAATGTGCATTCCTGCACAGCACAAATATGTGATAAACCATTTCCAATTTGCCAGAAGACTCCACTGCAAGGACAATGGTCCAATCCAAGTCTGCCAAACATAGAATAAGCTGTGTCTTTTGCACAGATGGATGCACACTGGGTGATCAAGGTGTGTGTGTATGTTTTTAACTGACTGATTATATGCATCCAAGTTTCTGATAATATCTTGTATTTTTTGTCACAAGAAAGTTGAATCGTTTTGTTTTCTCTAGTATGGATGAAATATGGAAGCACTGCCACAGAGGTACAGCAGAAATATCACAGAGAGATTGTGTCTACCACAAAAGAACAGGTTGCTGAAATGCAAATTGTTCTTCTCAGTACCCAATCCTGGTCCAAATAGGTCATCAGCAACTATTCTGGAAACTTTTTCAGTCCTGATTATTAATGCTAAAATGCATCAATTAAGAGCTTTGGAAATAGTTATCATGGGAATGATGTCATGGAAAGAAAACAAGGTTATTCCCAAGAGACAGCATTGCTACTGCTTTGAATAGAACCATGTTCAACAATGGAGTGAAAATTGGGCCTCATCTTAGCAATGGTTGATATTTTCCACTGCACTTCTGACGAAATGTTGCCAATGAATAATGTTTGAATTATTTATTTGAAATGTTACAGGAATTTATCTGATTTCTGACGCCTCAAGGTGAAGAATCACAAGTATTTCACGACGCATGTATGTACATACATGAAAACATTTTTCTCTAGTTAAATGAAACATCGGAACTGTTTCTGAGGCTCTTTTTAAGGTGCTGCAAACCCTTTTATTTGTCTCTAAGATAAGGCCTAACAATTTTTCACATGGATGGACACAAAATAAAACCATTATTGATGAGAAAACAACAATGTTGCATCAATCATGGTTGTATCTTGCTTGGTATAGAAGTGATGGGCGAAAATTTTAATGCCTGGGGACGCTCCCACGGAATTTTTACAGGGGAACGGACCCGGGCTTGTGCTGACCGGGGCAGGAGAATTGTGAGCATATTTGGTACCTGACAGCATTAATGACGAACCGAAAATTTTGGGGAGACCTCCCCTGGTTGGCCAACAGGAGGATGCGTAGGTACCCCGTCCCACCGCTTTCGGCGCCCATTTAATTGCCCTTGTGTACAGGCAGTGTATCATCTTTGACCTCGATTGACCTCCAAACAGACTTAGCCTAAGATTAGTGGGCACTATCGACACGTATTCATGACTGCGTAGTGCGTATAAATGGCTGATCACTATCCAACATTGGCTCTTAGGTCCGACATATCACGCCCAATGCGAGCGTTCTTCCTATTATAACTTGAAGCTACGTGATAACATCCCCAATATTCAGTGTCCTGTTGCGCCCTAGCCTTTGAACCGATATGAAAATGGATGTTGCCTTTGTGAAAGAGCTGGTCCGGCTCTGTCGAATAGCGTTGAGAAAGTGGTTCCGGCTATTTTGCGTACGGAGATAAGCAAGGTTTTATAGAGCACTGCATTTGATACATTTTGACGTATATGAATTATTCCCCTTTGGTGACCACAGTATTGACCTTCCGCAAAAATTCCGGGAGTAACGCCGACTGCATTTCCGACGACCTTTCGATCGCTTTTCCGCTTCTATCTTTCTTTGTTTCCGAGATCGAGGGTGTCATTTTTAACCCCCTCCCACCAGAGGGGGGGTCATAGGTGATTCATGCTGGTCATCGGGGCTAGGGTTAAGGGCCAGCATTAGGGTGTTTCATTGTTCCAAAATGCAATATTTTGACGCATATCGACGTTCCCCTCAAACCTCATCTGCTTACAAGCTTCGGTGCAAGATTTCCATGTATTTCGATAATATTTAGAGGTCGCGCACTTTTGCAGTTCTTTATCAAATGTATTCAAATGTACACATAAGCGTAGGAACGTCCAGGATATTGGGGAGGCCAAGGTGCATTTGGAAGTCATTTCTTTCCAGTCAACGCCATAGGGTTAAGGGTTAAGAATCAAGAATATTGGGGGGGCTATGGCCCCCTGCCCCCTGTTCCTACGCCTATGAATGTACACATTTCCACACTGATACTGGCGCTGGTTTTCTTTTGCTTGGTTTTCTATTTCACATCTGAAATATTCTTAAAATTAAATAAAACATTTATTACTGCACAAGACTAGCCTGAGCATAAAACCCGACCGATTTCGGGAGCATCCCGCCCCCGTTTTCAAGGGAGATGAAGAAAACACTATGACATAAACCTAACTAAGCGAAAAACACGAAGACAGGGTAAACTTTGAAAGAACAATCTTAGCTATGAACATGACGAATCATTTTAGAATTATTAGCTCTAAACACGTGTTATTTTTCAATTCAATCTCTTGTTTGGCTGGCGTTTTAACCCTCGCCCCACCGGGGGGCATCGATGGCCCCCCTAAGGTTTTTCCGGGATAGCGGAAAAACGCCGAGGCGCAGCACCGCGGTTGAGGGCTCTACCTCTCACTGCATCATTTTCCCATCATCCCTGAAATTTTTTACCCCGGGTCACCCAAGGTCAGGTCACCAGACGAGGTCAACCAAGGTCACCTCACTTCACCTTTAGAGCTCTGTAAGAGCTACATTTCGAAGTCGATCAATTTGAAACTTCGTACACTTCATGACCCCTCCAGGGTCTACAAGGTGTATATCCGGGATTTTTCGATTTCGTGCCCTGAGGTCAGGTCACGAGGCGACCTCTCCCATTGGAAAAGCATGGGGAAAAGCTATTTCATGATATAAAAGCCACAAAAATGATTGCAAATACTCAGACTGCTCAGAACATTGTTTTTGGACACCCTTTCACGGATACCAGGGGTCATATTTGCCCTTTGACTTTTCCAAGGTCATGCAAGGTCACCAGAGGTCAAAAACAGTATTTTGACAATAACTTTTGACCTAATTGCACTAGAGCGGTGAAACAAACACCATCGTGTTTGTCTTGTCACTGGCTTTCATGTGATATACGGCAAGGTTACTTTTTGACCTTTCGTGACCTCAGGTCATATTAGGTCACAAGGTGACCTCTGGCGGTCAAACCACTGGCGGAAGGTCTTTACGTTCCACATAGCGGAAAAAGTACTGGCAATTTGCTATCAAATGTACTTTACCAGGTCTCAATAGCTCTAATGACATAAGAGTTATGCCCAGTTGGCTTAATCATTGCATATTTGAGTGAAAATAGCCGATCTTGACCTAATTTGGCCTCTGGAGGTCAAACAATTGACCTGAGCACTAATACATGCGAAGTAATTTCTTACTGAATTCACGCGAGCTTTCTATTGCACTTTGCAGATTTGCGCTAACGCCCATATTTTCGGAGTTAGAGGGGGCCATCGATGGCCCCCCCGGTGGGGCGAAGGTGGCGCCGGACCCCCGGTGGGGCGCGGGTTAAGAGGTCCAAAAATCCAGAGAAGATGGTAACTTTGCCGATATTTATATCCATTTTGGTTCCGTGGTGGTTTGGATGTAAATTGCATCTTTTATTTCCCGCTGTTTTTGTCTTGAGTTGAAAGTTAAAGTCGTTGTGGTGTCCCATTTGATATAATGATCCTTTTCGAATGATTGTTTTGCTGTGGCCTCCGCTGCTCTCTCGTCAATTGACTCTCGCGTTAGTTTTTGTCGAGATTTTCGGTGTTCGTCTTGTCGGACTTCCATCATCCTTTTGCTTTCTCAAATGTATATTTTTGGACAGTCATTACATTCCATCTTGTATACTGGGCCTGGTTTTCCGGTTGTCTATCCTGTCCTTTGGTTTGACCAGTAATTGTTTGATCGTTTGATGTTCCTTAAAATATGTTCTTACGTTGAATTTAGAACATATGCGTCGAATCTGTTGCGATACTCCTACATATGCGAAGGATCATTATATCAAATGGGACGCCACAATGACTTTAGCTTTCGACTCAAGACAAAAACAGTGGGGAAGGGAGATCGCCCTCATCAAGAGGTTCAACGGATTCGTCAAGGACGAGAAGCAGAAGCAGTACCTGCTCCGGGTGGTGGAACTCCATCGGAGGGCTCTACCCAAGCGCACCAAGAAAGAATGCGCCTCTTTCAAGTGTAATGGTTTTTGGCGATAAAAGTGCGCGACCTCTAAATGCCCTTTTATTTTGCTTTTAAGGGTGTCAATCGATTCAGTTTTACGTCTAGAGCTGGGGGAAAGTCGATATGACTTCGTTCCAAACAAACAAAATTTTACTATAGTGGGCTGAAACACCCTAGCCAGCATGTATAATTTTGTTGCTTTCAGATCATAACTTTGACTTTAATACTGAATTATAATCTCATGAAATCACTTAGGTAATGACTTGATTCTGGCTTAGGTTATCAATATCGAGAAACCAGATCTATATTTTATAGGTTTTTATATCTATATTTTATCGGAACCTTCCCCCTTGCACTCGCCAGTGATTCCCTATAGCCATATTTATACCACTTTTAAGACCGATTTTGTAATACATGTAGTATTAGGTTCGGCGACCATCTAAGAAGCTTGGATTTTAGTCGGCGACCACAAGCTCACTTTTTAGACCCCTGACCGAGGGATTGAAACATAGTCCATTGGCTTCCTGGCCATGCCACTGCTTTTTTCACCCAATTTATTTGCTCACCATCACATTCATTAATTGTAGTATGAACAGGTACATACATTCTGCATGAGCATATTCTTTCCACACTTCTCATCTCGCAATTTATGTTTTCTATTGTCTTACTTTCTATCTGCATACACTTCAGTGGTCAACCTACTCACTCCGTTCGGGAGGTCAAAAAGCGTAGCAGTCACGACACAGCAAAGACAACATTCAACACCACACCATCAAAAACAACTCGGCAGCTCCCTCTGCTCTCTCTTGGTGCAGGTGGCCAAGCCGTGATACAGTGCCAAGATCACACAACGCTGTTGTTCTTACTCAGGCCTAGAAAATTCGCTGGGGGTTCACGCACAATCATCTTGTACGACCAAATTCTCGCTGAAACACGGTGGCTAACCTAACACAAGATACATTCACTTCGATTGCAGTACATCCCAAGCGTGTATGAGGTGTGTTCTGTGCATTCGGAGTTTGCGCATCATCTTTCTGAACGAATGGGTGACAACATTCAGTCTATATGTTTTGATTGTCCCTATGATTGTGGAGGATTACAAAATCGAAGGTAAATCCACTTGTTCTCATGTCCAGATAGTTTAACCTTCATGATAGCAGTAGTATGCTGTATTGATCGTTCAGCGTGTAATCCAGCCTTGAACTGGGATAGGGTTGGTTTTCTGTTTGAGAGAGTTGATTTGTACAACATATTTTTTGCGACAGTGATTAGGATTGATTGGATATTGTTGCAGCCTTCTAGAAGGAACCATTGTTGTTGTGTAATCTCAAGCATAAACTGATTTTGGGCTAAATATTGTGAAATCTCTCTAATGTAAGCTTGTGTCCATTGACATTGCTGGAACAAATGTAGCAAAGTTTCGTCCTGCGAGCCACAAAACGTGCAGTGAGGGTTATTCGCTATTCCTATCATGTGGAGGAAGTGGTTCGTCACTAATGTTCTCTTCATTGGCTTATAGTGGAAATCCCTTAAGTAAGTCGATTTCGGGGGCGCGGTAGTGGAGTGGTCAGCGTAGCTGGCTACCATTCAGCCGACCCGGGTTCAAGGCCCGGCGGCTTCCCTGAACAAGGAGCAAGCTGGCTCCCGAGAAACCCTTCCAACAGAGAAAGAGTTGGTGACGCCATATGACCCTGGCAGTTGGTGTGTCAATAAGCCCCAAAAATTATTATTAAGTCGATTTCGTTGCCGCTGCTACGTTCAATAAGGTTCCTTTTTGGTAAGTACCTATGTCTCGTATCCACTTCTCTTCAATCTATGAACTCTTTCTTAACCGTGTGTCAAAATTCAGATGTATTCAGTTCAACATTTTGTCAGTTCAGATCTCAAGTCCGCGCGTATATAAAAAGTCTGTAGTGATCTCCCCTTGTTTTCTTAGGACGTTTTATTTGTATGTGTATGTGCGTATGTGCGTATGTGGATTCGTTGTATCCTGCACAAACTGAGTGTTCGATCGTCGATCGTGTTTGATCGTCTTCGATGCGACATGAGCTGTAATTGGGGGCAACCTGTTGCTCATGACACAAATAAACAATAAACAATTTTGTTTTGTTTTCGGTTTCGTGATACGAAGATCTAATAAGTTCAGTGTATACAAGTTTTCATAATTTCGTCGTATTTGTTACGAGTTGTAGCTTGGATGGTATTGTTGGCTTACTTATGCTTAAGTTGCCTCCAAAGTGATGTATTTCCCGCGGGATGGACCTCATTATAGATTCGTAATCTAAAAAACGTATTCGAACCCGGAAAGTCCGTTCGATTTCTAGCTTGGTCATGAACCTCTCTGCTCTGGTATTCCAAAGGTCTACCAAAAATCGAATACCTTTGAAATCCCATTCTCTGATGAGACTCGTTCTAAATCTTGTGAAATCCGAATACCACAATCTCTCCCGGAGGATGTCGCATGGTAAAGGCTTATGCGACCGTACAAACACTTCCCAGGCCGTGATTGCGTCTTTCCAGAATGGATTGCGTATGCGTACTTTCGTCTGATTTAACTTTAAGTGACCAAACATCACTATATCTTCTTTGCTACAACTGAGACAGCTCTGGCAGAACTCTCGTCGCATCAGACAATAACAGACGTTTAAGCCATGTTACTTTGGCCACGCCACTGCTTATCATATTAATTGTGCATCCTTTTCCAAGCTTAGTTTGCTGCCCAACCCCTCGTTATTTTCTACAAGTGGTTTTTAGCACGTAACACGTACACTATGATGATAAATAATAGCAGACTTCCTTCATGTGGCTTGCCAGTATTCATTTCCCCGAAGGGTGTTTGTTGCGTGTCTTGTAACTAACAATTAGCTAGCATGTAGATGCCCTTTCAAGGGCTGTCAGTAGCAACAAGCAGGCACAAAGCACCCTCGAGGTGCAGAAGCCGTAAGAGTCTTGGAGTGGCGAAGCAGACGTAGAAGCTGCTTTTGGGACCAAATGTCGCAGCCCAAATCCTACCCGATTGTGCTCCATTACAATAATCAAAGTATGCTCAAAGTACTATAATCAAATATGGTACCCAAATACAAAAAATGTAATATAATAATGCTATTATAATAATAAAACTGTAATACAATAATATTGTATCAAATTTAAAATCAAATAAGTACATCAATCAAACATGTTTTAATACAAACTTGTTGACAGCTTAGAGTCATTCTGGACTAATGAAACACAATGAAAAAGAGTGATGGAATCATCATGGCATTCCCGTCCAACTGTAAGCCTAAGGCAGGCGCATCGCCACCAAATTTGTACGCGGTGTGGGAGGGGGACGGGGAGACGGACCTCCGACTTCCAGCGGCAGAGGAGAGGACCCATAGTTTGAACATATTGGCTGTCTATGAAATCGTAACCGATGTATGTATGTATGCACTCTAGCAGAAGAATTGGTTACAGTTGCTGATGTTCGCGAAGGTAACACGGAGGACATGCAAGAAACCTAGGTTTAGTCCTGAAGCTTTGAGACCGAACATCTTCCAGCCATTGTGGTCCCTGAGGTGTGCGATAGTGTTAGCCGAGCCGCGTTCAAGCCTGCCCTGAGATGCCACCTGCAGGCTGGCCGCTGATGATCGGGTTTAGCATGACTTCTATGAGTGTGCCTTAGCCCTTTTGTTTACGTGTTTTAACCTTTTATCTTGACGTGCATTCATGAAAAACCTCGCCTTGTTGAGGATGGTGCGAATATACGGAACATCGGAACTCTTGCAGCCGTTGTGGTCTTATCCCTGGGCTTCTGCTATGCCTGAATGTATGACCTAATGTATAATGTATAATGTGTATGTACCTGGCGGTCCCACCGACAGAGGTCGAAAAAATCTGCCAACTCGCCAACAATGTTGGTGACAAAAATATACCAACTCGGTGACAAAATATGCAATATTGTGTTCACCAGCGGGAAGAGTTGACGCTCAGTCTGTCAATACATTCTTTAGGACTTAGAAAGACTTAGAGGTTCTAGCAAGTAATCTCATTCTGATGCCAAACTTTAACATTGTTGATCACACCAAGTTTGGTTTTAAATTCCCTTGGTGACACTTGGGCACTTTTCCGACCTCTGCCCACCGATCACAGAGGGTGAACAGGCCATACTATCATATTATGATATCAGATTTGATTCTTACACAATTTCTTTAAGAATATAATACAAAATAATGTAGACGCGGTTAGCTGCACTCTAACCTACCACCTTAGTACATGGAAATCATCGTAACGATAACGTTAAGTAGATCACGCATGCTTACAACAGGGGTAAAAACCTACCATTTTGGCATTCTAAATTGTGACAACCCCAAATAGGCTAGCTCAAAAGTAGCCGACATGTTTCTTCCAGACAAATACCGGAACACATGATCAAAATTGGCACTTATAATTTGACCTCGAAATGTTTTCCGACCACTAGAATGGTCCAGGAGTGTCCATTGGTGTCCTCTAAGGCAAAATAAGCCACATATTACAGCCTGGGCTGGTGACACATTTATGGTTTAACATTTACAATGGTGACATACTGAAAACTATTTTGGCCGCTGCATGCTTAGACGTTTTGACAATGTCGTTAAAATGGCTGATCGTTAAAAGAATGATCGATCGCCCAGTACCAGTAGATACCTCGCCAAGCCAGTGCAAGTTTGCCGCGGCGGAAATGGGAAATGAGGGAGGGGATCAAGCAGCTATGCCTGCTGTCACGTGTTGGCGGGGTTCGGTTGTACCAGTCACGCGCAGCTATGTCTGATGTCACGTGTCGGCGGGTTTCGGCTGTACTAGTCACGCAGTAGGCCGTGACCTTGGACCGTGAGCGCATTACAAACTGCTAATTAGCCGGATGTGGAGTCTGGGGGTGTCGGAGTCGTCAGGTCACGTGAATTTAGTTCTGAGTTAGAATAACCTCAGACAGCGCAAATTAGATTACTTCTTACCAGGGACCGATCCAGGAAGGAAGGTTATCTTTTTCGTTTATTATATACATTTTGACCAAGCTGTTCCCAGTTCGTTTTTTGGAGTTGGAGTCTCACTTAAGTTATCAAGGGACTTGTCACGCAGACCCCAACCCCACCATCCGAACGAGCAACTCCTACAATGAAGGGTTGATTTAGAAGCGAAAGTTTAACGTCCCAAAAAGCGAAGGGACAGCCGCCCCGCTCAGGTCACCCTGTCACCAGCCAGTTGCCAGTCGACCGTCGTCGGGTAAATACTGAGTGCCAGATCGTCTCAGGGGAACCGATCCCAAGCCTGCACATGCTTGCCACAGCATGTTTCTGAGCAGTGAGCACCCGAAACCTTTGATTTTTGCTGATTTGATTTTCTAAAAATAACTTTTTGTGTTATATTGGACCCCATTGCCCCCCCCAACCATTGACCTGGGTCCAGCCGTGTCTCTTAACCCTCGCCCCACCGGGGGGGCATCGATGGCCCCCTAAGGTTTTTCAAGATAGCAGAAAAACGACGAAACGCAGCACCGCGGTTGAGGACTCTATCTCTTACCTCGTCATTTTCGAATCATTCCTGAAAATTTTTACCCCGGGTCACCCAAGGTCAGGTCACCAGGCGAGGTCAACCAAGGTCACCTCACTTCAAATTTGAAGCTCTATAAGAGCTACATTTCTTAGTCGATCGATTTGAAACTTGCTGCACTTCATGATCCTTTCAGGGTCTACAATGTGTATATCGGGGATTTTTCGATTTCGTGACCTGAGGTCAGGTCACGAAGCGACCTCTCCCTTTGGAAAAGCATGGGGAAAAGCTGTCTCATGATCTAAAAGCCACAAAAATGATTGTAAATACTCAGAATGCTCAGAACAGCGTTTTTGGACCCCCTTTTCACGGATCCCAGGGGTCATATTTGCCATTTGACATTTCCAAGGTCATCCAAGGTCACCAAGCGTCAAAAACTATTTTGACAATAACTTTTGACCTAATTAAGCTAGAGCGCTGAAACAAACACCATCGTATTTGTCTCGTCACTGGCTTTTATTTGATATACGGCAAGGTCACTTTCTGACCTTTCGTGACCTCAGGTCATACTAGGTCACGAGGTGACCTCTGGAAGGCAAACCACTGGTGGAAGGTCTTTACGTTCTACATAGCGGAAAAAGGTCTGGCAATTTCCTATCAAATTTACTTAGCCAGATCTAAATAGCTCTAATGGCATAGGAGTTATGCCCAGTTTTTAAGCATTGCATATTTGAGAGAAAATAGCCTATCGTGACCTTTCTTGACCTCTGGAGGTCAAACCATTGACCTGAGCGCTTAAACATGTGAAGTAATTTCTTACTGAATTCACGCGAGCTTTCTAATGCACTTTGCAGATTTGCGCTAGTCCCCATATTTTCGGAGTTAGAGGGGGGTCATCAATGCCCCCGGTGGGGCGAAGGTGGCGCCGGACCCCCGGTGGGGCGCGGGTTAATTGGCCAATCGTTGTGTAGCAGTTCTCTTTTTCATGCATTCAACGTAACAGCGCAGCATTTTAAGCACTCATCCTGTCGGTTTCCTCCCCTGAACCGTGTGTGAACGCCTCTGCTCCGTTTAAACTGCTTACCAACATCCTCTGTTTCGCTAGAATTGTACTGTTAACTAATTCCAGCTAGAATTCTGTATTCTTAGCTTGTATTTTCCGTAGTAATTGTTATTGTAACTTGTGTGAGACCTTTGATATAGAATGAGTTGGAAATAAGTGTATAATTGTTGGGCTGTTCACCTTTATAATGTCTCCCAGTGTTTTGTATCAGGAGCATCTGATTATTTTCATCTTCAAATAAATGAAATGCGCCTGTGCTTGAACCTTATTTTAGAATCGTATTTGATAAAGAGCCGAGCTGGAAATATAACATAAATTAACTACTGTTTTCGGCCCTAACCTGACATGAACATTAGGTTGTATTCTACCATTACATTTATAACTATGTTTACCATAAACTCCGCCACAGACCAATTCTCTGCTGCAGCGGACGTGTTCGGATCGTCACCGCTGTCACTGCTGGAGTGTTCCGACAGCTGGTGGTGGCGGGCCTCCTGCGAGGTGAGCGACTTCGGCCAGAATAGTTGGAACATTTTTTTTACATTTCTCTCTTGTTCTCGCTCTTGCGCTCTCTCTCTCTCTCTCTTCTCTCTCACTCTCTCTCTCTCTTTATCTATCTATCTATCTATCTATCTATCTATCTATCTATCTATCTATCTCTCTCTCTCTCTCTCTCTCTCTCTCTCTCTCTCTCTCTCTCTCTCGCGTTTGGCTGTATAATTGGAATATTTTGTATGTGGATTTTAACTCAAATTGTTTGTGGGATTTGTGATATTTCCTGGATATGAGGTTTGGGTTAAAAATCCCGGTACGCAAACGAATTGGTCTTTTTAGGCAATTTCAGATATGAACCAGACTGGAACGGGGTTTTCTTTTTTAAGGACGAACTCCAGTTTGAACTTCGTGACTGCAGTGGAAATGAAGGCACTTTAAATTTTGTTGTTCCGTGTTTCATCTGCATTATTTAAGGAAAATCAGGATGGGACGAATTCCCCAACCCCAGTGAAGCGCGCGTTAACTCACGCTCCGCGGGAGGTGGGGTGGGGAGGCGGGGTGGGGAGGTAGGGGGGCGTGTTTTGCCCTCCTACGTATCTCATTTTCCGAAAAAAATATAAAAATATATGATGTTGTTCGAAAGCTCTTGAAAAGGTGAAGATAAATTATACGTACTATTTTTATATCAGGTCAATATTTAAGTTCATACGCTTCCAACAGGGCAGTGCACATTTTCCTCTATATATCTTTCCTATGCGGAGCCAGAGAAAATGTTTAGAGATCATTCCATTCATTCCATCATTCATTAGAGTCCTCCCATTGTGGAAAATTGAAGATGTATAATATGACCTTGCTAGGTCAAATGGTGGGTTGGTACTTTCATGTTGCAGATCTCCCCGCGACAATTAAAACACAATGAAAGCAAAATGGAAGCTTTATCTCAATTCAGTGCGAAGCTATTGGAAAAGTAATCATTGTATGCTCCTGTGAGCTCACGAGACCTTTTAGAGGTCAGATGGTCAAACTTTCAAGGCAGTGGTAAGAACACACGGTATGAGGATATTCAATTTGATATATCAATGCCTTACGATAGCTACACAATTTGAGTTTCCTCCAGACCCTCTCGTGTCGTTACCTGATGACTGCCCCTCCCCCTTCCAGAAAAGATTCCGACGACGTCACCCCTGGTGCTGAATGTATCTTAGACCAGAGGTTACTGTAAATGTTATCAGTTTTATGGGCATACTGGCACGACTCAAAGCATAGGCGGATCCAGAGGGGGGCAAGGGGGGCACGTGCCCCCCCCCGATCGACCCTCGGCTCCCCCTGAAAGGTCGATGGCGCCCCCCTGAAATGTCGCTTCCCACCCCCCTAGGATGCGAAAGTCGGCGCCCACCGATAGGATTTGGCGCCCACCTGATAGCTTTTGCCGGTCATAAGTGGCGCCCCTCTGGTCCGGATGGCGCCCCCCGGGAAGGTGCCCCCCCGATCGGCAATCCTGGATCCGCCTATGACTCAAAGCCCTCTCCCTCCATCTCCACTCGTGACATTTTCATCGGCAGTGCCAGATGCAGGACTTCATTTCGGAAAGGAGTGGGCTGGGGGTTCGAATCTCCCCGCCATTGCCCCGTAACAGCTTCCGGCTATGCATTAGATATAGCCACTGTGTGACCCCCTCCACTGGTCATCGGCTTGTCTGGTAAAGTACTTCTAAACTATTCACAATCGTAGACCCCTGCTTGTAAACCAATAGCATGAGGTTAAGCGGACTGGTAAAGTGGTAATTTGTTGGTGACATGAGTCCATTGCAGTGTTGCAGTAATTGCCCCACGTCCACTGACGTTTATGCGCTGTCGACAGGACCCACCTACCACTACTGGATTATTCGTAGATTTGGGTGACGTCACATGGCCGGATATACCAGGAGATATCCTGTCCGTTTCCATGGAGATACGGGAAATCGGTGAGTTTTGTGGTGATTTATTGTGCGTTTATTGCAGAGGCGGATCCAGGTGGTTGGTTTGGGGGAAAGCTTATGCACGGGTGGGTTCAGGAATCATGACCATGAATCCGAGCATGAATCCCTCGCCCCAAAGGAGGAAAATTTCACGATTCTCCCACAAACTTGCGCTGAGATCTGTGTTCGTTGATGTTTAGTTGATGCTTTCCACTTAGAAAGTTAACCTCGAACTGCTTTAAACTCAAGATGCCTTTACTTAAAGGTACATTCAAGAGGGATTCCTTCACGCCTGAGTGCCGCCACACGGACGTGGAATAATTATTCATCTTTGAGCTGTCTGTCAAACTGCTGCTAATGGCGCTGCTCGCTTACAAATTTGTGAGAACACACAGTAAACAAGTTTATCCCAAACGCAACAAATAAACATTCTATCTTCGGATCTGGACGTCTTTTTGACAAAATATGGACGATCAATCATTTAATTTTCCCATGTCCTACTCTACGAGGTGTAACGCCACATACGGTGATCTGCGCTTGGTGTTGAACTGGGGCTGAGTGTTTTCCCTCCATAAAGTTAACCTCCAACTGCTTCACAGTCACCATTTCTGTTGTGTTCGCCAGAACCATGTCAGCCGCCTCGACTTGTAAACGCTGACATCACCATGGAAACCGTCCGTACCGCTGCCACCACTGTGAAACTCACGTGCCAAAGTGGTCTGGCCACCTCCACAACCGGAGTGGCACAAATGGAGAGCTCCTGCTCCACTCCGGGAGATCCTGTATGGGATCCTCCGCTCGAAAATTGTACACGTAAGTCATTTAGAGCAATACGGGAGTCGAAGTTGGGCAGGTTGTCTTATCAGTCGTGATTTTATGACCGTTGATTGCATAAATGAAAGCAATTGTTGCAACATACATCTTAAAGCATGATTGAACTATACTGTTGAATAATATGGTCATACTATTATACTATTGAATAAAGTGTCAACATATTGCGCTGCAGCATGCCTTTATAACAGGCCGGCCGCGGCACAACATATTTCAATGATTAAAAATTGCAGTACAAAGCCCCACACGCACGGCTGTTCACTTAAGCATGATTGATAAAAAAGCCCGTCATAGATACGCGACAAGGCAACAAATATTGATTGACTGAAACGAAACAGGTGCGATTTTATTTCGTTTCAAACGCTGTAGTAAGCCAATTTCCCACTGATTTGGAAACAATCGTTTACGGTTTACAAATGGGCCGGCCCGTTTGCAAACGGATATGGGCGACCTACGTCCCCCACGCGCGAAGACGAACGCGGGAAAGCGCAGGTTGAGTTTTGCATGTGCAGCCCGCTACAATGCTCTTCCGCCCGAAGTACGTCACTCTGCTAGTCGTTCCGGCTTCAGACACGGTCTGTTGAGGGTTTTAAGAGGCGATGTTTTGAATGTCTGATTTAACGAGTGTATGGAGTTTGTCTACACTTTTACCCTGTCACGCATGTTTTACACAACCACTCGATTTTTTTCTTGCTTGACGCGGTGCATGAAAAGCCTTGTTTTGTGGGATGTGTCCAAATAAACTGACTGACTGACTGACGGACGTTTTTCCATACGGGTTGTGACGTATACATTGTTTTCTCCCCCTGGATCCGCTCATGCTGGAGTCGGCGCTTCACTTAAAGGGAACGTGGCACCTTTATAACGCGGTTGTACCGGTGGTCATACCGGTGCTTGTACTGATGCTCATTTTCCAACACCCGGATGACTTACCCAATTGATGTGCGCCCAGTTGTGATCATTGCTATCCACTTTGCGCAAACTATACAGCAAACCATTTTGAAACTGTGTCTAGTTCAGGAAAAGCACGCAAAGTGCGCAATGCCTAGTATTGTCGATTTCCGCACGGTTCATACATCTGGTGACAGTAGCCTGTAGTCAAATCTTCCCCTAAATCCAAATGTTCCTTTCAGGCTGCAATTTCGACGTTGAGGCTCTGGAAGATTTCTGGATCGCATCTTCGGAGGGCGATAACGTGTTTGGCGAAACGGCTGTGTTCACGTGTCATACACAAGTGCGGATCGCCGATAATATGACGATCCAGTCATCAGCATGCACAGAACAAGGATGGGATCCTCCGCTGCGGAAATGTGCTGGTAAGTATGGTATATGTATCGTTGTATTATTTTAATACCCGCACTCGAGAGGGGTCTGACACTATCGCGTACTGGAGGGGGCCTGGTAGGCCCCTAAGATCTGGGAAACTAAAATGTGCAGAAAAACGCAAGTTGGGGGGTGGGTGGGGGCTATAGTGATCTACATCATGAATATTTTTACCTTGACCTCCACATTGAGGTACCTTTACTATGACGTCATAACATAATATACGTCAGACCGGGTAACACTATTTGACCGGAAGTATTGGGCTAAAGGACCTTTAAAGTGCAGATACGACCTTAACCTGTGCCCTTTGAACTTGACCTTGACCTTCATGTGAGGTGACCTTGACATACCATCATGGTTATATGGCGTTATGACGTCAACACTCGGTCTCCAATGCAAGTGAACTGGTCCAACTGCGCGATTGCGGTGGTCTCAAAATGCAGGTTTGTCTTTGAAAGCCTATAAACCCCAAAAAATTAGACCGATTTTCAATATTTTTCACCAATAGACGCGCGATTGAATTCTGTTAAATGTGTCCTAGTGTAGGTTTCATCTACCAGCAGTTCTCTGGCCACCTTGGAAAACAGGTGGGGGGGGCCTCCGAGGCCCTCCCTCCCCTCCAGTGGGCGTGTTAAACGGTCATACATATGGCGATCATCTTTTGTCGGTATCGTGGATAAGAGCCAGTCACGTAAACACCAAGGAGTTTGGGTTTCGAAGCAAACCGTTCCAATTATCTCGCACCCGTACTTATAGAAAAATAGTGAAATTGTGGACGGCAAATAGGTTGGACCACGCCGCAAAACCACCACGCTCCGTGTGGTGCGTTGATTATATAGGTACGATTCAGGCCATTGGGATTGATTTCGGTACACCAGGAAGGCAATTCTACGTCAATCGCTGTTTGTGGTAACACAAGAGTTGCTTATTAGGAACTGTGTATTATATCACAGATGCTTCTAGAGGATTCCTATATCTTTCTAATGGAATCACACATGGTTGCATCTGCATGATAAATGGTCCAGGTTGTAAAAGAGCCCTCAGTATGGCGAGGGACTCTTCTGTTATAAATAAATCACAAAGTTTTCTACGCTGTGTGACATTCGCAGTTGGTACGTCGTTAAATCCCCGACAAACAAAGTTTTCTAGACAACTGGTTGCAATTTTAACCAAATTATAATTCAATGCAACTTGCACATAAAGGTAAAATCGACTCATGGAAACAAAAACAGATTTCTATATTGAGAAACGTTGTTACTGTTGTTGTTTTTTTTTACTTATGCTGCCTCTGTAGTGGGTCCCCAATTCCTTCATTTCCATAAGGTGTTTTCAAAAACTTTTCTTATGTGGAGGTTTCGATTTCTTTGAATGTGAGAACAAACAACGCAAATGGCGGTAGAAAGCCCGTAAAAAATTTGTAATGAAATTAATAGGTTATTTTTGCGGCTAAGGGCATACACAGATCCAGGATTTCCGATCGGGGAGGGGGGCACCTTCCTGGGGGGCGCCATCCGGACCAGGGGGCTCCACCTTTGACCGGCAAAATCTATTAGGTGGGCGCCAAATCCTATCGGTGGGCGCCCATGTTCGCATCCTGGGGGGGTGGGAAGCGACATTTCAGGGGGCGCCATTGACCTTTCAGGGGGCGCCGTGACCATTTCAGGGGGCGCTGAGGGTCGATTGGGGGGGCACGTGCCCCCTTCGCCCCCTGGATACGCCTATGGCTAAGGGAAGTATTGTGTCAAGAGAAGTGACAGTATAATACTTTTTTTCAGTATAATACTAATTTTATATGGAGTCCTTTCATCTCCGACATCACCGTTCGGTAGAGACCATAGAATATGCAGCGTCGTTTCGATTATTTCCGTATCAGAACTGATTTGAGAGAGCTTGGGTATAGGCATTGAGAGACATAAGCTGCGTTTAAATGATAAGCTAAAGTTTCGTTAAAATGATAAAGTTGTCTTGAAAGGAAACGCTGCATAAGTGGCGGTATTGGCGATCCCACGGAACTGGCTACCATGCACGGTTGCAGGGTGACTTTCCTGGGGGCAAGCTGACAGATTTGGCTGCAGCACGAATGGCCCATGTCCTGGCCCTTCACCTTTTTTAAGATCACCAAATCGAGGGCTGTCTTTAAACCTGACCCATGGCGATGCTAGACGCCCACATGCTTTGTTGGCCAAGCAGACAAAGCTTTGTGCTTAATGCAAATCAGATTCACGGATTGGACTAATTGGATTAGATTAGATTGGTCAGCATTTTTGCATAGTTTTATCTTGCGAGTGGTGGATCTTTCTTC
The DNA here is from genome assembly GCA_034440635.1 of Lepas anatifera. Taxonomy (NCBI): domain Eukaryota; kingdom Metazoa; phylum Arthropoda; class Thecostraca; family Lepadidae; genus Lepas; species Lepas anatifera. The sequence goes on along the minus strand of JAOTON010000288.1, from coordinate 118,675 downwards.
TTTTGGGGGTATAGAGATCGTGACCTTACCTCACATTTACCTCAATTAACCTCTTACTATGTGACTCCTAATGAAATTCAGAGATATCGCGAAAGGGGGCTTGAGCCCATTGTCACATTTTGCTGCCAGTGGAAATCGACATTGATCTGTATGGTTCGGAGACTCATTTTCCTAGGTTTTTAGAATCATTGCATTTTTTCGGGCAAAGACTAGGTAAACGATGGAATATTCGGAAAGATGGAAAGTTCGAAGCATTTAACAATTCTGTTGTTTCGTTCATTTAGTCATATTAAGATACAGATTTGATTTGGACTGATAGTCATGTCGTGCAAACATATGAGCCTATATTTCTCGGAGATATTCATAACAATCCTGATTTTCCGGAGAAACTGCGGCCCTCGGCGGGATACGATCCCGGTTTTCTCGCTATAATGTACTCAACACGGTGATGCGCCGACGTGATGGATACTGCCGTGTATCCTTGTCAACGAAGTGGCCCAGATACGCGGTATGGAACACATTCCTCGACGAAAACTTCACGGGCTGGCGTGGGTAGCGCTCATTGAATCAGTTCTTGCATTGCGTGTCACGGCCCCGTTCAATATTTACAGAGATTTATTTCGGTCCCTCGCAGATGCGTGTAAAAATCCTGAGCGGCCTATTGCGAGCGGTAAATGGTCTGTGTTGAGCCATTCCCGGGTTTCAGCACCATTATTTGAATTGATCGCGCTGTTGCCAAGGGTGGGGTCTAAATGTTCTTTTTTTACTTGATTCTGCCTTTGAATCTACCAATTCCTGTGCTGCTAGACACTGAAAATGTATATAATTGGTCTAAATACTATTTTATGGCTTCAAGCTGCAGGAAAGCTGAAGGTTTACCGTATATATAGAATTATCATCCACGTTCTCTGAAGTTGCAATATAAATGAGTTTCGAGTTAAAACTGATACAAACGACCCTGTTCCACTCTAGACAAACTATGGCGGTGGTTGCCATTTTCTTATTGGTGATCTGGGAAAACCCTCTGGGCTCTTGTTAGTTAAGGGTTCTGAGCCTATTTAAGCGAGATGCGCGCTGCTTTACATACCTCTAGGGTGATGAAAGTGACAACTTGTGAGAATATTTTGTCGGATTTGCTCATCCAACGACTTATGATGCCGTTTCCAAACCCATGTAAGACGCTTTCGTTCTTCGAAAATGAGAATGTCAAAACTAGGGTGTAACTCGGCATCTCGAAGAGATTCGTCAAGTTGTTAAACAGCATCCTAAACTCTTGAAATTGCAAATCTGCGTAGTGCCATTGAATTTAGGTTGAACTAAATAAAGATGGTCACCATAGATCTCTAAAAGTCACGGCTTCGATTTTGTTTCTGTCGATTTTTTTAACGGAACAATATGAAAAAATACTTTTGGTATCATACTAACGAGCGTGATTCATAAATTCAAGTGAATTATAACATATGCGCGCAAAATGACCACTGCAGTCGACGTACCCTAAAAGTTAAACGATGATGATGATGATGATGTGGATTGCAACAGGACCTTAAAAGATTATTAATGGACCTTGACCTAAGATCAAGGTCAGGTAAATGTCACAATGCGGCCATACAAGGTCAGACAGAGACCTTGGTGACTTTGGCTTTGTTCTAGGTATAATTGCTTCCGAATTATAACGGATTTCCTAAATGGGCTTTCATTTGACTTATTTTAACCTTGTGTGACGTCACGGGTCAATAGACATGGTTAACGCTCGGCTCCAATGTAGGAGACGGGAGGCCGGTTCCTGCACCGATTATGTTGATCCCATATTACCCCTCGCTCCCGAGATCGTCGGGGGAGGGGTCGGGTCGACCCCGCAGCGATAATGGATATCACAAGAGCCGTGACAGTGCTGAGTAAAAGTCATAAACAACAGAAAGTGTAGGGTTATTTTATACCATTGATGGCCAGTTTAGGCCGTAGCACGACAACGGTTCTAAGTGATTCTGGCTACCTATTTCCATTTAGGCATGTGGATACGGGCAATTCCAGCACCAATCGACCAGGCAAAAGGCAAATCTACACGGTATCTCTTCGATTTTCTTTAAAATGACTTTATAGGGTTCTCATGGGCCCTAAAGCCGAATCTGAGACTTTTGGCTCGATCGGAGTAAAACTTTAAGAGTTATTGCCTTAGGCATTTTTTTAAAATCTGCTTACAGTGCAATTTTTAGGTGACCATAAAACCCACACAAACGGATGAACTATGCATTAAAGATACATTTTCCTGTCCAAAATAAGCCGTAAAACTCGAATCCGAAGTCCGTTTGACCCTAGGTCACTTCTAAAAAAATTGTGATTTGACCTTGACCTAAGGTCATGCCCAAAATTTTCTGGTACACTTTTTGTTCAAAATGGAATGTTTCAAATTGAAGATTGAACTTTCCTCTTTCCAATAAAACAGGTTAGAACATCCGTTTTTTATATCTTCTTGTGTTTTTAACACGCACAGTGAAGGGTGGTCTGGCGTCAACACGCAATGAAGGGGTCCCGAAATGCCTCCCCTGAGATCTTGCAAATTAAGTGGGTTAGAAAAATACGCATTTCGGAGTTTGTGAGGCCCATTTGGTGCGTTTTCCCTCATACATACGATGAAGCTTGCAAAGAAACAACTAATGGGCGAGCAATGAGTTTGACCTTGACTCACGGTCTTTGACCTGTCCTAGAACTTAGCATTCAGTGACCTCAGCTGTAACGTCAAAACATCATACACGTATTGCCAGGGAACGTCATGTGACCGCAAGCTCTGGGATCAACAATTGCGATCATGTTTATTTGACCTTGGTCTGTGACCTATGATCTACTGAAGTGACTTTAACATACAACCCTGGTAATATTACGTTTTCATGGCACAACTAGGTCTGCAATGTAGTTGAACTGGTGCGACCGCAGGTTATGGCTATTTAGAAATATATTTCGGATTTTGTAAGCCTATAGGTCAGTCAGTGCGTGACCATCGTGGACCGCTTTTCGAAGTTCTCTCCCCAAGTAACTCGCTCACCGATGTTATTTTTCTGCCATGAAGGGTTTTCCAGCCTCCTCGGGCAATTATGCTTAAACCCTGTCCAGCTGCGTGTTAATGCTCATCACAGTGCTTTAAAGGATGACAATAACCCGTCGCTGGGGCTCCGACAGTATATTGGACATGTAGTGGGACGAAATGGTGATACAATAGGAACAGTGCTCAGAAGGCTGATGAAAGCCAAAAAAGCAATTGTGGGTTTCCTCGTTCATGTAAAGAACTCGCCTATCGCGTCAATTCAAATATACGTTTTTGTTTGCATCAGACCTAAGCAAGCATTTCCCACTAGCGAGTTAGAACTATATCAATACTACCTCTTTGACGATATATTTGCCCGATTTTACTCTCCTTGAAGCTAAAGGAAGCAAGCATTTGTCAGCGCGTGTAAAAATATGTACACCGGACACCGAGTTAGAACAATGCACTGAACTACGGGAGCTGGCGCCTCCATGAGCTGTCTTTGTGCTGAACTGACCTTACGCTGTCGCAGTGGGCACCTCTGTTCCGTCGCTGTCTTCAGAGAGCTCTCGCACCTGCATGGTGTTCAGGTTCACGGGTGTAAAGCGATGAAACCGTTGGGTGCCCTTGATCTTCAACGCCGAGCTGTACCGCTGTTTCAGTCGTTTGGACATTTCAAAGACCTCCTCTCTACTGACAAACTCGAAATGGATTGTGGTGGCGAAGTCTTGCGTTAGAAAAGAGAACATCGATAGAGGATCCAAGATCTGATCCTTTTCTTCTCTCCTTAAGCTTTCCTGCGCTGTTCGTCTCTTCACTGTGCCGCCAACCCCGTCACAGGCGTTCTTCCCGTGGCTGGTAGCAAAGAAGTGCCATTCACATGGTATTTGAAAGTCTATCTCGTGATAACAAACATTGATAAAGTTAAACTTATTCTTGTATTGGCCACCGCACCCGTCTGATACGTAATGTTGTTTTTTCAAACCTGGTATTTGGGTGCGTAGCCAAGGTACGAGTTTGTGCTGCATGGTATGAACCATGACGTGGGAGTGCTTTAAATCGTCACTTAAAAAACAACAACTTCTACTGCACTGGACTCCATTCTCAGTCCAGTATGCAACAAAAGGGTGTACAGTCACCTGCTTTGCAGACCAGTGATACGACTGAGCAGCATTTTGTGCGATGCATGTATAATTTTCTGAGAAGTCACCGATGACTACGGCTTCCCCCTTTGGTGCGTTTTCCCTCAAGTTTGCTGCATAATGCCCTTGAGCCTTGGAGATGTGGTGGTGACGGGTTAGGTTACATACCTTCTCACTCAGGGAATCAACAAATTGCTCTATATTTTCCACACAATCCTGAAGCGTCGATTCTTTCTCTGATTTTGACCATTGTTTGAACGTAATATCTTCAGAAGCCATTTGCACGGAGTCAAGTGAGTATAAATACTCTCTAACTCCTTCCTCTCCAGGGCAGTTCTGACATTTTTCCATCATGCAGTCCCGCTTCGATGGGTCGCAGACTGCTGCGCTCATGAGGTCTCTGTATGTTACGCTTCGCTCCCCTAGTGCTGCCAACTGCAACTTGACATTCTGGTGGTAGGTGCAAACGCACACATTGTGTGTGCCCGGACTACCAGCTAGAACACAGTGTCTGGGGCGGAGAGTGGCGAAGGTGGAGAATCCGACCCTGGGATTACTTTCGTCTTGCTTGTACAGCACAAACATCTCCCGCATTGTTCCCAGAAGAAGACGTTTTTGAACATAGACTTTCTTTCCTTCTCCGTCCCTCTCGATCACCCGATCTCTCATTCCCGGGCACATTCTGGATACTTCGTCTCTGTCATAGAAGGATTTTATTTTCGCCTTTTCTGAGTCACTAATCCGTCTTCCATGGGACACTGTCGGTACTTGAGGTATTATTCCGTAAGCTTTCTTTATTTCCCTGCTCTTTTTGACCATGTAACGAGACACGCCGAAGAATTTCATTGTCTCAAAAATAGAGAGAGGGGACAGTGTCAGAATTTGTAGTCTTCTCCGGTAGTCCGAAGTCTCAACAAAGGCATGTTTTAACTCGGACATCATGCGTTGATACCTGAGAGGCACACAGGACATCGATATAAGAATTAAGAAACATAAGAACGGTATTTTAGCTACGCACACGATATCTTTTGTATCTTCCCCTTCACACATATTTCTTCTAAACACATAGTTTGAATTTAATTTTCCCGCAGACATACCAACTGAAATACAACAAATAATTGAGGGGTAAATTTTGCGTCATTTTCCCAAATAGTGTAGAAAAGACTTAGTTGATACATTCTACTACTTATGAGATAACATACATTGCTTGAGACAGAATAAGTTGATACTCGAACCTAAAAAAATGGACACAGCAGATTTATTTATACTCAGACACTACAAATATTTCCACTTACTTGCCAGACTCAGAGTCAGTTTCAGTTCGACTCCGTTTTTTTGGAGTTGCCTCTGGTGTCTCTATGTCAGCTTCAGCCACAAGGGAGATATTTCGTTTCATTTCCGACACTACGCTTTTCAGCTTTCGTGTGCCTTCAGCGCGTCGAGTCGGGGTTCTAAGGCCGGCTAGAAACAATAAATGTCGAACGATTATGAGGATGTCAACAAGTAATTTTTACATGAATGACGATAAGAGTGAGTCACTGTAGATACTATGTTACGAAATGAAAATAGTACAGGGACAAATAACAGTAATTTCAGTTGCTTCGTAGAACTAGTACACCACCACAGGATACCCCACGCATGTTTATGTATAGTGTTCGTATTCTTTGAATTTCGTTCCGTTTCTTCGTATAAGACTGCTTATGTAGCTGATTTACGAGAGCTTTTCACCTTCAAACATACAAGCTTAATAAAATGTTTTCAGTACAAAGCGATTGAACTAAGCTCTCACCACGCGCTTACCTTTTCGCACAGGCGAAACGTCAAGCAACGGTAGCACCTTTTCCAGTGTGCAAGAGGACGCACTTGTTGAGGCATCCAGCTCCAATTCTTCTGTCATTTGTCCAGTGCTGGTTGAGGCTTCACTGGCCTGATTTGGACTGGATGACGATGCAGAGGAGGAGAGAGTCCACTGCTCTTGCGGTGGCCTAATCGTGGGTTCACTTTCCTTGAAATATTCTTCATCCTTCTTTCTGATCCACCCCACACAGTTCGAGCACAATGTCGTGCCTTTCGTCACTGTTCCGCGACATTTGTCAATCACATCGTCACTAACTTCATGAACCAGCGATTTATAAACTGTCTTTTTATGTCTTGAGAAGGGATCTGAGCACACGTCATTGCGACGATTGTCTTTCTTACCCATGGCTCGTCTCAACTCCTACTTACTTCCACGCTCCTCACTGGACAATCGCACGCTGGCCACTGGCAAGCCGTTGTTTGCTGCGTGAGTTCCCCTGCCTCCCCCTTTACGACTATCTCAGATAACATTGTTCAAAACAGCGCGACAGCCGACCCACTCTCGCAACGCTCCGTTGACGTGAGGGTGTCCACAATCACCGGACCTGCTGTATGTTTCAAAAGTTTCGCGACTTTTTCCGCATAATCACGGCACTTCGCTAAAGGCGTCCGGTACGACAGACACTTGACCTTTATGACCTGATTTGACCTTAAAGATATTGATCTAAGCTCATACAATTTAGCTCAAATAAAAAATTCTACAGCCCTCACAAATTCCGAAACGCGCATTTTTCTAACCCACTTAATTGGCAAGATCTCAGGGGAGGCATTTCGGGACCCCTTCATTGCGTGTTGACGCCAGACCACCCTCCACTGTGCGTGTTAAAAACACAAGAAGATATAAAAAACGGATGTTCTAACCTATTTTATTGGAAGGAGGAAAGTTCAGTCTTCAATTTGGAGCATTCCATTTTGAACAAAAAGTGTACCAGAAAATTTTGGGCATGACCTTAGGTCAAGGTCAAATCACATTTTTTTAGAAGTGACCTAGGGTCAAACGGACTTCAGATTCGAGTTTTGCGGCTCATTTCGGACAGGAAAATGTATATTTGATGCATAATTCATCAGTTCCTGAGGGTTTTGTGGTCACCTATAAATTGCACTGTAAGCAGATTTTCAAAAAATGCCTGAGACAATAACTTCTAAAGTTTTACTCCGATCGAGCTAAAAGTCTCAGATTCGGCTTTGGGGCCCATGAGAAACCTATATACTCATTTTAAAGCAAATCGAAGAGGTGCCGTGTAGGCCTTGGTCGATTGGTGCTGGAATTGCCCATACGTGTTGTGGAGAATGAGTATGTCAATCGGCTGATAGTGGAGTGATTATGTCAATCGGCTGATTGCGGAGTGATTCTGTCGATCAGCTGACGGTGGAGTGATTTTTTTGAGCAGCTGTTAGTAGAGTGTTTCTGTCGCTCAGCTGATGGTGATTGTATGTGATCCGAGCGAGCAGAAAATACGATCCAAACTTTTATGTCGAAACGCTGCTAACGAACACTGACAAAGGATAACGTCAATTGTTGCGTGGATAGTCTGTTTAACACACGGACACGGACATTAGTGATTAACACGCACACCGCGAAAGTCTTATATAATTTCTATTGTAGAGCGTGGCCATCTGAGTGACTGGGAAGTCAGGACAGATTTCTTCCTCATCCTTTCGTGTGACTGCGTGCTCTGCTACCCCGGGCACTTCCGGCCAGACCTCGTGTCATGGGGCAATAATCATCCCCTTCAAAAGTGGCGGATAGAGCATCGTCACGTGTTTTACATTTTTAACACGCGCAATATTTACGATCCTTCTTTTATCAGTCTTCAGTCACAATCTCAAAACAGCCGAAATCGGTATCTAAATTCGTCCTATCAAATTCGACAATGCGTTTGTTATCCCTTGTCTGTCTTGGGCCGCCCTTGATGTTGATGCAGTTCTTTGTAAGGTTAACTGGAAAGGGCAATAGCGCAAGCACACGCAAAATGTCTGCAAGTTCCGTGAGCAGCCTGCATAATTTAAAGCTCTTGGTAACAGTGAAGTTCACGACTGCAAGAGTGGTGCGCGCGAAAGTACTATTAGCTGGAATAGTGTGCTTTTATTATTAGGCTTAAACAGAAACAACAGTTAGGTGTATGAGGCGTGTCCATAAAATTGGCAAATGTTTTCGTGCTCCACAAACTGTCCGATATTTATTTCCGCCCGCATTTTAGACCAAATTAGTGCCCCCTCTCCGCCCGTATTCCATCACACTGCTTGTCTCGTTGAAGTTAGAATTTATGAGAATAGTAGAATCTAGAATAGTCGAACAGAAATTGATTTTATATAATTTTTGTACTCAGGTAGTCTTATATTTCAAAATTACGGTAAATTGGCTCTCGTGATTTTGGTTTGTCTCGTCGAGGTATTTCTAACACCAGCCGAGTTTTTGCTTTAAGCCTTAGAAAAGGCTGTGAACTGGGGCGAATAATGTCCCTACGCCGGCGGGACCCGTCATGCCAAAAACCTACCGGGGCACATAACGTCGAAACCCCTAGCCGGGGGCGTCAGGTCAAGGACCCCGACAGAGTGCGTGCTTAACACCCGCCCCGGTGGGCCTCTGAGCCACCTTCGCCCTGGTCGGGGTGCTCAAACACCCCCTCGAACTCGGCTCCTATGCGGGATAGTGAAAACAATCGCGAACGGTGGTGGGTAGCTCATAAGAATTCATGGAGAAACTACATTGGCCACTGTTTGACTCCGGTCACTCTCAGATTCATCATCATCATAATTGGTGGTTTAGGGCGCGCCGACTACGAAGGTCATGTGGCGCCCATCACTCTCAGATTGTAAAGTGAATACACAGCTTCTAGAATAGCTGGGAGGAATGAAAATAACCATTACTATTCGCCCATCTCTATACTATATGCTAAAGATATGTCATAGGCGTACTCAGTTAGTGTATTTAGGGAGTGTAACGCATGAACGAGTGTGTTCTTATTGAATTCGACACTGCGGACCACAAAATCTTACTGCTAAAAATGCATAAATACGGTATTCGAGATGGTGCTCTAGAATTATTCAAATCATACCTAGAAAATAGAGTTCAAATTACTAAGTTTAGGGATGTCTTTTCAAAACCCGAAAAAGTAGGAATCGGAGTCCCACAGGGGTCACTGCTGGGCCCCCTCTTATTCAACATCTATGCTAACGACATTGGCAGAAGCACAAATACACCAAAATTTTATATGTTTGCAGAAGACACCACCCTCTTATTCTTTGGGACGTCGTTGAGTGAGATAAAAAATATCATCAAAGAGACGATGCCCAAAATTTTGACTGGCTCAGTGCGAACAGATTATTCCTAAATACTTCTAAAACCTACTACCAAATATATGCCGTCACAGAAAAAGTTCAAGACATCGAAATTATCGTCAACTCTAACACCATTTCAAGAGCAGGGACAGCCAAGTATCTCGGTGTGCATCTTGACGAAAACCTTAAGTTCAAAACGCATATACAAAACATTTTCAACACCATATGTAGAAACGTCGGAATAATTGCAAGGTCAAAATATATATTAGGGAAACAACATCTGCTCATGTTATATCACGCTCTAATTCGACCATACCTTGGTTATTGTGCTTTTATATACGGTAGTAATTTTGAAGGCAATATAGAAAAGCTATTTCGGATTAAAAAAAGAGCGGTGAGACTCACTGAAGGAGCGCATCACAGGGCCCCAAGTTCCCCAATCTTCAAGAAATTAAACCTACTCAAGATACATGATATGATAAAAGAACAAAAACTACTAATTTTTCACAGCTTTCTAAAGGGAACACTACCTGAAGTGTATGCATGACTTTTCCATTATCACGAGAGTCATAGACATACCAGACAGAACCGACATTTTCAACAAAAACAAGCAGAAACGCTGTATAGAACGTTCGCCTTCTCAGTCACCATTCCTAAAACCTGGAATGAGATTGTAGTTCCCCATATACCATTCCTGCAAGAGGTCCCACTGGCTAAAGAAAGCTTCAAATATCTTATCAAACATATTTTGATCCAAGGATATTAGCTCCCTGTAAAAAAGCAATATAGACTGATTAATATCCATGTATGATAGTTATACTAAGTGAAAAGCACGACACTAATAGATATATTACCACTGAATTATATATTTCTATATATTCTCAGTTAGTGTCGCTAGTTGCTTAGAGCTAGACTAGAAGAGTGATTCAGACCAAAATAAATGAGTTAGGGGCTAGAATCAAGGTTTTCTTTACCTTTACGCTCCTAACTTAGATCCATCATATATTTGCTTCTAACTAGGCCCTTGTAAAAATGATGATGATGATGATGACGATGCTGATGATGATGATGACGGTGATGATGATGATCATGATGATGATGATGCGATGTGGAAAAATATGTAAGAAATCGTTACTATTCTACTGCGTGTATGTAAAATTCATAGAAGAAAAGAAATGTCACAAAAAATGGAAAAAAATTAATTCGTATCAGGGGCTACATTTTCTTTGTCCTTGGAACTCTGGTATTCATGAGCATAGGGCGTTACTGCGCTGTTCTAGGATGTAGAAATGTCAAGAACCAAGGCCGAAACACTTCGCTAAACCAAAGCGGCAGCATGTGTATTAAAACATATAAACATTTAATCAGTGGCGGATCCAGGGGGGCAAAAAAGGCAATTGCCCCCCCAAACGGAGAAAAGCTCGGGGCAAAAGTATGTTTTTGCCCCCCCAAAGCGATCGACCTCCTTTTTTCCCCGACTCATTTTAAGTTTATAGGCAACATTTTGGTGCTTTAACTCTCAACTTCTAATGGAACCAGTTAAGTTCAGTGAAAATATCGGGCCTTGGATAGGAAAAAGGATCTTGAGCTCATATTTTTCAGCCCGTGACGTTTTTTTTTTGCTTCCTGCCTCAAACACCCGTACCGGGAAGTCATAATTTAGCGCAATTTTGCGTTGCGCGACGTTTTTTTTTTTTGCTTTTCGACTTTGGTTTGCCCCTCCCAAACCGACCGGCTAGATCCGCCACTGCATTTAATATAATTGTTGTAGGTATATGCCCATTAATGGGCACTGATTTCAAGAGACAATCATAGTTTAAACTTCAGAATCTTGCATGTGACGTTAGGTGTGATGATAGGTTAAGCTTTGCATCCACAGAAGATCCCTAATAGGAGAGAGTGGAGGTCAAGTCCTTTAGATTTTTTCAGACTTATTTTTATTTCAGAACTGACAACGTTTTCATCAATACACATATATTGGCATTGCACACATTACACACATATTACATTCACTGATACCAGGTCCTACGATTCTTAGTGGGTAGGCTTTAACAGTGCTGCACTATCAAGTATTAGAAGTTGATTAGTTGTTATTTGGCCTTTCCCATTGAACACTGGACGCAAGTGTAGAAATTTAAATGTGATAAACGAGGCGTTCAGGTATAGCCATCCACCAGAACCTTCGGATAAGCAAAAGCTAATCAGAAAATGTGTGAGGATTTAAATGTTCTCTTCACAATGTGGCCTGTAACTTGTGGACCCTCAAACAGCCAGGAAAATTATTTGTCAGAGTGAGCTGCTGCCTTCCATTACTCACAATATGACAAATAATTGCTCTGGTCATCTATTGCCAACATGAGGATTCTGATTGACAGCTATGTCAGAATGCATAATCACATGGATTTTTTTGGATTCAGGATCTGAATTTGTACTTGTATATTCCACATCACATAGCACAAATCATAAACATGTTAAAAATAAACTAAGAAATATAGTAAAATTATATATGCAAACCGTCATAGGTATACATTTTGCTCCAAGATCCAATAGAAAAACGTGTTCATGGGTAGATCAAGGGATTCTGTCCGGTTTTGGCATAGGCGGATACAGGTTGAGTAGCGTCAAAAGTACTTACATACAGTTGAGAAACGAGTTCTTTCTAGTCATTGAAAAAGGTCCGTATTGCCCCAATATTTTCCTTCCTTGCATCTGCCTCTGATGTTTTTTGCAATGTATCACTTATATCGATGTCAGGTATGTCTTGCAACATCTGAGGTTTGTTTATCTCTTCAATAACAGCACTGAGGAAATGTGTATAACTCACCCCATATTTCTAGCCCTGGAGACGCCATTGAATTTATGATAATTCTGCACCATTTTGCAAATTATTTCTTTGATTTCGAGATCTTAGGGGGCCGAATTGCACTGTCACCCCTGACGGAAATAGCCAGGAGCCTGGCGGAAATAGGGTTAATCTTTGGCTCCTAAATTGTCTCTTCATTAAGGGAGTTGCTCGTTCAGGTGGTGGGGTCGTGGTCTGCGTGACAAGTTCCTTGATGACTCATGTGAGACTCCGATGGCAAAAACCGAACTGGAAACAAATTGGACAGAACTTAGTAAAAAAGAGTAACTAGTAACAACTATGGCGTCATATCATCACTTTCATCACACTGATTGATGTCGTCTGACTGAAACACTGGGGTTGATGGCCTTGAAAATATGTAGGTGTATGACCGTGGCCTGTGACCTTTAATCATGATCTTCACCTTCATGTGAGGTTAGCTCGACGAATAATCCCGGTTATATAACGTTGTGTCGTATAAATATAATTTGTGGGGCTTATCGACTCACCAACTGCCAGGGTCATATGGCGTCGCCAACTTTTTCCCCTGTTGGAAGGGTTTCTCGGGAGCCAGCTTGCCCCTTGTTCAGGGAAGCCGCCGAGCCTTGAACCCGGGTCGGCTGCGTGGCAGTCAGCTACTCCACGTTGTGACGTCACCAGTCTGTGTACAGGGCTGGTGGGAACACGCGATTGCTACCAAATATCAGTAAAAAATAATTTTACTGGTCGATGCGCTTACCAATTCTCAAATGTAGCTATGCAGTGTTTTGCGACCGCGAACGGTTCTCCGGCCACCTCGGACAAAATGGGTAGGGGACATTTCACGACAGCCTCTGCTGCACATGCTAGAAATTTAACCGAATGTGACTTCTTCCAAATCGAGAACTGTCATATCACATCGTGTTCTCTGAGGGACTCTGCAGTCACATTCCAGCGCTCTTTTACCTCTTTAGGCCTGCAGGATAGAGGAGCGAGGCAATCGTTTACCGCCGTAGCGTGACTTGACCTCCACTCCGGTTCTGTCTGTAACCCTGTCAACCGTGCATCGTAGGCAGGGGCGTGTCCAGGTCGAAAAAACCCACAAGTCCTAGAAAGGAATTTTCACGAAACAAATTACATGTTTCAGTTTTGGAATTTTGGCCCGTTTGCTATCCGCCCCCTCGGCAGTGTTGCTGACACCGGCTCTGATCATAAAGTCCCAGCTTCGTGTTAATTGTGGCCTCGCGTGCCTTACTAGCTTGCACACCTCTAGCTTCCGTGAGAATTTCATATCAACGTGTGTTTTTTTGTCAGTTTGTTTAGCTAGCTACCAAGATAGCATGGGCTGATGTCAGGTTTGGGCTGTAAGGTGTTTACTTTCTTGGTTTAATGCGCGCCAAGTTCCCCCTTCGCCGCAATAAGTGTTAAAATTGTAATTAAATACTGACAATATTCTAGAACATTTCAATCTCGCACATAATCGAGCTATGAATTATGATATACTTGTAAAATCCTTAAAATCCTTATGCATTGTGTGAATCAACACCACATGCTTAAAACGCGCACTGGAGGGGGGTCTCGGAGGCCCCCCACCTGTTTTTCCAAGGTGGCCGAAGAACCGCTCGTAGCCGAAACACGATACTTTGCAACATTAAACAGCATTTCATAGCGCGTTGATTGGTGAAGACTGTTCCCACCAGAAGACGTTACTCGGCCACATTTGAGAGAATTCATGATCGCGTCGATTGGTAAATGAGTTCGAATGTCAGTTAATATTTTTTAACTTAGAGGCTTTCAAAGTCAGACCTATATTCTGAGACCATCGTAATCGCGAGTTCGTACCAGTTTGTCTACGCCGTAGACGAAGAAGTGACGTAACAGCGTTGAATAAACAGGTGATATGTCAAGGTCAGCCCACACGAAGGTCACGGTCAAGTTCAAAGGTCAAAGTCATTGATCCCAGTGTTCCGGTCAGATGGCATAATTCAGTGGTACGTATGCTTCGCTATGACTTCATAATTAAGGCTACTCAGTGTCAACTACACCTGATATTTCGCACCTTGAAAATAACACTTTAAGGCTCACAATGACGCCTCTTTGGGGCGAACATGACAGCCGCTGGTTGAAAAGCCTCTCACGATCGCAAATCCCAGATCTGCCTCTGACTGCTGTGTACGAACTCCGCTGCAGTTAATTGTCCATCGTCGGAGATGATGATGATGATGATGGTGATGATGGTGATGATGATGATGATGATGATGACGATGATGATGATGATGATGATGATGATGATGATGAAATTTAACGGGATTTTTAACGGTAATTTATCAAATTTTAACGGGAACGAGGTCATTCGCCAATCTAGCTTGTATCGACGCAATGAAATCGGTAATCGATGCTGAGTTGGTAGTCTGCACTTTTTTGCAAGTGATGAAGCGTCGTTCCCTTTGCAAACCTCCACTGTCCGCATCAGTCGCAGAAAAGTTGAACGAGTACCTTTGTACAGTTGTATAACGTCGTTGGGTGTCAGCAGCATAAAAGCGGCGATGCCATATTTGATTGCTCTTTACGGTAATTTTGGTTGCGGCTGGAGTAGAACTAATCTCTCTAAATTACTCCGTTATTTCTTATATTTTGTATTTGCAGTATTAACAACTTGCAGCTGATTTCTTGGAATTTCTTGAAAGAAATTTCAAGAAAGGCTGGAACTTGAATGTTTTGGCGATTTGGGGGCGCAAAGAGTGATGGCTGTCTATAAAAGAGAGTCGTCGACTCTACCGGTAACATGGACTAGAAAAAACAAAGATTAATGGAGTACCTACCACAACTTACCCGTCGGGTGAAGCCATTGTGCGTTTACCCACACACGCACATACAGTTATCTCGATAAAACGGCAAGGAAAGGCATGTAAAAAACAGACTAGGATTATAAAAGAAGATACTGGTAAAACAAAAATAATCCAGACGGCTGTGGATGACGGGCTCACGGGCTCACGGACTATCTTCCACCATCCATAAGGTGTCACCATCCCGCGTGGAGCCCGCATGGAAAACAAGATCGAGGGAGAGGAGTGTCCTAACACTCTCTCCCTCGTAAAGGGACTGGAGTGAAGGGGGATTGGAACCAGAGTTGTGCGTTTCAGAATTTTCTTGAGTCGACTCAGCTCAAGTGCTGAGAGCAGTTGACTCAACTCCGACTCAACTCATGATCAAGAGTTTAGTGAGTCGGTTCAACTACGACTCAATGCTGAATTCATCCGGCTAAACTCTGACTCAACTCACGACTCAGCTCAACTCAAACTTTGACTCGTTTTCAAAATAAATTAAATAAATGATAAATATAAAAATCATATTTAGAAAATAAGAAATAACTCAATAAACCAACAAATAACAAGCTGTTCAAAAAGTCTGACGTGAAGCGGAAGATTGATAGAAGAAAAAATAATTGATATTCAAACGTTTTTTAACAATTAGCCAGCAAGCATGAATAACTTTTTAATTCTTCCAGACTGTCACCGCCCAAAAAAAGCTACCACCTGCTGCAATTATTTCTAAAAGGAGCATTGCATATTAAACTAGGCAAATGAAATGGAATGAAACCTCAAAGGGCTAGGGTTACACCAACACAGGCAAAAGTTTAGCCTCCATACTGTCAAAAGAGGTCCAAACTAAAACACATGATATAAACTGTATTTGTAGGGAGGGTATAGGTGTTGTTTTTTTCTGTTAAAAAACGATGCTAGGTAATTTTTATAAATAAAACATTACATAAACATAAATTAAAAATTACTATTCCATGAATTTAATCAAAAGTTAAGCAATAATTACTAGAGTATCTAGTTGCAATTACTAATTCTAAGAACTACACCAAACCCTAAGAAAAAGTATACCATATATGACAAAGGACAATATAAATGGAAATTCTATCAACGTGTTAAATCTCAATATATATTCATATTTTAAACCCAATACCATTTTTAGCTTGAGAACCTCCAATACAGTACATACCTCTCGCTCTTCAAAATTGGAGCACGATTTCATAGAAAATTTATATAATGTATGGCTTTCTAAATAAAACACGAACGCCAGGCGAGAGTCTCTGATCAGACAAAACCAGTAGCATGAAATAATTCCTCTGATTCTTCCGATAAAGGCGTCTCAACATTTCTGTCCCATCAGAGGTCCAATTTGTTATATGCTAATAGCAGTATCTGCTTTTAATAGGCAAAATGAAAAGAGCGGCGGCAGACGGCGCATTTAGGACAAAAAAAACAATATAACATGTAGGTATACAAATATTTACATGGTTTTATGAATTATCACGTGATGTTTACACTTCTTGCCTTGAGGCTAGTTAAGCGTGAACCTATACTCAGTTGAATTTGTTCTTCAAAGACAGCAATGGCGCATACACTATTCTCAGACGACGACCACTGACGACAGCAACAATCAGCGACGACGATGCGTGTTGTTGGAGTGGTTGAAGCAAAGAAGTAATGTTAAATATTAAAGATGAGAAGTTTTTTGAGAAATTTGAAATTATTTTGTGGTGCGTTCCACCACTTCAAAGCCAGTGATAGGAACCTGTTAAATTTTTCGAGTATATGTATTATTTGTGCCTAGGGATTTCTTCAGACCGGATGGGCCTTTAAAATAAGCAACTGAACCATACAATTATTGATATATTGAAACAAATAGAAACTTTGATTTAAAAAATTGAAATTCTGAAGGGAGAAGGTATTTAAAGGAGGTTAAAGGAGGTTTGCAAAAGGTAGTCAACTTCAAACACTTTAACTTGACATCATGTTTACCTGTTGGGCCAACTTTTTTCGTAAATTAGTTTGACTTGCTGTCTTCACAACTCAACTCAACTCATTGACGTGTTGTGAACCGACTCAACTCAACTCACTTGCAATTTTTTCGACTCAACTGAACTCAACTCAGAGTCAAATGAGTCGGAACCTGAGTTAAACTCCGACTCTGACTCGCGAGTCGCACAACTCGGATTGGAACCCCACTAGGGTGAGGTGGATGGAAGTCCCACCGGGACAGGTGTTAGGGCTAAGCCCGGGAGCTGTAGTTGATGGTCTCAAGTAATACAGTTCAACCTTCTCTCCCGCTCCTGGTATCTGCTGCATTTTTTTCGTTTACTATCGCGTCTCCTAGCAACAGGTCTCGGGTTCAAATCCTGCCGTGTTCTCGGAATATTCGACGTGTTCTCAGAACATAATCCGTGTTCTTGGAACATTCTCGGCGTTTTTGTAGTGTTCTGTATTCTGATAAAAATTCCCCCATTTGGTTGTAGTCGGATACGCCGTAATGACATCAGGAACTGTTGGATAGCTAAACCTATGTAAATGAATATCAAAACAGCTTTTCAGACCTTTTCTTGGCACCATCTACAAATCATGGAGTCATATTTTATGCGTTTAGAGCCTGAGCTTTATTGTTTCCCCAGAATGTCTCGGCCAGCCACCAGAAGTCAAGGAGAATATGGACGTTGCCATGGTTACCACACCGGATGGGCTGCAACAGGCGACTTATACATGTGATGGAGAACTGCATTTCGAAAGTGGTGAGTCAGTAGATGAGGAAATTAATAGGTGAGAAAGTGGGATATATATATATATATATATATATATATATATATATATATATATATATATATATATATATTAGTAAAGGAAGGAAGCAGATGTTGGCGGATACAAGTTTCATTAAATGTGACGGAATATTCAGTGCTAGTTTTTTCCTGATGATGCTTTCAACTTTGCGAAGTAGTTTTTCCCCTGGTTATCCAAATCTGAGAAAATTGTGCTTGTATTTTCAACATGTTCAGGTAATGTTTCATCAATACAATTGACATCTCCAGACGACATGAGAGACATAAGACACACATTAAACATGATTTAGATTTTTTCATTCATATCATCATATCATATCATTTCTTTACTTTGTGCCTTACGTGTCTCATGTCGTCTGAAAATGTCAATTGAATTGATGAAACTTGATCTGAACATGTTGAAAATATAAACACAAATTTATCAGATTTGGATAACCAAGCGAAAAACTGCTCCACAAAGTTAAAAGCCTCACCAAGAAAAAAACCAGCGCTGAATATTCCATCGTGGTGAATGAAGCTTGTATACATATATATATAATATGTTACAGGGAGAGTGCGAAATCCGGGAGTTCGCGAACTCCCTAGGGATTTCGCGAAATCACTGACCAGCCAGGAGTTCGCGAAATCCCTAGGGAGTTCGCGAAATCCCTGGGTGACCAGGGAGTTCGCGAAATCCTGGACTTAGAAGTCAGGGAGTTCGCGAAATCCCGGATAAACACTCAGGGAGTTCGCGAATTCCCTGACATTTAGTCAGCTCAAGGATGACTAGCTAGGATTACGGACTATTGTTCTTATGATTTATTTCAAACAGTAACCGGACATTTTCCGTAAAAATCACGTATAAGGGAGGTTTTAAGCTAAATATTAGGAAGGTCTTAAGCTAAATATAAGGAAGGTCATAATTGTATTGTTGAGGTCGTAGCGATACATTTATCGAGTTTCGCTTATCAATATTGTACTGCAATGTAAAAGTTCAGTTGCTGCTGATTGCAAATGTGGATCACGGGAGAGAAAGACACTGGCCCCTGGCGGTTCCAAAATGCCCTGGTCCACTCCTGAAATTTGGTTCCCACACACTCCCCCCACAGAATACACCTTCGCCCTCACTGTGATTTGGTACTTGGTTATTTATATTCATGATATATTTTATACGTGGATTTAGGGGGATAAAGGGGGGCAGGTGCCCCCCCGATCGACCCTCGGCGCCCTATGAAATGGTCACGGCGCCACTCTGAAATGTCGCTTTCCATCCCCGTCCCTAGGGATGTAAAAATCGGCGCCCACCGATAGGATTTTGCGCCCACCTGATAGGTTTTTCCGGTCAAAAAAGGCACTCCCCTGGTCCGGATGGCGCCCCGCCCTCTCCCCCCCGGGAAGATGCCCCCCGATCGGCAATCTTGGATCCGCCCATGATAGATCTGTATATTTAACAAGCGCATTGACAGGGGGCGGGTACCCGCCCCCTCGGGTTTTTCGGAGACAGCAGAAAAACGGCGGCGCTGCGCGCCGCCGTACTTGGTATGCCTTTTCCCTCATCATTTTTGCAGCTTCTGTGAAAATTTTAAGGATAGGTCATCTCAGGTCAGGTCACCAGTACAGGTCAAGTGACCCGACCTTAAAAAAAGTTTAAGATAGCATAAGTCAAAGCAGGGTGAACTTATCTAATTGAAACTCATATCACATAATGGGCTCACCGAGTTCTCTAAAATATGTTCCGGTATTTTTTATATCGATGACCTAAGGTCAGGGACGAAGCATGACCTCTCCATTTGTAATACATGGGAAATATGGTTTTTACTGAATAACTCAGTAACAGATGGTGATAAAGCGTTTATTTTAGCTGCATTAGACTCGCCTTGGCTTTGCGGTTCTAATGATATGCATTTTATATAATTTGACCCTGACCTGACCTCAGGTCAGGTCAAATATTAGATTTGACCTAGCAAGGTCAAATCATATATCATTCGATTCGGCTTGCTGCGAGGATTCATATGGTTTAAGTCGTTTTGCTCTATCTTTACTTGTTCAGATGTAATGGCCGAAAAACTTAATTTACATGTTATCCCTATGACGGCATGTGACGGCATGTTTTTGACCTCTGGTGACCTTAAATGTGACCTGACAAAAAATGGTTTAAATATTTTCGATGGAGAAGCGGATGGGCTACCCAACGCCGTTTACCGTTTTTTGCTACCTACCGTGGTTCTCGAGATCTTAGGGGGGCGGGTACCCGCCCCCTCGTCAATCCGAAGGTGGCTCAGACCCCCGTCAATGCGCCTGTTAATATTATACATATGCAGTGCATGGAGTCAGCATAACTACCCAGGTATTCAATAAAAAGTGGTCTACGCTATCACCACCTTTCATAATTATGTGACGCTACGGTTATTTTATGTCAAATCTACATCACAGAATAGCGTTACGGTATTTTATGTAGGTTGAATTATTATGGAATTTTATCTACGGATACGATAAAGAAAATGGTACAAAATCCATGGCTTGATCACTAGAATAAATCTGGGTGTAACACAGTTCAAGAAATGGCAGAAATATTTGCGCTACTGAAAAATGGTATAAATGCTCGGCAATGGCGCTACGCACTTACTTTTGAGCAAACCACGCCATCCGAAAAAGAATGTGCCCGACGCTCACATTTTTGAAAACTCATCACGTGTCTTTTAGCTGGTGGTGTCGATGAGGTGCCGGTCACCGAGAGCAATTGCGAAGTCTCTTATGACTATGCCTTTTGATAGCTTAAAATCATCGCAGTCAAAAACGTTTGGTATGAGTCTCAAACTAGTTTCGCGGGATGCAATTTTTAAGACGTGCAATGCCAGGGGTCTGAGCCACCTTCACCCTGACGAGGGGTGGGCTACGCCCCCTGCCTAAAATCTAAAAACTACGCTAGTTAGCGAAAAAGTAAATGGCGTTAAGTAGCACAACCTAAGCTTTAAAGGAAGTGTTCTATGCATTCTTTTGTCGGGTAAAATCTGAGGGCATTGGAAGCCAAACAATGCCACAATATGGATATGGTGATATAACTGAAATACAATTCTTCAGTCCTACCATTTGATGTAGAAGAGATAAAATATATAAGCATTCACTATCTGAAGCTTTTCTGCAAGCGACGTCGAATGATTAATAATGTGACTATTCTAGGTCAAAGCTAAGATTTGACCTGACCTTGGATCAGGTTAATATCGAATTGGGTCAGAATGCATATCATTAGAACTGCAGAAACAAGACAACCCCAATGATGCCAAAATATACAATTTAGCTCCGTTCCCAACAAAATTATGATGTTTAAACCATTTTACCGATACTTTTCCAACGGTGTCATCATGACTCATAATTGACCTTAGGTCATCGACTTCAGAAATCCTAAAAAAACTGTGTACTCAGTCGGCCCTTTATTCAATACGAATTTTAGATTGATACATTAAGCTGTTCCTTGCTTATGTTGTTTTCTTCTTTTTTTGGAGATGATGTCACTTGACCTGCACTGATGTCCTGACCTGAAATGACCTGAACCGAAAATGCTGACAGGAGTTGTAAAAAGCTTCAGAAAAAACTGTACTGGGTACAGCAGCGCTGCGCGTAGCCGTTTTCAAGACTTTGCGAAAAACCCAAGGAGTATGGTTACCCAACCCCCGCCCCGGCCATGCACGTACTCGGTACGAAGTCGCTCAGGTGCACCAACTGTAAGTACCGTTAGATACAAAATTCTGAAGCGCTTCTTTCCAACTCACTTATCCAGCATCTGCAGAGAGATCATTATCATATCACAATCCTCATTACTACACAAAAGAGAAATGCTGCTTATCTGATGGCCATTTCGTATTACTTTCTGGGTAAGGAAAATACAATAATGCTATATTATTTTTTGCATTAAGTTCATTAATGTATTCCAAAACTTTGGCCAATCTTTACAGGTACGGTTCGGCTATACTAAGATAAATTTTCAGAGCTGCAACAACGAAATAATCATTCTGCAAATTAACTTAGACCATATCTCTGTTTTCAGTTTATCAGTATATCAGAAGTGTTATACAGTTTCAGCTACAGCTGAACATAAGCCGACAACTATAGTTGTCGGCATAAGCAGGACACGGAATAATACAATTGTTACGCATATTTGCAATGTGCTATCTCATTGCCTATTGTCATGACCGTGGCTGGAGCACCTAAGCTTGAAGTGCATTTGCTAGCCCGCCGGAATCGACAATAAAATTTATGAAAGCCTTGGCAATGGTCAAACGATGACAGGCGTGCCGCTTCTTACACCGAGAGCCTTTTCGAGGCCGACACTTCCTCCTGTACCAAAGTATTGTTATTGGAAAATTTGTGGACGTCCGTAGTACATTCCAACATAGACATAGCTAAAATAGACCTTTGTGAAAGTATATCAGTTCTTTGTTCGTTTCTTACGGCACAATACTTTCCATCAGGAGTCTGCTTTGTTAAGAAATCAAGATATTCATTACAGATGACAATGAAAAAGTAGTGGCATCTCTAGTTTGTTTTGAGCCCCCCCTCCACACCTACGGTTCATATTGCATAAGCCATGCACCTCGAGGAAGGCTAGTGACTCGAATAGTTCGTCAGCGGGCACAAGGACCCGGTGTGAGGTAGAGCTGAGAGTGTAAAAATTAATTTTCAAAAAATAAATATCAGGCCGACACACATAAAATCAAGCAAATTACAACATAGAAAGAGAAAACATGGACGGGGAGTGTAAAACCAGATCACTGAAGGATCATTCTTCGGATTTAAACTATATGACATATTGGCATGTTAGGGATTTCGCGAAATCCCTGAAAAGCATTCAGGTAGTTCGCGAAATCACTGAAGTTTCAGTGAGTTCGCGAAATCCCTAGTGATTTCGCGAAATCCTGGTCGGCCAGTGATTTCGCGAACTCCCTAGGGATTTCGCGAACTCCCTGGCTGGTCAGTGATTTCGCGAAATCCCTAGGGAGTTCGCGAAATCCCGGATTTCGCACTTTCCCTGTAACATATATATATATATATATATATATATATATATATATATATATATATGTATGTATGTATGTATATATATATATGCTGGAGATGGTATATTCTGTGTCCTCCTAGACGACACAGATATTGTGAATTTTCAGCTGTTGTCATAACATGTTCTAAAGTCAATATTATAACTCACGTATCCGTGTCTTCAGCCTGAACAGGCAATATGCGTGATATGGGTTGCGTTCTTTGAAATATTCTGACGCGAAATCCCAGGGGGTGTGACGTCATGATTTTCCCCGCATTTCGACTGCAGAACGTTCGTGAACGAGGCCGGAATGTGGCGTAAATGGCGAGGTGCGACAGTCTCATTGCTTATTTTGACTTGTGCGCGCGCAAATCTTTCATTTACGTTCATTTAGGTTTTATTACAAGTTGCCAATTATCCTTAAAAACATATCGTGGACCTAACAAGCAGATAAACATTAAAAATCCACGTACTTCCTATTAAGAATTTCGTCCATGGGCGCCGCCATCTTGAGCGGGACTGCTTTTTCGATTCCGAGCGTTCCGCGCGGGGTCCCGGGTAAAGTTAAAAAAACGGCTGTGACGTCACATGTCGCGGAATCCTGGGTGAGAATATTTCAAAGAACGCACCTAATCTGATTGTAGAGTCACATGTGCCGTTCTTTTATATATCCGGTCGCACAGGGAGCGTAGGCCGTATTCTGATCCCTTGTGCACAAAGGACTTTGCAGGGGTCAAAAAGTTGCTGGCGTGTCACCATTTGAAATTCCACATCACGATTGTGTCACCAAACTAAAAAATGCTACCAAAACCCTTATTTCTTTGAGTTGTTACACCGTTTTTCATTGTTTTTGTGTATTATGCTCCCAATATAAACCAGAGCTAAAAGTTCTGATATATTTTTCTAACGTTTGAAGCCGAAGGAAGTGTATGTGAGCAATCAGTAGGGACGGATCCAGGAATTACCAAAGGGGGCCTTGACAGGGGGTCAGGAATAGCTTTGGGGGCTGGACAGTGCAAGGAATATATTTTCATTAAAAACGTATATATATATACATATATATATATATATATATATATATATATACATATATATATATATATATATATATATATATATATATATATATATATTTCGAAGAGCAAAAAAAACTTAACTTCTGTTTTGGGAGGCAGACAACTTTATGAACTCTGGTGGGTCACAAAGCTATGCACCGGCACTAAATACGCTGAGGTCCGCTCAACATTGGATTGGATCTCCACAAATACAGGGATTGACCAAATGTCCGCTAGGATCAGTGATCAGGACCATCCCGAATCGCATCAAATATTCTGTGGCCTGTTTGTATAAAGAGTTACCTATTGCTCCCAAGCAAAGACGGAGGTTGCAGCCACAAAGGGCCGATACCAAAGTGGTAACTGCAAGCAAGGCAGAGGCCGACTGTAGTCAGGCCTAGGTAGACCATGGGGGAGGAGGGCATGAATGTTAGAAGTAGGGGACTGGCTTCGGCCACAACATGTCTGAGATTATCGTGAGGGACCTGGTCGCAAACACATAGGTCGCAAGTGGACCACAGGGGTCCAGAAGCACTTCAGGGGGTCGGATAGTAACAGGAGGTCCGGGTGAACCGCAAAGGGCCCGGCTGGACCCACTGAGGGCCCGGGTAGATAACAGGGGAATTATCTGCATCTGCGGAGAATAGGGCCCGGCTTTGGCAGCAGTGGGCTGGGGGTAATTCAGAGGAGCCCGGTCGCACACTCAGATGTTCCAATTGGACTAAAGGGCGCCCGGAAGCATGTCAGGCTGCCCGGATAGCCACAGGAGGCCCAGCTCAACCGCTGGGGGCCCGGCTTCTACCACAGGGAGCCCGAGTTGAAAACAGGGAAATTATCTGCAACTGCTAAGAATAGGGGCCCGACTTCGGGCAGCAGTGAGCCTGGGATAATTGTGAGGGCCCCGGTCGCAGACTCAGAGGTTCCGAGTGAACCAAAGGAGGCCCAGAAGCTTTTCAGGGGCCCAGTGTAGAGACCAGTGTAGCTCAGGGGTAACGCGCCTGCCTTCTGAGATAAGGGTCTCGCGTTCAAATCACGGGACCAGCTGGGCGCAGGGTTGGCTCTCACGCTTAACCGTAGCCTTGTCCTGGCAATGACTGCCAACCGCCTTGTGCGGCACGGTAGGACATAGAGAAACAGTCATCAATTCCCGGAATTTTTCCGCATATGCGAGGAATTGGGCAGTAGCTTCTGATGTTGGCCAAGGCCAGGAGCCGAAAAGTAAAAAAGGGAACCACTCGGGGAGCCTCCGAGGCCAAAAGCTGGAGACCCGGAAACCAGCATTAGGGAGGGGGTGTTGCGACAGCAACCCTCGGAGATCCAAAACGACAACCATTCGGAGCCCTGAGATCGATTTCAGAGGCCCCGAAATACATTAAAATGGGCCCCTAGACCTGAATTCGGGTGACATTTGGAACAGGGGCAACATAAAACTTGGGTGAGGATTCTTACGCAGTTGGCTTTCAGACAATTATCAATTTTCCGCCGTGCGCCATACTAGAACATTTATGCAGCGTTAGAAGTCCATGGAATTTTTGTGCATTTTCGTAAATACTAAGTAAATACGCTTCCCTTATAGATTTTTTTATTGCAACACTTTCCACTGAACAATTTTCGAATCAAAGAATATTTTTATTAATCCTTAGCACTGTTGGAAGTTTTCCACGATTTCAAAGTAGTCCCATCTTACCTTAAGAATTTTTGCACACTTGTTACCCAAAAATCTAGGGGAAACGTAGAGGGCTTCGACTGGTTCGCCCTGTGTGTTTTGATGACGATGCCACCGCTCTGTTCTGTACGCATCTTTGCGTATGTATTCTGGAGTGGTAAATTTACCCATATGGCCGGAGCTTCCAAATTTTACGCTGTGGTTTCTCGGCGTAAATCAACTTTTATTTACCCTGATTTCGAAGCCTGCGGGGCCTAGCTAAAGCCGCAGGGCTTACCCTGTGGTGGCCCAGCGGCTGCGGCGGGAGGTGTTTCTTTCCAGTGCTTAAGGTCAGCCCAAGGGGGTGGGGCCGATCGCTCCCCCTTTGGATACGCCCCTGGAAATCAGGACCACACATAGGATGCATTTTCCATTTTATCGTTCATGCACGAAAGTCAAGCCAGGGGTAACGCAGCTACACAGCTGACCGAAAGATCCTAGGGTAAGCGGAAGCTAAAGCTGCGGACAGTGGCTAATGGCTACAACCGCGAAGTGACAGAGTTCGCAGCTGCAGCATGGCTCCCCGCGGCCACTGTCGACACCATCGATAGGGAGCTGCGCGCTGTGGCTCGCACGTTCCCAGCATGCCCGCAGCCAACGCCGACGGACCCCTCATGGCGGAGGCAGGTGGCGCGACCAGGATTTGGCTTGGAGCCTAACCTTCAGAATGGACCCTTTGTAGCTTAATGCCTCCCTCCATACCCACCTCTTAATGAGTCAATATTTCTTCCAATAAGCACAGTGAACTTCACCCAGGATTTTCCTTTTAAGGATTGGAAAAGGTGCACTTTATTAATATTTAAAAATAATTGTGATATCTGGATATCTTATGAACATGTCATGGAAGGAAGGAAGGAGAAAAGCTCACCGCTCTGGACGGACGGGATCAGATGAGGAAAGACTTGCTGGTCGCAGCAGAGATCTTCAGAGGTCGCAGTCGGCGGCTCTCACCACTCACCACACGCACTTGTGCCTGCTGAGCAGCGAAATATTCCAATGTCACTTCAGTGATTATTCTTAGAAAATTATAGATAAAGAATCTCGCAGCGAGAGGGCAGCAGTTAAGTGTTACCGCTGAATATTTGCCGTGAAGAACGATATTATCACGCATTAATATGATTGTGATATTTTAAAGGTCATACAGTCACGACATTATAAAACAAACAAATTCGCACACTTGATGTTCATAAACATCTCTCAGATCCCTCCCCCAGCTTGCTCTCGCGCAGCAGTTTCGGGAGACACAACTAGAGCATTGCTCGGGATCGGTGTTCAGGGGTCCATGAGACCGATTCACGGTGACTTCTGAGCGCGATGCTCGAACTGACCTTGCTCACTGAACGAGCACTTCACTTGCTTTGAGCTGACCTTGTTCCTGAAAGCGTAGGCATTGGTCTCGGGGCTCCCAAACTTGACCTCCTGGGACCCCGGGAAATCAGTCTCGGAGGCCCCCGAACATCGGTCTCGAACTCCACGAGCATCGCTTTGGGGGCCCCGAACATCTGCCTTGCTGCCCCAAGAATCGCTCCGGGACCCCCAAAACCTGGTCTCGCCCCTCCCCCCAGAGCGATGCTCGGAACCGATATTCGGGGACCACGAGACGGATTCTCGAGGGATTCCAAGACCAAGCTCAGAGGGACCCAGTGATGCTCGGGAGCCTCCAAGAATGATGTTGAGTGTGGGGGGTGTCCAGGAGACCGATGATCACGGTCTCCGAGTCAAGAGCAATGCTCGGGGGCCTCAGACAGATGTTCGATGCCCCTAAAATGTATACCTTTATCAATCCCAGGAAATCCACCTCAGTGAGCATCATATTCTCAACACAGGCACATCTACCCGAGCACTTTTTCCGAGACCCTCCGATCTTGGTCCCGAGCAGTGGTCTCGGGGCCCCCAAGGGTGATATTCGGGAGCTCCCAAGACCGATATTCGGGTCTCGCAAGACCAATGTCCCTGGCCCCCGGGAGTGATGTTCGAGACCAATGCTTAGGGGCTCCCGAGACTGATTCCCGAGGGCCAAAGATCGGGGGCCCCGAGAAGGATGCTCGGAGCTCCAAGAATGTTCGGGAACCCAAAAGACAGATGCTCAGAGGTCCCCGATAGCGATTCTCTGGGGCCCTCCAAGACTGATTATCGGGGTCCTCGAGACCAAGCTGGAGAGGGGGAGCACCGACAACCATATTCCTGCTTTACAGTGAACAGTAAGCCCAAGAGGAGTCCACGGACCCCCTAGGCTACGCCATTGCCCCAGCCCCACCTGTATCAAACCAAAGCAGGCCCCATGCAACCATGTTCTCTAGTTGTCGGCATGGTAGAGGAAAGGGATTATGTAACTGAATTGACAGCATTTTGTATCTTCTTTCTCAAAACTTACTCCATACTTTAAGAGCTTTTAAAGTCAGTTTTAAAATAGCAGTGGCATAAAAAATAGAGCAAGAAGTCCCAAAACATCTCAGCGTACAAAGAGTGCCAAATGAGGACCAGCACAATAGGCAGCAGGCCAAACATAATTTTTCGATAAAATAATAGTTTCACAGGTGAAAGATTGTGCGATAGCATATTGAGGGATAACATTGTACCTGACCATTCCCAAAATGTGCAAGAGTTTAAGAGTGCAAAAAATATGCAAAATCATGTATACAGTTTTGCATTCTGCACAATACACCTCAATTGAGCCAGATATGTGGGTGAGCTTACTTTCCATCCAATCATGAATATTCCCTTCCTATTTCTATCTAGACAGCTTTCTTAAAGCTGTCATAAAAATTTGCCTGTATTTGATAAAGTTTAAGTGACTTCCCCAATCCCCTCTCCCACAGTCCCAAATGCTTTAAGCCCATTCCAAACCTATACACCTGCTGCTTCAGCAAAAACTAATGACACCTACAATGTTTCACAGACAAGGCAGGAGCCACATTAAGAGAATTTGTTGCATGATTGTAAAGGTATGCTGAATGAAAATATTTTTGTCATTTATCAGCCAGTTACACTGACTCTGTTTTAACTTATGATCTGATGAATGCACTACAGTTCCAAGCAATCCTGTCTGTGTATGACACAGGGAGAAAGAACATGGCTTGTCTAGATAAAATCTTGTTATGGCAGCTCTTTGAACATTTTTAGGTCCATACAGTTGGCCAGCCAAGATCAATTTTCTCTTTCTAAATGCTTAAAATAATATGAATACTAATATCAAGATACATTTTGCAGGTTGTTGATCATTGAACACAGCAAAACTTGCAACAGTTACCATTATGTTGGCTTTAAACATTTCATTCGATGGTTTATTCACATTTATGAAGCATTTTGAATCATTTCTAGAGAAAAGCACATCATGCTAATCATTGCTTAATTTCCCAAAACGCTTCTTCAAACCAGACTTCTATCATTTTTTATTCACTAGCATTATCAAGCCAAGGGATATTGGGAAGGCAAATGTTTTTTTTTAACTGAAGCAGTGGCACTCCTTCCTTCTTTTCCTATATGGAGTAATACACATTTGCTGTTTACCTGCAAATGAAAAGCCACAATAAATCACATATGCTGTCCTCAAATGCCCACAATCACCAACATACTTCACCTATCCACCATGTTAAAATATACATCTGGTGGTTTATCCCTGCTTGCCCCAGCACCACAAGTTCTGCCCCCAAGTATGTTTGTTCCCTGCAGTTTCTTTTGCTGACCCCAATCTGAAAAAAATTTGGCAGACTGCTGAAATTTTACACTCATGGCACCAATATTTCCATGTACATACATACCTTCACCATGGAAATACCTCAAAAATCATTATTGTCACATTTAAATGATTTTATATTTGTGATGCTTGCATGAGTTCGCGGTGGCGCTCACCATCCAGAGTGTGCTAGTGGTGCCCCACAGACAGAAAAAAATCTCAAAATGGTAGGTCTGAATCCATATATGAACATCAATGCTTCACATGATTTATCATATATGCATGAGCTAAGCAGGTACTAAAACTGCTCACTATGCCCAACAACCACCCTAATAAGATGTTGAAACCTGACACAATCTGCTTACCTACTGTTCTTCCCCCACAGACTGCCCCACACTGGTCTTAACCCCCATCCCTACTAGTCATAGCCACCCCCAAAAGCTACCTCCTAAACAACTCAAACTACAAGTTCTTATTCTTGTCATTGTGCCAATCCACAACTTTTTGCAGACTAGAAGTGGGATGTTTTTCAGTTATTAAATCTAGATATTGATGCCCAACACACTCCAAAGATGAAACAAAAAATATTTTTTGCTTCAAGTAGGCACTGCATGATGCAGGCCTGGAGGTCTCTGTGAGTTGATACTGGCACAGCACTACAAGCCCTATATAAAGTCTATGGGGAGACCCAAATTCAGGGGGTCCAAGGGTTGATCCAAGGGGGGCCAAAGGGGCTGTTGCCCCCAACAAAGCCCAAAATAGTGTCTTTTGCCTACCAAAAGATCCAAATTTAGGCCCTTTTAAAATACTATATTTTCAGGATTTCTTGATGGAGCCCCCTCCAAACATTGATTTCGTTCCTCCAAAAGTTGCTCCTGGTTCCGCCAATGAGGGGTCCGACCCCCAAGGATTTCCACGCACGGGCTTAGAGAGATAGGTATCTAGGTACCAGTTACAAGTGCCCCACTTGAGTCCCCGACTCGGCATACCAGTAAGCACAGCGGCAAAGTCTACCTTCACTGCAGAACTTACATGTATTAGGTTTAAACAGTATTTCTATATCATACTTAGTACCAACATACCTGACTGATCAACACCTATACTCTCACCACCTTGCCACCACATGCGGAAGAAAGATAGCAACCGATATTTTCCTTCCTCTTCCTTGCCTTTCCGCTCTCTATATTTTTCCAGCGCCTAATTTATAAATATCTACAGCGCGCGCCTAATGCGGCGGCTGGCGCAGTGCGGTGAAGGCCGAGCCGCTCAGCTGATTCTAGCAGTGATGTGTTCGACCACGGAAGGAGAAGTGAATACGGCTGGTGACATAGCCTGGGGGCAATGGTGACAATGGCACTTTATCACCATTCGTGTCACCAGCCCATGCTGAGAGATAGGCGAGGGCCTGAACTTTTTCGAGCCCAGGATCGAATATGGTTCGAATAATTCACCGCATTTACCAAATATGGATAGTCGAACAAAGCTTATGGCGCAGACGGTTAAAATGGGCCAACCAAGTCAATCCAGATTTTGCAGTGTATGAGAATTAGAGGTGCCATTTTTGTGAATCGACTTGTGACTTTTGTCACCCGGTGGAACTCCAGCTGTCACCATTTAGAATGGCAAAATGGCAACTTTTTCGACCCCTGGGACTTTGCGCAGACAAACAACTTACTCACGCCAATTCGGCATTCTGCTATTCTGTACATAGCTATGCTCGGCGCTAAAACCAACGCAGGAGGGCCGCCACTTCCTGTTCTACGTACAGCCCCCAGCACTTGAATCTGTACTCACTAGGCTCATCTGTTTTTGTTGAAGTGTGAGCAAACTACTGATAGAAGAGTCGTAATTCAAAATTCAGTTTGTATGTTTTGCTCCCAGCTATCGATTACCTGCCCACTAATACTCGGCTGCCTCACGTTTTAGAAATTAATTGCGAAAAACTAAATTGTCACGAGACAGCCATCAACAATGTTTTTTTTTGCAAGTTATTTTCAAACTACGAACCTGGAGCCCGTTTTTGGGACAATATCTAAAGCCAAGGGCAAGACTGTCGTGCCTAGTTTGTACAGATTCAATTGCAGGGGGCCGTAATTATTTTAACCATAACCATTTACCGTAACCATTTTATATACTTACATTGTGCTGTCGCAATCGTTGCTGGAATGGGACATTTACTCCAGAGTCTACCAACCGGCTGAGAGCCTTTGTTCCCTCGCATACCTGATTTGCAAATACGAAATCATGAGGACAGGAGCATCATCATAGACCGTGTTTTTACTTTGGCGATATATGCATTAGGGTGGAGTGAAAAAATCAAAATTATTTGGATCGTTCCTTCACATTGTTTTTCTATTGCGCCAGGCCTTAGGAAACTCAGAAGTGAAATATTTTTGGAAATCGGACTACGGGAACATGAGCAATATCGAGCATTTATGCATGGATGTTTGATAAACTTTTAGCGTTGCAGCCTCCATTGGAAATCTTTGGTGCTAGCGTACGATGGTTTAAGCGCTACCTGTTAGAGCAGATCACGTGCAGTTTGAAGCGTGGGGATAACCCCAAACACATGTTGGAAGTGGAATATAGATCCAAACTAGAGAATTGGTACGTTTTGGTTGCAGTGGCGGGTGCAAGGGGGAGGGGGCAGTGGCTTAACCCTTGCCCCGGTGGCGGGTACGAGCCGCCTTCGCCCCTGGTGGGGGGGGCTAAAAAGACCCCCCACGATCTCAAAAACTAAGAGAGCTAGAAAAAGCGCAAAACGGCAATCGAAAGCTCTTCGAAAATGATATCGAAAATACTTCGGTCATTTTTCTTGTCAGGTCAATATCAAGGTCACCAGAGGTGAAAATAGGTCAAAATCGCTAATATGAGGTGTACAAAGAAAACCTCATATATCTCAGAAACTATGATAGCTAGAAACATTTTTCTAACACCATTCGAAAGCTCTTGAGATGCGCTTTCATTACAGTGGCATTCATTTTCGTGTCAGGTCAAAGCCTAGGGAGCTACAGGTCACTAGATATTGGGCATATTCTTGGGAATGTCGATAGCCACCCATGCATAAGGGCGTTTACTTTTTCGCTAATAGCTTCCAAACCAAACAAGATACAGCCATAGTTTATGCACCATTGCAATCCTCTCGTCAATACGAATCGAATGATATATGATATTGCTATGCCAGGTCAAATTTAAGAATTTGACCTGACCCAGGTCAATGGTCTGACCCAACTTGACCTGGTATAGTCATGATGTATATCATTTGACTTCCAGTGACTATACAAACACTTTGGTGACAAAATAAAAGCTCTATCTTATTTTATTCAAAATTTATAGAGAAAAACACCAAAAATGCTTATTTGACCTAAGGTGACCTTTTAAAGGTCACAAGTAAAAAATTTTGGCATCAGCTCCAGAAATAGGCTAAGAGCAAATCGCAACCGATGTTTGAAGTTGATTCCATCCATACTTACTGAAGAAAGCTCATTTCGTGATTTTCCCCATGTATTGACAACGAGGAGGTCATGCTCTGCACATGACCTTAGGTCACCAATATAAAAAATCCCGGAACAAATGTTGTAGCTCCTGGTGGGCCCAATATGTGGTATGAGTTTCAACTTGATCGATTAACCCTTCTTTTAGTTATGCGGTCCTAAGTATTTTTGAGGTGAGGTCACTTCACCTGGCCTGGTGACCTGACCTGATATGACCTTGAGCCAAAATTTTCAGGGAAGATGTAAAATGATGAAGGAACAGCTAGACCAAGTTTGGCGGCCTGCGCGCCGCCGTTTTTTGGTCACTTCGGAAAAACCCGAGGGGGGGTCTAAAAAGACCCCCACCCGGGCGAAGGTTAAACCCGTTCCCCAAAATGTCTGAGTGCCTATAGTAAATGCATCGCTGGAGGCTTTCCGAGGTAGTGATGGATTCACGGGGAATCCTGCACAATTTCAAGACACTGCAATCACTTGACCGATTTGTATTTCATGGATAGGTTCATGTCATGCTTTGTATCAGATGCTGGCATCAGTTCGTGAAACTTGATCCCCGCCTTAATGTACTTGTTGCGCCTCTTAAACCCTAGCACGGAGCGTGACGCCTCGGTCACTAGTTTTGAGAGAACCTTGCTTCAAGGAATTTAGTGTAACTAGGGGGATTTTTAGCCGTAAATCATGAAAACGTCCTTGATTTCTCTGAAAAATGTACAATGAGCTCACTATTTTGCTTTTGAAATGCTCCTCTACGGTGAAAATTAAACCTCTGCCTGCGGATGACGTCATACTATGGCAACTATTACCATATCCAATAGGCTTCAAGGGCTTCAATTGGCTGATTACTCACCGTGACGTCAGCGCTATCGTCACACCAACAGCTGACAACTGTGTCTACCTGGCTGGGGTATATTTGGGGTACATTTCAGGGAGGTTTTTAGATTTTATCCACGGAAGCTTTGAGTTTCAAGACAAATTATATATTGAATACCTGGTTTTCCTGCATCCTTTACAACTTAGCTATCTCAGTTAAAATAACGTTATATAGGTACCACATTCCCTTTAATTGTAGTGCCGATACATATCAGGAGTCATTTTCCTGCAAATCTCACATGCTATTTTTCTCGCTCCAATCGGCTGATCTCTCTTTCATCAGTCGACCTTTCCGCAAGACGTCCCTCAATGTTAGAAGCTCTGAAACGGGAAGCTCGTCCGATGGGCCAATCAGATCTATGTCCCATACTTATCGCCTGAGTCGCTTACTCCTAGTCCTCGGCATTTTCGGTTTTAGATACAGATGCTTAGGAAGTCGAAGAAATACTTCAGTTCTCGCTTTTTTTAGAGCGACGGCACACAAGTAGCACCTTCCGTGTAGATACACAAAAGAAAATACAGATGTCGATTTGCATTTCCGACAACCTCCTGGTACGTTTTGTGCCAACACTCTCGACGCAAGATCACTTAATATTGCCTCCCCCGTCTTTTCCCAGTGTTTGGGTGTGTCACAATCCAAACCAGCGAAAATGTTGTAGTGACTAATGTGTTGCGAGCGGTAACTTGTCTCTGCGCCAACCTTTACCTTTCTCATCTCTCCAATTTGTGGATATTTCGCTGAGGTGTGCACTGAACATGAAAGCTGGGAGCACCTGGTGGCAACTTAAGCTGCCATACCTTCTGGTATAGTGGTCGTTGCTCCGGTGGTAAGCCATGGCTACTCTCGCCAGCTTCCGGCAACTTAGCCTCGGGCAACTACAGCTGTCATTGGCATTTGCCTTAAAGGAGATTGGTCGGTGAGTCTCTCACATGTCTAACACACAACAGAAAAGTGGTGGGCCCAGGACCATATTTGGGGGGCTAGAGGCTCGGGCCGCCCCCATCACTACTTTGGACAGACTCCAGCTATGCATCTACTATAGGCACTCAGACATTTCGGGGAGGGGGTTTGAGCCAACTGCCCCCCTCCCCCTTGCACCCGCCACTGCAACTGAATTATACCTATCCACTAGCTGGGATCTATTTTCACACCTTGCATGTGTTTAGGGTGATGCCCACGCTTCAAAACGCACGTGATCTGCTCTAACAGTCAGCCCGTAAACCACCGTACGCTAGCACCAAGGATTTCCAACGGAGACTGCAACGCTAAAAAATATTAATCATCCATGTATAAATGCTCGATATTGCTCATGTTCCCGTTGTCCGATTTCCAAAATACTTTCACTTCTGAGTCTCATAAGACCTAGCGCAGTATAAAAACAATGTTAACACGCGCCCCGCTGGGAGGCGAAATTCGCCCCCTCCTGGTTTTTTCCAGATAGCTCAAAAATGAAGAGACGCAGAACAATGAAACTCACGGTACCTTATCCCTGATCAATTTTACAAATCTAAACAAGTTTTTGAGTTAAGGTCATGTCAGGTCAAGGAGCTATTTAGGGTCAAGTGACCCGACCTCAAAACCTAAAATTACGTGTTTGAAGCAGCGCCCAGGAAACATTAGCAGACCGATCAGTTTGAAACTTCCACAATATAATAAGGTCAATTGGGTCTACAAATCTGCTATCTCGGAATTTCGATATTGGTGACCTAAGGTGGGGTCAATTTTTGGTCACCCCATTGTAAGTGTATGGTGAAAAATAGAATTGACTCGTTTTCAGGAAATACTGCATAGATAAGGCTGAAAATCCTTAAACTGTCTATTCTTACCACGATCTTGACCATAAAGTTGAGTTTTTGAGCATCTGACCTCTCAAAGGTCATATCAGGTCACGGGAGCAGAGAGTGATTGTTTTGCCAATAACGTCTCAGTGAATTGAGATAAAGCTCCCATTTGGCTTGCATTGTGTTTATATTGTCACGGGGAGTCGATTGATATGCAACATGACCATAACAGGTCACTCTGTGACCCTGACCTAGGTCGAGGTCAGGTCATTTTGACTATTTGACCTAGCAAGGTCATATCCTACATCATTCGATTTCCCGCGATGAGAGGAATCCCATGATGCATAAATATTTGCTCTAGCTCCCCTGAGTGCAGATCTAGAGAGGGAAACGTACACTGCTCTGTTGTAAGCCTATGGAGCATTCTTTGACCTATGCTGACCTCAATATTGACCTGACATAAAAAATATTCCTATAAATTCTCTTTGTCTTGTCAAGAGCTTTCGAACTCCGTCCGTAATTTTCTTTTAGCTTTCGTGGGAAACGAGATACGGAGGGGGGCGAAAAACGCCTCCCCCCCAGCGGGGCGCGTCATGCAAGGGACCCAGCGGGGCGCGTGTTAAGGAACGATCCATATAGTTTGAATTTTTTCACTCCATTCTAATATGCATGTCGCTTGATATGTACAAAATAAGTGTACTTACCAGTCAGGTACGAATAATGTTCCTTACCAAATGGAAACCATTATTTCGTGGGAGTCAGCATGGCATGGGAAATTGGATGTGAATGAGGGAACGGAATGGGATGGAGTGGTACGAAATTCTTTCCAAGTTTCATTCAGCATGAAACGGGCGCGAAACTTACTTCTGGAAATTTTGCACAAAAAAATGTAATCGGATGTAAGGAAGATAAGAACAGACGTATTACATACCTACGTTTTGGGCGACGGAATAGGACGGAACAGGCTGAAATCGGATAGCATGGTGTAAATGTTTGTTAAAGTTGTTGTGTAAAAACTTGATAAGTCGTGTTCTATGCTAATCTCCAATATTGAATTTTACAATTAACACGCGCATTGACGGGGGTCTGAGCCACCTTCGGATTGACGAGGGGGGCGGTTACCCGCCCCCCTAAGATCTCGAGAACCACGGTAAGTAGCAAAAAACGGTAAACGGCGTTGGGTAGCCCATCCGCTTCTCCATCGAAAATATTTGAACCATTTTTTTGTCAGGTCACATTTAAGGTCACCAGAGGTCAAAAACATGCCGTCACATGCCGTCATAGGGATAACATGTAAATTAAGTTTTTCGGCCATTACATCTGAACAAGTAAAGATAGAGCAAAACGACTTGAACTATATGAATCCTCGCAGCAAGCCGAATCGAATGATATATGATTTGACCTTGCTAGGTCAAATCAAAGATTTGACCTGACCTGAGGTCAGGTCAGGGTCAAATTATATAAAATGCTTATCATAAGAACCGCAAAGCCAAGGCGAGTCTAATGAAGCTAAAATAAACGCTCTATCACCATCTGTTACTGAGTTATTCAGTAAAAACCATATTTCCCATGTATTACTAATTGAGAGGTCATGCTTCGTACCTGACCTTAGGTCATCGATATCAAAAATACCGGAACATATTTTAGAGAACTCGGTGAGCCCATTATGTGATATGAGTTTCAATTGGATAAGTTCACCCTGCTCCGACTTATGCTATCTTAAACTTTTTTTGAGGTCGGGTCACTTGACCTGTACTGGTGACCTGACCTGAGATGACCTATCCTTAAAATTTTCACAGAAGTTGCAAAAATGATGAGGGAAAAGGTATACCAAGTACGGCGGCGCTGCGCGCTGCCGTTTTTCCGCTGTCTCCGAAAAACCCGAGGGGGGCGGGTACCCGCCCCCCCGTCAATGCGCGTGTTAAACGGTAAAATCCAGACCTTTCCACACCACTGCACTGAACAAACTGCACTGCCCTGAATCTAGCATGCCTTAGATTGTTCTATCGAATTCTCCATTGCTGGAGTATGTTGTGTCTGTTTACTTTCACATTTGCGCTCCATCGGAAAACATCCATCTGCTCACACTGGAAAACTGGAACTAAGAGCTGGTTTATTCACGGCAAAAATCACACAAAAGAAATCCCCTCCTGTACAGAGCAGGCACGAAAACTTGAGAGAGAGACAGAGAGAGAGAGAGAGAGAGAGAGAGAGAGAGAGAGAGAGAGAGAGAGAGTCACAATGACAACTATATCCTTCTACACTCGTCTCGGAACGGCAGTAATTAATACACTTGTCATGGAGGTAACAGGAAATACAAGCGAGAATCTCCCATCAGCAGCCTAGTGGGCGAGAACTTTTTCCGTAGGCGACTGGGTCACCGGCGCCGACTCCGGATCCTGACCAAATGAACCAATACTTGTTTTCGAACTTGGTCTCATTAGCATAACCGCCTTTTTCAATGCAATAAATCTATTATACTTATTTTGCCAGCACAATCTCTTATGTTCCCAGCAATCATCTTTGTTGGCACCGTTATAGCCATGCACACCGTTAAGAAACAAGACCCGGTAGCAATTACCGAACCACCATCCACCACGGTATTTGTTGGCGCATTTCCGCGAAATGCCGCGATCGTAGGTTTTGAATCTTCTTCCATTAAGATAGTCCAGAGTTGTGCGCTTCGTATTACCACGGAATTTGCCTACCCTCAGTCTATATCCGTCAGCCTCGCTAGTCACTTTGAAGTTCTGGTACACTGCATACATATGGTTGCCGTCATAGTCGATCGCCTCGATTCGCAGTTCGTATTCGCGATCCAGACGAGAAGTTAGTCTCCAAACGTGCTCCAGTCCCCACCAGAACTCGCCGGAGAGGGAGCCAAAGCCCCACTTGTAATTGTCCCAGCCAACGTGGAAGTCGACTTGAGTTTGGTATGGATATTGCTCCCGCCGTAGAATAACAATCCATGCAGCTCCATTGTTCGACATGTTACAGTAAGTTGGTATGTTTCCCAGCCCAGATGACGTCATATACACACCGGATTTGGGAACAAATTCATCGCTACAGTCACTAGGGCCTGGAGCGCAGCTGCATTTGGTATTGGCTGCTGCCCCAGCACAACAGAGCAGAATAATGAAACAGCAGACTGTGGACGTTGCAATCTCGGACACGGGCCTTAAACTCATCCTACTTGTTTAAGATAGGAATCTGGTCGCAATGATAATCGTTAACTAATCCGTCTTGTGCCGATGCTTGGAATTTAGTAGTCTTCTTCTAGATCAGGTCTGTTAAAATTTAGTTGCTGAAAATGCATGACATCTCTTCCTTAGAAATTTCGATGGGCTTGAAACTAAGACACAGAAATGGAAAAACTTAACGCAAAACAACTTATGCTAATTTAGGCACTTTTTCTCTTGCATACAGAACAAAACAAAAAGCAAATCCAAGCGAAACTAAAAGGGAAGCTTTGCATCAGATTCGTGGTTTAGGAAAAGTCTCGTGCTCAATTTGTGCTGGTATTTGCATGATGTAAACCTTACTGAACTTATGCACCCACTGCCAGGTTTAGTTCGCTTCTGTGCCAGGTGAACATTGAAAATGTTTTTTAACGTGAACTTCATACTTTTGCATAAGTCTGTCCCAAAGCTAGCCAACGTATTCACCTTACCACCTTGACAGTGAGTCCCTCTGTAAGACAGGGAGGATCTAACATTTCGCTGGCGCTGGGGAAAACCAGTACACAGAGCTGTTTTGCGACTTGCATGATTCTTTATGATTTCCTTTAAATACACTTGCTTAATCAAGGAACATTTTTTCTCCCAGTATTCTTATACTGTAACGCTTAGCTTTGCTAAGGATCTTCAACTTAATTGAATATTAACACGCGCACTAGAGGGTTCCTAAAGTGCCCCCCTATTTTCCAAGGTGACCGGAGAACCGTTTGCAGCCAGAAAATGTTACGCGACTACATTTGAGAGAATTTATGAACACGTTGATTAGTGGTAAAATTTGAAAATCACTTACTAATTATTTGACATGTAGACTTTCAAAGGCAGACCTATAATTTGAGAGGGTCGCAATCGCCCGTTCGCACCAGTTCGCCTGCAGTGTACACTAGAGGACGCCGCCAAAATCAAAAACCTGTTTGCTGTTCGTGCCCGGACATATTGGGTTTTAAAGCAGAATTTTAAGTAGGATTTTACGATTTTTTTCTAATTTGAACACATTTTGGCGCCGGAAAGTACGTAATGATCTAAGCGCGGGAAAGTAATTTCCTTCGTATAAAATGGCAGAAATGTTGATTTGCGATTGCTCTTTTTTCTAAGGAAACGAGTGGGCAAAGGCAATATCTTTACAACTTAAATGATGTTTTCATCCCCAAATATATAATGCCCATAACTAAATTCGTGCTCAGTCTACCTGGCACTTTTCTACTTCTGGACCGTGAGTTCATTAAAAAAACATTATATATATATATATATATATATATATATATATATATATATATATATATATATATATATATATATAGATATATATATATATATATATATATATATAATTTGTATTTGTATAATTTGTATTTGTATTTGTATAATTTGTATATATTTCTAGTTTTATTTCTGAGATACATGTGGTAACAGCAGAATGTTGGCAATACATGTTCTATATTTCATTCAGAAGTTAATATATATTCAATGCTCGCACACAAATAGTTGTGTGGTGACACTAAAAGCTTATTTTTATGAGGGCGGTAATATGAGCGAATGTCATCGACATGCTGACACTGTAAATCTCACTGACATTTTACTAAAACACTGACATAATGTGCCTCTTTGTCTTCACGTGCATTGACGGAGGGGGCGGGTGCCCGCCCCACCCCTCGGGTTGTTTGGAGGAAACATAAAAAAACGGCGGCGCGTAGCGCCGCCGTACTTGGCGTGATTTTTCTCTGATCATTCTTACAACTTTTTCCAAAAACGATTGCTTTGTGCTGTGCTGTGACTGCATTGTTAAAGCTATACAGTGTCAAAATCAAAGGCATGGGTCAAGGTTAAATGTCTTTTTCAAGGTCCAACTCTCATTTCTCGCACAAAGGCTGGTATAGTGTCAATTAGATTGAACATTATTCTTTGGAATATGCAATATTGTTACATCACAGGTCAGTGACAATGAGTTGGCCTTGGCCTCAAACTTTCAGAGAACATTGTGTGGGACCAGTAAATGGACGGGTAAAACGTTCATATTTATTAATTATTGTTAGAGAGACCATTGACCAACATTATCTGTGTTTGTCAGCGTATGTTATATCTGTAATGTTAATTGCCTGTAGCATTGCACTTCTTTTAACTGGCGCAATAGCTCTGACCACAGTGTCAAGAAGTCTCACCCAAGCTCGTACCGGGGCGTATAAGACTATCATCTACTAAGCAAATTGACCAAGCAATGTCTTAAACTAATCATGCAGGGCTAAAGAAGCGTTTGAGCATACATCTTGCGAAACCAAGTTGTTATTACCAACACCGGCTTTTGAGTGGTACTGTGTGTGAGGATAGCATGCGTTTTAAGCCTCCGGTCCGGGCTGAGTCCCGGCAGAGCCTCTGAATAAGTCGATCTGATCCCTCCCAACAGGGTGAGAGTTGGCGGCACGGTGCAGCCTTGGCAGTTGGTGCATCGTTAAACCCCCGCTTTATTGGTTCTGTGTGCTTTTATGCCACTCTTCTATATAAACTGAGCGCTGTAGGCGGGCAACGTCATCTATGGTTGACAAATGGAACTATTATATGACGATTTTAATGTCTACCGTAAAAAGGTGATCCAATACGTGGCTAGACTAGAAGAATGACTCGGATATAAGGGGCCACTCATCTGCGCTATTTTAGTTTTTTTTCGCTTGTTCGTGTTTGTAACACTTTTTAGCTTTTATATCTGGGTATGGGTGATACATCACTGCATGCTTGTGTATCATTTTATCTTTCACCTATTACGCATTATGTATATTCTTACAATTATTTTACTGTTTCTGCTTTCTTAGAAGGCTTTAACCAGTGGGCGCCTCTCGTGTAAATATGATTATTGTTTGAAGTAATGTAATAACGTAATTAGCCCCTAAAGATAAATCTAAACATATGAGAGGACAAAAATTCTATAAACTTCTTGCGAAACCACCCAATCTACAATACAGGTTACGGAATGGAGAACAAACTGCATAACACAACCTTACACTATAATAGGCTGATTTTCTTGCTCCCTCGCAAATTCACACACTTCTTGTTGCTGCTAGCAGTGCTGTCATGTGCGTTGAAATCGGGGGTCAGGGCACGTGCCCACCTAATTACAAATCAGGTAGGACGCCGCCCTCACCCCAAAAATGAACATCGTCGTTTTTCCATGTTCGCCCTGTTACCTACCTAATTCCATATTAAGATGTAAAAGTGCGTCGCCGTTAGTGTTTCATTTGTGGCCGAAATTCTTAGAATTTGCTGATGCCCGCGCCATTACCAGTCCGGGGTCCTCCTGTAAAAATTCCGCAGTAACAAGCCTGAGCATGTTTCGAGACAGTGTCTTGGCCTTTTTTAACAGTCGTTTTGACAGAATTGAACTTTGGCTCCGAGTTCATCAAGCTCATACAAACGCAATACCTAAATTCCTCTAACTACGCTCGCGTTTTAATGAATGGTTTCTTAGGTGAAA
This sequence comes from Lepas anatifera, assembly GCA_034440635.1. Classification (NCBI taxonomy): domain Eukaryota; kingdom Metazoa; phylum Arthropoda; class Thecostraca; family Lepadidae; genus Lepas; species Lepas anatifera. Next base: position 76,642 of record JAOTON010000288.1, on the reverse strand, counting down.
AAATTTGTTTGCACCGTGGAATTCGCCAAGGTGACCCTGCTTCTGGATACTTATTCATACTGTCTGTCCTCGTATTAGGTAATCAAATTAAACAATCAAAAAATCTGTCAGGTATTAAGCTTGCACCCGATTTGGAAATAAGAATGAGTCAATTTGCTGATGACACAATTCTCCTCCTAGATGGATCAGATAAGTCTATTGGAGGCGCAATTGGTGAACTTTCTGAATTCTCAAAGTATTCTGGATTGAAGCTAAGTTGGGAGAAAACTTGTTGTATGCCAATTGGATCAATGGAACAAAAAGACCTAACTCAGCAATATTGTTTCAAATGGGTAGATCAGATAAAAATCCTCGGCATTATATACACTCGAACTAATTGTAACATCACCGAACTCAACCTAGATAAAAAGTTGCCAGCTTTAGAGAAAGAAATCATCCAATGGAAGAGACGCCATATAACACTGCTTGGAAGAATTACCGTGATAAAAGCACTACTCCTTTCGAAGCTTGTCCATCTCTTAACAGTGCTACCAAACCCATCTTCTAAATATGTCAAAAAGATTGAGCAAATGCTGTTTAAGTTTCTTTGGAATGGCAAGCCTGATCAAATTAAGCGTTCAAAAATTATTCAGCACTATGGAGCCGACGGCCTACAAATGATAGATGTCCACGCATTTATACTTAGCCTCAAACTGTCCTGGATACGGAGAGCCATGGACTCATCCGCAGACTGGGTTAGAATTGCGGAACTGGAGATACCAGAACCGGCAAAATTGTTAATGTACGGGAAGAAAAAAATTCGACAAATTCAGAGCAAGGTCAAAAACCAGTTTTGGGCAGATGTGCTGCAGTCGTTAATCAATTTCAATCATGCGTATCAACCGGTGCTGGAGGAAATACTTACGGAACCAATATGGTATTCTGATATGACTAGATATAAAACATCGTGTGTTAAAGAATGGGACAAAAAAGGGCTTAGATTTATAGGGGATTTAATTAATCCAGAAAATGGTAATATACTCACTCGTGAAGAAATCAAACTTCAATACCAAATTTCTATGACATTTTTGTGTTATGAGGCGTTAATAAGAAGCCTACCAAATGTGGTGAGAAACCATGGCATTCAGATTCCCTTCGAAAGACCAAACATCCCACAAAGATTAAAGATTTTTACACACAAACATAATTTAAATCGCTACTGCTATAAACAACTTGTAACATTCAAGGATGCAAACAGTAGCAATAACACGCTTCAACAAAAATGGGAACGAGATATTGGATTCTATCAGCCTGGAACCCTCTTAGAGCTAAAAGTTGTCACCAAAGGATCCTATTTTCTATATCTTCATTATCGAATAACAAATAGAATCATAACCACTAACCGTTTCTTGTATACAATAGGCCTATCTACAACTTATTCTTGTACCTTTTGTTCTAATAGTATCGAAACAATAACGCACCTATTTTGGAATTGTCGAGTTGTTCAACAGTTTATTCGCGATATACAAAACAAGCTTACAAATGACTTTCAAACAACGCTTCCAATAAATCAACAGTCCTGGTTTTTCTTAGGACAATTAGATCTGATTCAAAAATTAATCGTAACGATATGCAAATCAGTCATCTATAAAGCGCGCAACAATGGCGTTAGGCCTGAGCTGGCCCATTTTATGAACATTTTAAAATGTGAGGCAAAAAAGAGCTAACTATTAATTGTATGAAAAACACATTAGAAACATTTGATAGAAGATGGAGTGGGCTCGGCCGAATCGTTGACTATGTAGAATTCCGTAACCAGCCTTCTTAACATTCTTAACATTACTACACATTCTGTTAATTTCTGAACATTTACCCTGAATTCACACGCTACATAGAGTGCACATATTCACAACGCACACACACACACCTGAATGGTTTCGTGGCTCGCCGTGTTAGTGATGAGTTAAAAAATACAACAACATAGGTAAGGGCTGTTCCTGTCATGTTTCTGCCATATTCGTGTGTACTATACACATTGTTCACTGATTGTGTGAAATAAATGTGGAAAAAAAAACAAGCCTGAGCATGGGCGCCGAAAGTGGGGATGGGGACGGGTCCTCCCTGCTCGCCAACCAGGGGGATTTCGGGTCCCCCGATTTTTGGGCCCATCGCCATTAATGCTGTCAGGTGCCGAATATGCTCGAAATTCGCCTACCCCCGGTCAGCACCAGCCCGGGTCTGTCCCCCCCCCCCTATAAAAAATCCGCGGCTACAACACTCAGAACTGCGAGATTCACAAATGGCTACTGTTCTCTGTTGACAGGGGAGAACACGGAGACGCTGAGCTGTACCAAGGATGGCTGGGAGGCACAGCTTGGCCAGTGCAACTGTGAGTCAGTCCCCTGGACACCAGGGTGTGACGTCATCAAGGCTCAAGAAAATCCCTTGCCTGTGATGAACATGACAAGTTTTACCAAGTTTTGAAAACATTTGTCAGCCCCCAAAGTGCAAAAAGGTCTACACACATATATCGTATATATATATATATATATATATATATATATATATATATATATATATATATATATATATATATATATATATATATATATATATATATATATCTTGGAATAACTTGGCAGGATATGATGTTTATCATTTAGAACCATAGCGGTCACATTTAGTCAAATATAGTCATGTATAGTCATTTATAACCATGAAGTCACATTTAGAACCATAGCGCTAGGGTGACTGGAAACTGAGCCTGCTTGTTGATGTTTATGAATATTTTGGCATGTGTTGATGTGACGGAGCACCACATCAACACATGCGACTAGAACACAACCGCCGACTACTCCGAAACGACCTCGAGTCCAACACTAGAATATTGCTACGAAACAACGACCCAAAGTGACTAGAGATTTCCGAAGCGCTGCTCATCAAACAAGCCCGGAAATAAACAAACAACTCAAGTCCTACACAAGATTAGAACTATTAAAAAACTAAGACCTAAACAACAAGCCTAGACTGAGGATGCGAACACCAACCAACATGCAACCTCCTGATTTAAACCAAGAAATCAAAGAAAAAGAATTTTGAAACCTAACCTTCCCAACTCGAATCAAAAAGTGCAATTATGTTTTATGTATTCTGTGTGTGTAACATATTGTACTTTATGTAATTTTCTGAAGATGGTGAATGTACACCGAAACGTAAAAAGGCATTAAATGGATACCTTTGCTAACCAAATATTTAAACTAACTCAAGAACAGCGAAAAACATGGAGAGAATTGGAGCGAGAAACGAAAAAAGCTAATCAACACTAAATATTCCTTGGTCTTCAACAAAACATGTAATTATGAACATGTAACATGTATTTGCTTATATATATATATATATATATATATATATATATATATTTCATTGAACTTGACGGCGTACTTCGTTTTGATAAGCTTTTTGTATAAATGCTCTAAGAATTGGATTGTTTTCTTCTTTTCATGACTGACTTGAACAACGATCTTATTAAAATACATTTCATGTTTTAAGCTTTCGAACACCAAAAGTATTCATGATCACAAAGTTACGATACATGTGCCTATCTAAACGTTTTAGTTTCTGAGATTTAAAATTCACAAAAAAATCAAATACCAATTCATTGTGCACAGTCTGGGAGTATACTTCCAGTATAGAGACCATTGAAATTAAAAGCAAATCATCCTCCGACTTTCCTGAAAATGCAATGTTAGGGAAATTTAGAAAACGTACAGAACATCAAATATCACATTTTACCATTTAATACTTTTTTACATTAAGTCACATTTAGAACCATAGCGCTAGGGTGACTGGAGACTGAGCCTGCTTGTTGAGGTGAGGAGAATATTCTCGTATGTAGAGGGCCTCAGTCACCCAGATCCTTCTATGGTCTTCACAGGTCTCTATGATGTGGGTATTGTTGACCAGGTCTTTCCGTGACAGGCTCCGTCCCTGTTCTTGTTGGACGTGCTTCTTTATGGCTCGTTCTTGACGGTGCATTGTTAGCCTTCTTGACAACGGAGTGGTTGTTACGCCAATGTATTTCCCAGTGTTGAGGCGTCTGCAACCGTCCTCGGGGCAATCATACTAGTAGATGACATTGGTGCGTTGGAGATGGCCATTTCCTTTCTTCCTTAGTTTCTTGTTATGCACGTTGTTAACCATAACGAGGCTGGATGTTTTCGTTGTTTTATAGTATATTAAGATGTTCAGTTTCTTGTTGGGGTCGACGCACTTCACGTGAGAATGGACGATGTTTTGGATGGTTTTTTCTTCTACTCTGTAGGCGGTGTTCATTTGGGAGCTGTAGTATAGGGTGATGTCTTGTCTTTCATTTTTCTTCTTTGTTCCTGAGTAGGTTGTCGAGCTGGGTCATTATTTCTGCATCCACTTGTCGGTTACCATATCCGTTGTTGACGAGTATTTGTTTAGATCGGTCGAGTTCTGCATGCTTTTTTCCCACGATGAACAGTGGGAGAGGGCGCGGCGGACGAAGGTTCGTATAACGCTAGCCTTGTATCGGTCCGGGCACTCGCTGCGGGCGTTTAGACCGTTTCCGTCATCCGTTTTCTTGCGATAGACTAATGTTAGGCATTTTCCATCGGTGACTTCGATCCAGACATCGAGGAATGATATCCGATTGTCTTTACTTAATTCATAAGTGAAGCTTTCTGGACCATTCTGGAAAAGCTTTTAACACGCGCATTGACGGGGGTCTGAGCCACCTTCGCTTTGACGAGGGGGTGCGGGTACCCGCCCCTCCCCTAAGATCTCGAGAACCACGGAAGGTAGCGAAAAACGGTAAATAGTGTTAGGTAGCCCATCCAGTTCCCCATCGAAAATATTTGAAACATTTTTTGTTAGGTCACATTTAAGGTCGTGAGAGGTCAAAACATGTCGTAATAGAAATAACATGTAAATTAAGTGTTTTGGCCATTACATCTGAACAAGTAAAGATAGAGCAAAACGACTTGAACTATAGGAATCCTCGCAAGCCGAATCGAATGATATATAATTTGACCTTGCTAGGATTTGACCTTACCTGAGGTCAGGTCAGGGTCAAATTATATAAAATGCATATCATTAGAACCGCAAATCCCAGGCGAGATAGAGCAAAACGACTTGAACTATAGGAATCCTCGCAAGCCGAATCGAATGATATATAATTTGACCTTGCTAGGATTTGACCTGACCTGAGGTCAGGTCAGGGTCAAATTATATAAAATGCATATCATTAGAACCGCAAATCCCAGGCGAGTCTAATGAAACTAAAATAAATGTTGTATCACCAACCGTTACCGAGTTATTCAGTAAAAACCATTTTTCCCATGTATTTCCAGCGGAGAGGTCATGCCTCGTAATTGGCCTTAGGTCATCGATATCAAAAATACCGGAGCATATTTTAGAGAACTCGGTGGGGCTATTATGTGATAGGAGTTTCAATCGGATAAGTTCACCCTGCTCCGACTTATGCTATCTTCAACTTTTTTTGAGGTCGGGTCACTTGACCTGTACTGGTGACCTGACCTGAGATGACCTAACCTTAAAATTTTAACAGAAGTTGTGAAAATGAGGCAAAAGTTATGCAAAATACGGCGGCGCGCAGCGCCGCCGTTTTTCTGCTGTCTCCGAAACACCCGAGGGGGACGGGTACCCGCCCCCCCGTCAATGAGCGTGTTAACGGTGTACATCACAGAGTCCCCATTCAAAGGACCGGATGGCGCCCTCTATTGCCAGAAATCGGGTGTGGCCATGGGTTGTCCCCTTGGTCCGCTCTTTGCGGAGTTCTACATGTGTCAAATTGAAAACGCAGTTCTTGGTAACGAAGAAAACCTACCGGAACTGTACATGCGATTTGTTGATGACGTCATCATCAGCGTCACAGATGAAGAACATCTCATTACCCTGAAACAGAAGTTGGAAGAGACGTCCGTCCTAAACTTCACTTACGAATTAAGTGAAGACAATCGGATATCATTCATGGATGTCTGGATCGAAGCCACCGATGGAAAATGCCTAACATCAGTCTATCGCAAGAAAACGGATGACGGAAACGGTCTAAACGCCCGCAGCGAGTGCCCGGACCGATACAAGGCTAGCGTTATACGAGCCTTCGTCCGCCGCGCCCTCTCCCACTGCTCATCGTGGGAAAAAGCATGCAGAACTCGACCGATCTAAACAAATACTCGTCAACAACGGATATGGTAACCGACAAGTGGATGCAGAAATAATGACCCAGCTCGACAACCTACTCAGGAACAAAGAAGAAAAAATGAAAGACAATACATCACCCTATACTACAGCTCCCAAATCAACACCGCCTACAGAGTAGAAGAAAAAACCATCCAAAACATCGTCCATTCTCACGTGAAGTGCGTCGACCCCAACAAGAAACTGAACATCTTAATATACTATAAAACAACGAAAACATCCAGCCTCGTTATGGTTAACAACGTGCATAACAAGAAACTAAGGAAGAAAGGAAATGGCCATCTCCAACGCACCAATGTCATCTACCAGTATGATTGCCCCGAGGACGGTTGCAGACGCCTCAACACTGGGAATACATTGGCGCAACAACCACTACGTTATCAAGAAGGCTATCAATGCACCGTCAAGAACGAGCCATAAAGAAGCACGTCCAACAAGAACAGGGACGGAGCCTGTCACGGAAAGACCTGGTCAATACCCACATCATAGAGACCTGTGAAGACCATAGAAGAATCTGGGTGACTGAGGCCCTCTACATACGAGAATATTCTCCTCACCTCAACAAGCAGGCTCAGTCTCCAGTCACCCTAGCGCTATGGTTCTAAATGTGATTTAATGTAAAAAGTATTAAATGGTAAAATGTGATATTTGATGTTCTGTACGTTTTCTAAATTTCCCTAACATTGCATTTTCAGGAAAGTCGGAGGATGATTTGCTTTTAATTTTAATGATGTCCATACTGGAAGTATATCGCCAGGCTGTGCACAATGAATTTGTATTTGAATTTTTTTGTGAATTTTAAATCTCAGAAACTAAAATGTTTAGATAGGCACATGTATCGAAACTTTGTGATCATGAATACTTGGAGTGTTCGAAAGCTTAAAGGGAGATACGCAAAAAATTATTATTGTGGTTTCCTGCTATTTGAAAAATCCTGATAACGAAACTATCAATTATTTTTGTATCTTCGGTAAAATGTTGGGAGGCCATTCACTTATTATCGAAATAGGTTAACAGTTTCAATAAAATGCCCATCACTTACCCATGCCCATACCCATCACTTACTTTTCGGAAGCTATTTAAAGTTGAAAAGTAATGTTTTTTATAATACAAATGTCTGTTCTCCTGTATTTGTATTTGAATTAATTTTAAAAAGCTTTTAAAAATTACAAAATGAATTGGTTTGCCCTAGAAACGGAAAAAACGTAATTACTCAAGTCTTAAGCGGTTTCGTACCGCGGGTCTTGAGTCATTTTCTGCTTCAGCCCCAGGATGACAAAACTTTTGCGTCAGATAGGTCACGTGATCCCGGTTTGAGAATTCCTAGGCTTCTGATTGGTTAATTGTGATTTCTTTTAAGCCCTATATTTCTGTTTCAAAAGAGTTTTGGAATGTTGTTTTTTAAAATTATTTTTTTCTGTAGAAGTCCAAAGTTCTACATCACTATTTAGGATAGATATGACCTAATTCTTAGAGAAATTGATAGCATTAGCCGTGTGTACGTCATACACATCGATATGAGGTGTACCGGTAAAGTCGTCTAGAAATGTTCACTTTGAGAGCGATTTTAAGGCATTTGGAGGCCGAATTCGCAAAAATGAGAATGGGACTTCTGAAACAACTTTTTGTAACCTTTTCATATCGCCAATAAAAATTTTTTCGCGTATCTCCCTTTAAATAATATAAACATGAAATGTGTTTTAAGAATATCGTTGGTCAAGTCAATCATGAAGAGAAGAAAACAATCCGATCCTTAGAGCATTTATACAAAAAGCTTATCAAAGCGAAGTAGGCCATCAAGTTCAATGAAACATGAACAAAACTGCCTATATATATATATATATATATATATATATATATATATATATATATATATATATATATATCTATATAAATGTGTTACAGGCAGGGTGAAGAACCAGGCATTCTGCAGAATGCCTAGGCAATCTGCAAAATGCCTAGGCAATCTGCAGATTGCCAAAGCGTTTGGGCATTCTGAAAAATGCCTAGGCATTCTGCAGAATGCCTAAAATTTCAGGCATTCTTCAAACGGCCTCACGCAATTTGCTCAGATTAACATCCAATCAAGCAGTTATTCGCTACCAAACAATCTATTTCATCTCGCCCAGTCACTCCACAGGCCAGGAATCGCTTTATGGAGCCTGTGGTTCCCAGTTACCGTTTCCAAAAATACATAGGTTTTTGACTAATTTCTTTGATCAGATACACATTTAGTAGTTTGATTTATACTGAGCAATTTCACCGCTTGTGGGTCCAATTAGACCCCCTTGGTTTTTCGCAAATGCTTCCGAGTCAATTTAAGTGAGAGCCTCGTCACTTTGCACTGCACACCTCTAGACTGATTGACTCCACAACGTATGACCAAAATTGGCATAGGGCAGGCCAGGTCAACGAGTTTTGAAGACATTTCAAAACCTATGTAGGACGATTATAGTATTCCAAAATGAGGCCGGCAGAGTGTAACTCAGCGTCTGGACGAAAAGAACTAGATTAGGTTTCTAAACATCATGCGAAATCTTTTGAAGGGACAAACCTGTCTTCTGGCAACCATTTTGAAGTCAGGTCAATAATAAGGCCACCAGACGCGACGAAAAGTCACAGTTTTGAAGTTGTTTGGGTCTTTAACTTTTTGACGAGGTAAGTTACAGCAGTAAATTTGACATAATAGTGACGAGTATGACCAAAATATTCAAATGATGTACAACATGAGCCTGGAAAGGTTTTTATTTGATTTGACCTTCGCTTGAGGTCAAGGGTGCGATGGTACCTTTCAAGGTCATGTTGCGTATCATTCTAATGTTTGAGTCTAGATGAACTCATCGATGCCTTTGACTTTGTTCTATGTGTGATGTTTAGCGAGTTATAAAGGTAAAAAGCTAATAGTTATAGTTATAAAGCTTATAATGTTATAGGTTATAAAGCAAAGTTTTTCAGAATTTGGCTCATTTTAGCCCTCTGTGACGTCACGGGTCTACAGACATGGATCAAGCTGACTTTGAAAGTAGAAGACAGTAAGACACTCCCAGCGCCGTTTCAAATTTTTCCGTGTCAACTCCGGTTCCCGAGACCGTAGTGAGGGTCAGATCGGACCCCTATCCTCGGTTTTTCGCGAACTCTTAGGCGCCAATTTAAACAAGGCGTACGTTGTTTTTCTGGCCTTTAGGATGATGAAGTTGACAACTTACCACCAAATATTAACATCAGGTCAGATCAGGTCAACAAGTTATGGCATCCTTTCTAAGCCATGTAAGGTCATTTTGTTCTCCTAAAATGTGTCTGAAAAACAGGGTGACACAAAATTATAGAAGAACTAGATTACGTTTTGAAAAATCATTCAAAAGCACTTGAAATGAAAAATATACGCGCTTACTACTCTAGACCTGCGGCAACAGTCATGGTGCTTGCGGGTGTTTCAAATAGCCCAAAATTATTTTTCAATGGAGAAACTCGAGTAACGTAAGCAAAACTGTCATTCGACAACAGGTAACAAAATTGAAAAAAAAACTATAAAATCACTAACCTTTGCGATGACAAGCTTCTTCACGTACCCTTTTAATCCGCGCCCCATCGAGGGTCCGGGGCCACCTTCGCTCTACCGGGAGCCATTGATGACCCCCTTCTAACTCCGAATATATAAGGGTTAGCGCAAATCTGCGAAGTGCATCAGAAAGCTCGCTTGAATTCAGTAAGAAATTACTTCACATGTTTAAGCGCTCAGGACAATGGTTTGACCTTCAGAGGTCATGGTATTTCACGATAGGCCATTTTCACTCAAATATGCAATCCTTAAGCAAACGGGTTATAACTCTTATGCAGTTAGAGCTATTGAGATCTGGTAAAGTACATTTGATAGGAAAAGGCCAGACCCTATGACCTATTGGATCCGTGAAAGGGTGTCGAAGACCGCTGTTCTGAGCAGTCTGAGCATTTGCAATCATTTTTGAGACTTCAAGAACATAAGACAGCTTTTCCTCATGCTTTTGCATTGGGAGAAGTTACCTCGTGACCTGACCTCAGGTCAGGAAATCGAAAAATCCCGGATATAAACCTTGTAGACCCTGGAGGGTCGTGAAGTGTAGGAAGCTTTAAATTGATCGACTAATAAATGTAGCTCTTATAGAGCTCAAAAATTGAAGTGAGGTGACCTTGGTTGACCTCGTCTGGTGACCTGACCTTGGGTAACCCGGAGTAAAAAATGTCAGGGATGGTGGGAAAATGATGGGGTAAGAGATAGAGCCCTCAACCGCGGTGCTGCGTCTCGTTGTTTTTCTGCTATCCTGAAAAACCTTAGGGGGCTATCGATGGCCCCGGTAGGGCCAGGGTTAAATCCTAACTGTGCCCCAACAACCAGGCTCGGCAACTCTGTCGTAGCAATCCCTCCCCCCTCGCAAGTGTTGCCACACTTCGCGACCCATTCCTTGAAATAAGCTTTGCCCTTTTGCTCTGCATCATTTAAGTAAACACCCCTCCCGCAAAATTCTCCCATACACTGTAGAGGCAGGCGAAGGTGCTTTGCACAGAACGCCCTATAAAAAGTCCTTAACTAACTAATTGGTATAAATTTGACTCATTTTGGCCCACTGTGACGCCACGGGTCGACGGATCTGGTTCAGACTCGGCTTAAAAGTAGAAGACGGCGAGGCACTTCCGGCACCGTTCTATTTTGTTTCGTATTACCTTCTTCCGGTTCCTGAGATCCTAGAGGGTCCGATCGTACCCCTCTCCCAGGCGGTGGTTTGAACAAAATGAGCCCAGGAGGGGCCGGGTTAACAGTGAGAATCTAATGTGAGACAATAGGAAACGGAGCAAGTAATCAGGAAATCAAAACTGGCTCATTCTACCGCATGCTTATTGTCCTGAATATGCATATTGTACCCATGTGGTAGGCTGTACTGGATTGAACGAAGTTGATCTCGTTTGCCCCGAAGAAGCTACCAATATTTGTGATCTGGATCGTTGCGCTGCAAAGTACTGCGAGGAATAAGTTGACTGTTGAGTGTTTTGCTTAACCTTCGCCCGGGTGGGGGTCTTTTTAGACCCCCCTCGGGTTTTTCCGAAGTGACCAAAAAACGGCGGCGCGCAGCGCCGCCAAACTTGGTCTAGCTGTTCCTTCATCATTTTTACATCTTTCCTGAAAATTTTGGCACAAGGTCATATCAGGTCAGGTCACCAGGCCAGGTGAAGTGACCTCACCTCAAAAATACTTAGGACCGCATAACTAAAAGAAGGGTTAATCGATCAAGTTGAAACTCATACCACATATTGGGCCCACCAGGAGCTACAACATTTGTTCCGGGATTTTTGATATTGGTGACCTAAGGTCATGTGCAGAGCATGACCTCCACATTGTCAATACATGGGGAAAATCACGAAATGAGCTTTTCTCAGTAAGTATGTATGGAATCAACTTCAAACATCGGTTGCGACTTGCTCTTAGCCCATTTCTGGAGCTGATCCCAAAATTTTTGACTTGTGACCTTTAAAAGGTCACCTTAGGTCAAATAAGCATTTTTTGGTGTTTTTCTCTATAAATTTTGAATAAAATAAGATAGAGCTTTTATTTTGTCACCGAAGTGTTTGTATAGTCACTGGAAGTCAAATGATATACATCATGACTATACCAGGTCAAGTTGGGTCAGACCGTTGACCTGGGTCAGGTCAAATTCTTAAATTTGACCTGGCATAGCAATATCATATATCATTCGATTCGTATTGACGAGAGGATTGCAATGGTGCATAAACTATGGCTGTATCTTGTTTGGTTTGGAAGCTATTAGCGAAAAAGTAAACGCCCTTATGCATGGGTGGCTATGGGCATTCCCAAGAATATGCCCAATATCTGGTGACCTGTAGCTCCCTAGGCTTTGACCTGACACGAAAATGAATACCGTTTTAATGAAAGCGCATCTCAAGAGCTTTCGAATGGTGTTAGAAAAATGTTTCTAGCTATCATAATTTCTGAGATATATGAGGTTTTCTTAGTACACCTCATATTAGCGATTTTGACCTATTTTGACCTCTGGTGACCTTGATATTGACCTGACAAGAAAAATGACCGAAGTATTTTCGATATCATTTTCGAAGAGCTTTCGATTGCCATTTTGCGCTTTTTTCTAGCTCTCTTAGTTTTTGAGATCGTGGGGGTCTTTTTTAGCCCCCCCACCAGGGCGAAGGTGGCTCGTACCCGCCACCGGGGCAAGGGTTAAATACTACAAGGAAAACATTGTAATATTTCTATTTAAGTGACTGATATTGCATAATTTTCACCATAGATATGTAAGAAAGCTTGGTTTAATTCTGGTATGGTCTCGAAAATTATTTGGAAACAAATGATTACATGATACTTGTAGCTTACAAAACTTCGGATGAAAATTCAGTTGCATAATGTTTTAAAACTTGCCACGCAAATCCCCAAATTGATCTTTTTCTGAAGCATTTCGATACTCTGACTAGATATGATGAAACAATTTTTTAGAAGTAACAGTTTCCAAGTCAGTTTCGAAGACGCAACCCTTCGAAACCATCACTCTGCACGGATTTTGTACTATCTTGAAAAGAAATGTGTGGCCAGCAAACATTGGTGTACTGAATATGTTTGAAATATTTTCCATTGCACCCTGTAATTTGCATTGGTGTCACCCTGTTTTTCAGACTCATTTTAGGAGAACAAAATGGCCTTACATGGTTTAGAAAGGATGCCATAACTTGTTGACCTGATTTGACCTGATGTTAATATTTGGTGGTAAGTTGTCAAGTTAATCATCCTAAAGGCCAGAAAAACGACGTACGTCTTGTTTAAATCGGAGCATAATAATTCACGAAAAACCGAGGGGAGGGGTCCGATCTGACCCCCACTACGGTCTCGGGAACCGGAGCTGACACGGAAAAACTTGAAACGGCGCTGGAAGTGTCTTACTGTCTTCTACTTTCAAAGTCAGCTTGATCCATGTCTGTAGACCCGTGACGTCACAGAGGGCTAAAATGAGCCAAATTCTGAAAAACTTTGCTTTATAACCTATAACATTATAAGCTTTATAACTATAACTATTAGCTTTTTACCTTTATAACTCGCTAAACATCACACAGAACAAAGTCAAAGGCATCGATGAGTTCATCTAGACCCAAACATTAGAATGATACGCAACATGACCTTGAAAGTACCATCGCACCCTTGACCTCAAGCGAAGGTCAAATCAAATAAAAACCTTTCCAGGCTCATGTTGTACATCATTTGAATATTTTGGTCATGCTCCTCACTATTATGTCAAATTTACTGCTGTGACGTACCTCGTCAAAAAGTTAAAGACCCAAACAACTTCAAAACTGTGACTTTTCGTGACGTCTGGTGTCCTTATTATTGACCTGACTTCAAAATGGTTGCCAGAAGACAGGTTTGTCCCTTCAAAATATTTCGCCTGGTGTTTAGAAACCTAATCTAGTTCTTCTCTTCTAGACGCCGAGTTACACCCTGTCGGCCTCATTTTGGAATACTATAATCGTCTTACATGGGTTTCGAAATGTCTTCAAAACTCATTGACCTGGCCTGCCCTATGCCAATTTTGGTCATACGTTGTGGAGTCAATTACTCTGGAGGTGTGCAGTGCAAAGTGACGAGGCTCTCACTTAAATTGACTCGGAAGCATTTGCGAAAAACCAATGGAGGTCTAATCGGACCCACAAGCGGTGAAATTGCTCAGTATAAATCAAACTACTAAATGTGTATCTGATAAAAGAAATTAGTCACAAAACCTATGTATTTTTGGAAACGGTAACTGGGAACCACAGGCTCCATAAAGCGATTCCTGGCCTGTGGAGTGTTTGGAACACTGGGCGAGATGAAATAGATTGTTTGGTAGTGAATAAATGCCTGATTGGATTAATCTAAGCAAATTGCGTGAGGCAGTTTGAAGAATGCCTGAAATTTTAGGCATTGTGCAGATTGCCAAGGCATTTTGCAGATTGCCTAGGCATTCTGCAGAATGCCTAGGCATTCTGCAGAAGGCCTGGTTCTTCACCCTGCCTGTGACATATATATATATATATATATATATATATATATATATATATATATATATATATATATATATATAAGTTACAATGATGTTTAGGCCAATTTCAAAAACTAAATTTTTAAAAAACAGTATATTACACCACATAAACGTGTTTCGTATTAACTTCATCAGTATGTCACAGTGGCCTGTGGTATTGTGCAACATACTGATGAAGTTAATACAAAACGCGTTAATGCGGTGTAATATAATGTTTTTATAAATTTAGTTTTTGAAATTCGCCTAAACATCATTGTAACTTATATTTGTCACTATGAACACAACACACACATATATATATATATATATATATATATATATATATATATATATATATATATATATATATAATAAACAGGTCGGTGGGGGAGAAAGGGCTTGGGCGCTGTAGCTTCCCCTGTCATGGCCTCAGAACAGCCTCCAGCTATGCATTAGCTATAGGCCATCTGAAATTTCGGGAGGGGGACTTGAGTCCCTAGCCCCCTTGTATCCACTACTGATGGCATGTCCTTGTCCTCAGTTTGTCCTCGCTTGGAGCTGCCATTGATCGACAGTGGAATCCTGGAGGTGGACGATCGAACTGTTGGTTCCGACAGCGTTTATAGATGTCGCCCAAATCTACGTGTTTCTTCAACGAATGAAACTGAGCAAACTCTGAGTTGTGGCGAGGGAGGAGTTTGGACTCCACAGGTCGTAGATACTTGTGATGGTGAGTTTTCTGTCCGATTGGATTGGCAGTAGATATCAATATAGATTGTTTTAGTTTTGGACAGCTATTGAATCACACGGACAATAGAGCTGATGTTATATATTATACGTTTTTTGGACCTGTAAGACGTTTCGGAGACAGTGTTCCTTCGTCAGTTGAAAGGTATTGAATTAGCACATATTTATGGAAACACGATGAAATACGACAATGTTCCCACTTAGTGTGCCCTCTAATAACGAACTCTATTCATAAGCTAATAAATAATCTAATAAATAAGTTCATGATAATCTCATAAATGAGCTCTATTGTTGGTGTGATTCAACAATATAGATCATTGCTGTGTTCTCCACAGGAGAACATTGCTGAAGAGAAAATGGGACCGGATCTGGAAGGCTCACCATATGAGTTAGCGATACCTTTTTAAACGTGCTCGGGGAACATTTTGCTGATATTGCCATGGTAGAGCTGTGTTTTTTGTCAAATGCAAACCCTATTCGAAAGTATAAAACTTCAGATAAGAACGTCAATGCCTAGGAATGTCAGTGAATTTCGTGTTCAGATGTCTCCGTTGTTTGGTACCGGTTTGTAGCACTGTTGATTCCAATGTTTAACGTCGCCATTTTAGCGAGGTGGCCATCGTCTGGGATTTCTTCCAAGAAACATGACACTTTCGTGGAATTACCGAATGCCGAACACATATCCTATGGACAATAGCCATGACAAGCTCGAGCCTCCCCGCCACAGACTCGGGACAGCCTCCGGCTATACAGTTAATATAGGCATTCTGAAGATTCCGGGGCGAGGGCTTGAGCCCTCTACCTTCCCTTGCATTCACCACTGCACTCTCAACGAATCATCTCTCTCTCTATCTCTCTCTCTCTCTCTCTCTCTCTCTCTCTCTCTCTCTCCCTCTCCCTCTCTCTCTCTCTCTCTCTCTCTCTCTCTCTCTCTCCCAGAATGTACCGGAGAACCACCAGAATACAATGCGACCCTGGAAACATCGGGCAGCCCCGACGGCAGTCTCCAGGACGCTGTGGTGCTGTACCCGTGTCTGCCTGGACTGGCCACCAAGGACCAGGCCCTGGAGGCCAGCTCCCGCTGCGGTCCTCAGGGCTGGACACCTGTGGACCACTGCGATCGTACGTTTGGTGATGTGGATGAAGATGTTTGTGTTGATGTTGTGGATGAAGATGTTGTTGATGATGTTGTTTTGGATGAAGATGTTGTTGATGTTGTGGATGAAGATGTTGTTGATGTTGTGGATGAAGATGTTGTTGATGATGTTGTGGATGAAGATGTTATGATGTTGTGGATGAGGATGTTTTTATGAAGACGCCAGCGTGAGGCATCATTTTTGCATTATGAATTTTTAATTTTTGTTAATCAAATTCAATTTTTTAATCAACATGTCCCGTAAAGGCGGATACGGGTGTGTAAAAGGATGACAACTCCTTTACTGCAGTATTCATGACAGAACAAATGATGCATGAGACTCTCTTATTATTCGAATATAATCCCCTCTTGGCTGTGCACACGTCCACATTTTGCTACTGTGCACCTTTCATCAGCTGTTTCTCTTCATGAATGTTAGGTACTACCTGAAAAAGGCTCTTCGATAATGCACCCCTCAGATTGTATTCACAGGTATAACTATGCGGAGACTTTTAGGCAGCACATTTAGAATTTGTAAAACACATATCTTATTAAATGTATACATCTGTTTTGCCCCAGGCTGTAAAGACGATGATTTGAAGGCCATGCTTCCCGCTCAGACCTCGTTGTCTAGCAGAAGTACTGTAATCCTGGACGAAGGGCGGGTTGGATGTCGAGAAGGATTCGAGTCGGCAAGAGGAAAACTACAAACAGTTGCGTGTACCGGGACTGGATTTGATAACAGCACTGAGATACTACCCTGCGACCGTAAGTAATCGAGTTTGGTTTGTGCTTTGTTTAACCTACATCCTAGTTATGCGTTAGTCCAGGATAGCTCACTCCAAGTAGGAGTAAACTATGGCTGGCTGAGCCAAATGGGCAGTCAAAAGTGTGTGACATGGTGTTCATATGTATTTGGTAGCAGATCCAGCGTGATCCCACGGTTTCATGAAGTCAAGCTTATCATTTTTAAAAGTGTAAAGCATATGCGAGAGTCAGAGTAGAGTCGAGGCTTGACTATTACCTCATCTACATATTTCTGACTCTGTACGATAACTCTATGAATCTCACTCAGTTAACAAGATATATACCGGCCTGTCTCCTCGAATCCTGGATGTGAAATACACTTAGATTATATTTTCCGGCACAGGCCTTCATAAGAATCAGGTAGGTGGGTAAAATCATAGATTCTCTCAGAATCTCACTCAGTAACTAAGATATGAGATGATAAATTTCCACCAATGGCCACAAACTCATCACAGACTTATCATCTTTCACTCTGTATCTCCTCATCTCATCATCACTCCTATCATCTCATTTCATCTCATCACTCATCATCAGCTCATCTCATCTCATCATCATCTCTCATCATCTCTTCTCATCTCATCACTCATCATCAGCTCATCTCATCTCATCATCATATCTCATCATCTCTTCTCATCTCATCACTCTCATCATCTCATCGTTCATCATTCATCTCCTCTCTCTCCTCATTTCATTAAATCTCATCATTCACATCATCATCTCTGTATCTCCTCATCTCATAATCATTCTCATCATCATCTCTTTATCTCCTCATCTCATTATCACTCTCATCATTCATCTCCTCACTCTCATCATTTCATTTAATATTATCACTCTCATGGTCATCTCGGTATCTCCTCATCTCATCACTCTCATCATCATCTCGGTATCTCCTCATCTCATCACTCTCATCATCATCTCTGTATCTCCTCATCTCATCATCACTCTCATCATCATCTCTGTATCTCCTCATCTCATTATCACTCTCATCATTTATCTCCTCACTCTCATCATTTCATTTAATCTCATCACTCCCATGGTCATCTCGGTATCTCCTCATCTCATCACTCTCACCATCATCTTGGTATCTCCTCATCTCATCACTCTCATCATCATCTCTGTATCTCCTCATCTCATCATCACTGTATCTCCTCATCTCATCATCATCTCTGTATCTCCTCATCTCATCATCATCTCTGTATCTCCTCATCTCATCACTTTCATCATCATCTCTGTATCTCATCAGGCTGCGCACTCCCAGTCGAGAACCACTATGTGATGACCACCGAGTATGGCATCACTGAGTACCCCCAAGACCGAGACTTCGACACACCGTACAACTTCACTTGTCATCCGGAGGTCACGCTCCCCGGTAACATCACCACTCAGATGTTGAGCTGCTCCCCGGAGGGAGAGTGGAGCAAGGAGCTGAAACCCTGCGATGGTGAGACAGTGGGATAGGTGGCAGTTGGTTGGAACTCAAACTACGGAATAGATGTGTTAAGTTTTTTTAAGGTTTTTTGTCGGTCAATTTGGGCAATATTTACCTGTCTGTGCATGATTTTATTCTGTGATCGCTTCTTTTTAGTTATGCGGCTTTGGCTTTTCTTGTTTGGTTACTGCTTGATTTATTTTGTGTTTGTTTATTTCTGCCTTTGCTTTCGGTATGTTTATTTTACGTACCACTATATTTTTCTACGAGCGATGACTTGCCATTGCTGCTAAGGTCTAGGTTTTTTAATAGATTTGCTAGCTTGCAATGTTCCTTCAAACGCTTCCGGTATGCTTCCTCTTTATATTGTGTTCTTTTTCTCGTTAAGCTTTGTAGAGGCCCCGACTGGATCTGTGTTGTTCCTGCCATGATTTACACTTGAAGTGGTGCAATAATTTCACTTGAGGCACGACCGTGTGGTGTTTTTAGCTTTAGCTTGTGTAGGGGTTAAGCTTAGCTTATATAGGGGAGTGTTTAGCTTATGTAGGGGATGCAGGAGCGACCCAGAGGGGAGAGGGAATCCGGTCATGGCTGCCCAGAGCGAAAAGGAGGAGAGCCAAATCCTCTTATACCCACCCCACCCCTCCCCTAAAAGCGACCTATTGTTTCATCATTGTTCAATTGAGGAGGACTTGTTCGTCGGTAGAAACGTTCTTAATCGTTTTTGTCCGTTTGCATGGTGTCTTTTTGAAGGTGAACAATGTATTCACTGCACCAGTTTATTCCGTCCGTTTGATGTTTCTTTTGCCTGCTCATATAGGTTTATCCCCTCCCCCTTCAGACAAACTGGCCTTGGGGGCAAACTATCCGCCCCTGGGGGTGGTTATTGCCATGAAGTGAGTGGGCTAAAGTAAGCGGAGATGTCCTGGGATAAATTCGTACACTGTAATTACACCATGCAACAAAATATTAACATTCTTGTATTTTTATTGCTTACTAATTATTACACAATATGATGTGTGTCTCAACATCTCACACCGTGATACATGTTTCTATATGTGGTATGTATATAGGTATATGTGTGTCCGAGGCTGAAATACCTATCATTTTTTACTGGGAGTTCCCAACAGCGCGTTGCGTGACCGAAGGATAATTTACATGAAAGCACGAGGTAAAGAAAAAAGAGAGTTTTACAGTCGATTACGAATATAGTTTTCTCATACGTCTCTCTATTTGCAAGTTATAAACATGACATTTACTTCAAATTTAACACGCGCAGTGGATGGTAGGGATCCTGAAGTTCTCCCACCCCCCACTTATTCTTCTGAGGTGGCCGGAAAAAAATCCGTGGCCAGAAAGCGTTTTTGATGACATTTGTGACAACCCACGAGCGCATCAATTGGTGGAATAGTCGTGAAAATTTGTTCATTTTTTCTAATAGGTTCTCAAAGTCAGTGAATAATTTCGGGATCGCTACATGGCCTTGCTGCACCAGGTCGCTTGCAGACCGGGATTTTAGACCGAGTGGTGACGTTATAGCGTCATATAACCAAAACGATATGTCAGAATGGCTTCACATGATGGTCAAAGTCATGCCAGCATGTTGACGGTAGTTAGCTCCGGGCGGCATCTGACCTATCACCTCGTTTGACCTCGAATCTATTTACCTAGATGAATACAAAATTTCTATAATCTAGATCACTCTTGGCCCCAAATCCTCCAAAAGTAATTTTGCTAGCCATTTTGGTTTTCTGTAGATCTCAGAGAGTTGCATTAGGACCCCATCCACTGCTCTTTGACGCCAGACCCCTCTCCATTGCACATGGTAGGATTGTAACGCTGCTGCTCTTATCCAATATCAAATTTTGGTACGGCTTTAGTTTTCTTTTTTGGCTGATTTATCAAACAAAGTGCGGGAAATACTTAAGAAATCTAATTTTCCAATATTTAAGCATTTGCCTTCAACCCTCAGTCACTGAAATCATCATAGTCTTTAAGTCCAAGATGGTGGATATTTTCAAATTCTCTCGCTTGGAAAAGGGTTATCAGACTGTCAAACAGTTTATCAGGCCAATATAAGGAAGGTATACCTGATGTGTGCAAAAACGACAACTATTTGCAAAGTTCTGCAATGAAAAACTAACAGCTCGAATATGCCAACACCATTCGGAAAGCGCATTTCTATCCGCACGTTCTTTGGAAGTACTCTGGGAACAGTGGCAGATCCAGAAGAACGTTTGAGGGGGCTGGGGTATTGGAGACTTCCTCGTCATTTCCTCAGTACAACCTGCAGATTTGAATTAACTATAGACACTGACATTTTGGGGGGGTGACTTGAGTCTCCCTAGCCCCCTTGTATCCACCACTGTCTGAAAACATGCACCGCTCTCGTCAGAGTGTATGTATGACCCGCCGGCGGCTAAGGAGAACATGACCCGAACCTGGGCCCAGGGAGCGAAGGCGAGAGACGACGAGGCCTTCTACAACTGCACGGCGAACAGACGTTACGAGAACGGTACGTCAAGGTGGTGAGAACTGAAAGCAAGGACTGTGTCAGAGGTAAAAAATCTGCCAACTCGCCAACAGCGTTGGTGACACACTCAGGCCAAGTCGGTGACAAAATATGCAAGATTGTGGTCACCTTAGCGTGAATAATTGACATCAGTCTGTCAACACGTCATTTGATATTTGAAAGGAATCTGAAGGTCTGGAAAATAATGCACTTTTGGTTCCAAACTTTAAACTTTTTGGTCTTACAAGTTTGTTTTGGAATTCCGTTGGCGACACTCTGGAATTTTTCCGACCTCTGGACTGTGTGTGACAAAGGTCGGACTCAAGTGTCGAAGGTTATGTTGAAATGTCACCAGCCGTATCTCAGATCAAACATGGAAGCCAATAGCAACGAGCTTTGGTACCAAAAGGGAATTATTTGCTAGACCCTCTAAGTCTTTTTACATTAACACGCGCATTGACGGGGGGCGGGTACCCGCCCCCCTCGGGTTTTTCGGAGATATTAGAAAAACGGCGGAGCGTAGCGCCGCCGTACTTGGTATACCTTTTCCCTCATCATTTTTACAACTTCTGTGAAAATTTTAAGGTTAGGTCATCACAGGTCAGGTCACCAGTGCAGGTCAAGTGACCCGACCTAAAAAAGTTTAAGATAGCATAAGTCGGAGCAGGGTGAACTTATCCGATTGAAACTCATATCACATAATGGCCCTACTGAGTTATCTAACATATGTTCCGGTATTTTTGATATCGATGACCTAAGGTCAGGTACGAGGCATGACCTCTCCATTGGAAATACATGGGAAAAATGGTTTTTACGGAATAACTCAGTAACGGATGGTGATAGAGCATTTATTTTAGCTGCATTAAACTCGCCTGGGCTTTGCGGTTCTAATGATATGCATTTTATATAATTTGACCCTGACCTGACCTCAGGTCAGGTCAAATCCTTGATTTGACCTAGCAAAGTCAAATTATATATCATTCGATTCGGCTTGCTAAGAGGATTCATATAGTTTAAGTAGTTTTGCTCTATCTTTACCTGTTCAGATGTAATGCCTGAAAAACTGAATTTTACATGTTATCCCTATGACGGGCATGTTTTGACCTCTCGTGACCTTAAATGTGACCTGACAAAAAATGGTTCAAATGTTTTCGATGGAGAAGTGGATGGGCAGCCCAACGCCGTTTACCGTTTTTCGCTACCTACCGTGGTTCTCGAGATCTTAAGGGGGGCGGGTACCCGCCCCCCGTAAATGCGAAGGTGGCTCAGACCCCCGTCAATGCGCGTGTTAAAATAGCGTATTGGCAGACTGAGAGTCAACTTCTCACGCTGAGGTGTGTACAATGTTGCCTGTTTTGTCACCGAATTTGTCAAGTTTTTTCGAAATCAAAGTTTTTTTTCACCGACTTTGTCGACTTTTGTCACCAGCATTATTTGAGAGTTGGCAGATATTTCGACCTCTGGTATTTGATATGAATTGTAGAACGGGGTTGAATCGGATGTAAAGGCGTCAATTGTCCAGGCTTTATTCGACGTGGGATGGAATTGGATATTTTTTATATAAAACATGTCAGGATAAAAATGGAATGAAACGATTGATTTTGGATAACTTTTTCAGGACGGAGCGTAAAGGAAAAAGACTTAGAGGGAGGGGGATGTGTACTAAAATGCTGACCTATACTAACTGAACGTTTTAACTTGTATGTTTTGAACTTCAATAAACTATTTTTGGTATTTTATAGAAGTTGTTTGCACATAGTAAGACATGTTTATAATTGTGAGGTCATCCTTTAGTTCCCTGTCTCTTTCGGCATTGCTCTTCTGTAATTTTATAGGTACTTGGTATCCAAAAGAGAGAAATTTCGGTTTAGACCAGGGTTTGGTCTCTTTGCTGTTACGAATTTCCAGCATTGATCAAGTTGGAAAACACTTTTTGGCGACCAGGACCAGAGCCTAGTCTTGCGCATAGTGTACACTCCTCGCATACAAACATGACTGAACAACAGGACGATTATTTTTACCGACACTTAACGCCGCTGAAGAAATACCCTGGTGTAATTACCAATGTGTGTTTTTCTTTGTCAATTACTAATTTGTGTAATTCCTTATTTTTAAGGGAAGCCAACTGCGACAGTTGGCTGTCGACACACCGGCTGGGATGACCTTGGAACCTGCGAGTGTAAGTGTCGCTAAATAATACAAACCTGCCTGCTATTTTCCCCCTGGATTATCCAGTGGGGACACCCTTGTGTACTGCCATGATTTACGTACTAATCACTATCAAAAATTTTCACATAGACACGGCTGTGAAAGATGACACGGGGTATGAGGGGATTCGTCCGGAACTGATAACCCAGTGGAAGCTCCTCCCACAAATGACCTAGTTTCCAGCTCCCTTCCCATTGTTCGGTCGGAGCCAGGTTGGAACCCTCCCCCACCCTCCCCAGAAAAACCCAACACTGCCAGTTTGGTTGGGAAAAATTTCGGGTAACTAGAATAAATAATATTTTCCAAACACGGTTGACCATTGATGTGTGAATGGCCGCTTCTTCAGTGGAGTTTAAGGGCGCGTCGACGGCGACGGTCATTTTGCGATGGCCGCTTCAAAGGCAACTATAGTCCCTTTAATCTAAGAAAATCATCATCCGAAGTTCAACGGCTCACACACGCACGTGACTTTGTCTCTTCAGATTATTTTCAAGGCTTAGTTTGGTTATGAAATGTTAAAAAACAGAATTAGAGCAGGAAAACTTGGCATCTGAAGTGTTCTAGACCACAAATCACGTGTATTAGTAAATCTCGCCACTGGAGGCTGGTTTTCTTGAAGTAACCGAACTATATCACAACCTGACGCCTAGCCTACGCATTCAGTGCGTTGGGGATAATCATTTCTGCCTCGTGTGACTCCAAAAGCCATTCTCGTACGGCAAAATCTCGATATCTTGGGCTAGAAATTAACCTCCGTTGTGGAAAATTAGCAACTTCGGTAACCCCTCCCCCCGGAGTAAATATCTGACGACGCCCTTGCCAACAGACTGTCCGAACCACCCGTCTCCGCCGTTTGAAAGTTTCCTGCACGTCAGAGATAGAAAGCTTGGAGAGACAGCCATGTTCAAGTGTCACGACGGCCTCTGGACCTCTGAAGGAAAGCTTCTCAATCAGACAATGAAGTGTTTCTGGGATGGATCGTGGGAAAACGTGACGCTCCTGCGCTGTGATGGTAAGTTTCGTGAAATTTCTCACGATTGATGTTTGCAGAGCAATAGTGATACCACCGGGAAAAAAGTGAAAGACGGGAGCTCATCAGTGATAATAGTTGTTGGGATTTAATGACGCGCCAACTGCCAGGGTCATACGGCGTCGCCAGCTCTCACCCTGTTGGGAGGGATTTTGGGAATTAGATCAACTTATTCAGATGCTCCGCCGGAATTTGAACCTGGGACTGGTGGCTTAGAAGACAGGGATGTTATCCACTAAGCCACCATCCTCCCGGTGCTATCAGTGGATCTTCAGCTACTCGTTAAGAGGAAACTTCTCTCTAGGTTCCAAATTCCTGTAATGTGAGGTCTTGTACTCGTTTGCTTTTGCTACGGATCAAAACTGTTTAGCCTGGTCTAAACTTGATTGATATTGTATTTAAGAAATAATAGTCAAGGGCTAGAACCCTCCCTCCTTGCATGGTGAGGCTAATGATGCCAGTGTCTCAATTCGCATTCACGATGTGATTGTTTGATGTATTTGTAACTTTAA
Source organism: Lepas anatifera (assembly GCA_034440635.1). Classification (NCBI taxonomy): domain Eukaryota; kingdom Metazoa; phylum Arthropoda; class Thecostraca; family Lepadidae; genus Lepas; species Lepas anatifera. The sequence goes on along the minus strand of JAOTON010000288.1, from coordinate 51,989 downwards.
ACTGAACAGAATCACGGTCCTCGCTACCGGTAAAAGGCAAGTGGGGAACAAGGTTCGTTTATGTGTAATGCGTTCAAAATTATCACTGAAACCATTGTCTTTTCAGAGTGTATTTCACCGCCGCGCGAGGCCAACAGCTCCATAGAAACTCGAGAGTGGGATGGCAGCAAGCTATTCTCGGCCTTAGCGACCTACCAGTGTAAGGCTGGATTGGCAACTCAGAGCCAGCAGACCTCCTCCACCAGCACATGCAGGAGGGGCGGTTTTTCCTCCACACAGTCTTGCGACAGTGAGCACCGAGTGTTGGAAATGCGCAGCTCTTGTTGTTTTGACTGAATGAAATAATGACCTTATTCCACGAGTTTTTATTCTTTATGAAGTGTAGGCCATTTTTAACTTTTGTCTAATTTGTTTAATGGTAGTATAGTGGAGCCAGCAAAAAAAGAAAAAGAAAAAAAAGACAACATCTGTTTGTGCGCAAGCTAATCGGCCCATATCAATATGGACTTTCTGTTAACCTGTCAGTAATCGCCTTAATTCACTTTAGCCTTTGTAGCTTCCAGCCTCTTTCGTATCTGTAGGTTTCGCGGTATGATCCTATCACCCAACTGTGTAATCGAAAAGGTGTTTTTTTACCGCTCTTCTCAACAAATGCAATCTGATTGAAAACTTACGCGTCTACAGGATAAAACTTTGTTTAAACTATTCCAAGCGTACCAATCACAAAACTTTCTCAAATGACATACTTCTCACTTATAAAATGACTCCTCAGGGTGTCGCGACTCCGAAAGGGACCAACACAAACCCGACAACTCACACTCCATCAACAGTAACACCCCGATAGGGGGCTCTGGACGGTTTCGGTGCAACAAACACCTACAGACGGAGAACGGACTGAGGGAGCAGGATCTGCCCCTGCACCCTGACCGGCTGGAAAGTGAACCCCTCACCGGCCCTGCTCCCTTGTGACCGTAAGTACGGAGGATATATTTAGCACGGTTACATGAACAGATTCAGTAGGCTCTGCTTACGGACCGAGTAAGGAATGGACTTATCGACACATGCAACCGGGAGGCTGCCTTCAGGACTTCCGGTTATATGAGTTGTTGGTCCATTTTGGTGGCTGGTACGTGAATGGAGCGTACTGAAGCTACTCGTGTATTCGGGGTTATTGTTTCAACAGTGTCTCAATATGTGCTTAATGATGTGTGTTGTGGGTAACGTATCATATTGTGACCTCACAGGTCAATGACCTCGAACACCCTTGGAAAATAAATTTGAGGAAACATTTTTAGGGCTTGTCCACTAATATCTTGTTCTACTCTTAGTATGTTTCCCACCTTTTCTGCATATTTACAACTCAATAGGCCCTCATCACGGCCAGGATTTGACCTTAAAAAATTGACCTCTGGTCATAATGTAAACACCATACCCCTCACACACAAATGGGCACTTTTCTAAGTTGATTGGTTTTTTTACATCTTAGGGGAGGGGGAATTACCAGGCCTCCCCCTTAGTACGCGTTTGTGCCAGACCCCTCTCCGGTTGGTTTTAAATAGGTATGCAATTTATTTTGTTCTAACATTAAGAAAAAATAATTCCGGTAGTGGTATATCCTGAGGTGCCCTGGAAAAAATTCATGGAAATATATTTGAGATTCGTATTCATTAGCACGCCAGTGCACATGCGTTGTGTCACGTAAGGCTGGGCAGCTTTTTGCTGCATAAGCGTCGGAAAAGGGGGTTCAGGGGAACTGTCCCCCAATTTTTGGCCGAAAATGTCCTGATCTCAGCCAAATGGGAGAAACCCGGATATTTGTATAACCAGTCACTGCGGAAGGTAACGAGGAGCCCAAATTCGAACAGTTTTTAGTCTTAACTTGGAAAGTTTGTTGTCAGTATCAGGTTGAAGTTGGGCTGGCTCCCTCACTTTTTCACTTGTGGCGACGCTTATGGTCTGCAGGGATGGTCTGTTTCTCACCAGATTTATGTGAAGTGTGGTCTGCCTCTGACGTCAAGCTGGTCACTGACCGCTTCGCCTCTTTCCAGACTGCACCAATTTCCCGTGGCATCACGCGGAGGGCACGACCTTGACCTGGGCCAACCAGTCATCTATCGGCAGCACCATCAACTATAGTTGTAAAGCTGGCTGGGAGATGGCAGGAGGAGCGCTATTGAGTAACTCCACGTGTACAAATGGTGGCTGGACTGACGCAGCTCAGTGTACAGGTACATATAAAGATACTTTGCCAAATTCACTGGGGAGGAGTTGGTAGCCGTCTAATTGGGAGCCATGCCTGTTTCCAGGGCTTAATGTATAAATGATGTGAATGTTGTTTTTGTTGTTTTGTTTTGAATGTTGAATGTTGTTTTCGTAGATCCGAGAAGGCCTCTGAAGCCGGGTCGTGTGCAAGAGTATAAGCTGTTTAATCCGAGAAAGACATCTTACAAAGTGGCGAGATTTACTAGTGCAGTTGATTTGTGGTGTGTAACTGTCAAAACATCAGATTTTCCTGCTGGAGCTGTACTCTTTAACGTTTCTTGACCAAGTTAAGCATTGCAAACAATCTGAGGGGAAAATTGTACGTGCATGTTTAGCCTTTGGACTTTGTAACATGTTTTTCTTGGAACCATAAATTTAAGTGAGACGGTTGAAGGTGCAGGAAATGGCCAAAGTAGTGAAGAAAGTAATTCTAAAGAAGATTGAATGGTTAGGCTCGAAAGTAATAATAATTGTTGGGGTTTAACGACGCACCAACTGCCAGGGTCATACGGCGTCGCCAACTCTCACCCTGTTGGAAGGGATTTTGGGGGATCAGATCGACTTATTCAGAGGCTCCGCCGGGACTTGAACCCGGGACCGGTGCCTTAGAAGACAAGGGTGCTATCTTGGGCTCGAAAGCAAGAGGGGCAGGACAAGGCTCTAACCACCTCTAAAATGAAGGAGGGGTAGTGTCCGCCCGCAGAGTTTCTTGCTTCCAACGTCGTTGTACATATATGGGGTGAAGTGCACAAAGCCAAAGATAGTGAAAATGTATTTAATGTATTCCGTAAAATGTTTATTTCATAAGTTGAATTCGGTGCAAACGCTTGCACAGTGTCTTCACACGTGTGTAGGTAAGTGCACATGTACTGTAAACTAACCCTTGCCCCGGTGGCGGGTACGAGCCACCTTCGCCCTGGTGGGGGGCTAAAAAAAGACCCCCCACGATCTCAAAAACTAAGAGAGCTAGAAAAAAGCGCAAAACGGTAATCGAAAGCTCTTCGAAAATGATATCGAAAATACTTCGGTCATTTTTCTTGTCAGGTCAATATCAAGGTCAACAGAGAGGTCAAAATAGGTCAAAATCGCTAATATGAGGTTTACTAAGAAAACGTCATATATCTCGAGAAACTATGATAGCTAGAAAGATTTTTCTAACACCATTCGAAAGCTCTTGAGATATACTTTCATTGCAGTGGCCTTCATTTTCGTGTCAGGCCAAAGCCTAGGGAGCTACAGGTCACTGAATATTGGACATATTCTTGGAAATGTCCAATAGCCACCCATGCATAAGGGCGATTACTTTTTCGCTAATAGCTTCCAAAAACAAACAAGATACAGCCATAGTTTATGCAACATTGCAATCGTCTCGTCAATGCGAATCGAATGATATATGATATTGCTATGCCAGGTCAAATTTAAGAATTTGACCTGACCCAGGTCAAACGGTCTGACCCAACTTGACCTGGTATAGTTATGAATGCAGATCATTTGACTTGCAGTGACTATACAAACACTTTGGTGACAAAATAAAAGTTCTATCTTAGTTTATTTAAAATTTATAGAGTAAAACACAAAAAATGCTTATTTGACCTAAGGTGACCTTTTTAAAGGTCACAAGCCAAAATTTTTGGCATCAACTTCAGAAATGGGCTAAGAGCAGATCGTAACCGATGTTTGAAGTTGATTCCATCCATGCTTACTGAGAAAAGCTCATTTCGTGATTTTCCCCATGTATTTACAATTGGGAGGCCATGATCTGCACATGAGCTTAGGTCACCAATATAAAAATCCCGGAACAAATATTGTAGCTCCTGGTGAGTCCAATATGTGGTATGAGTTTGAACTTGATCGATTAACCCTTCTTTTAGTTACACGGTTCTAAACATTTTTGAGGTGAGGTCACTTCACCTGGCCTGGTGACCTGACCTGATATGACCTTGATCTGAAATTTCCAGGAAAGATGTAAAAATGATAAAGGAGCAGCAAGACTAAGTTTGGCGGCGCTGAGCGCCGCCGTTTTTTGGTCGCTTCGGAAAAACCCGAGGGGGTCTAAAAAGATCCCCCACCCGGGCGAAGGTTAAGTGAACTAAAACTTGGCAAAGTCTTATTGGTAAGTGCATGCATGCTGTCAAAACAAATCAAGCTGGTTTAAAAACGATTGAAATAGGATACAATGTGTGATTTGAAACAAATTTGCAGCAAAATGGCATTACAATGGCTTAAGACTCGCTAAGATAGATTTATACCTGGAACATACATTTGAGGTGAAGTCACTTGGCCCATCCTAGTGATCTGACCTGCCATGACCCATAATTTTAACCCTTGCCCCGGTGGCGGGTACGAGCCACCTTCGCCCTGGTGGGGGCTAAAAAAGACCCCCACGATCTAAAAAAAACTAACGGGGCTAGAACAAAGCGGAAAACGGCAATCGAAAGCTCTTGAAAAATGATATCGAAAATACTTCAGTGTTTTTTCTCGTCAGGTCAATGTCAGGGTCACCAGAGGTCAAAATAGGTCAAAATCGCTAACATGAAGTGTACTAAGAAAACCATATATCTCAGCAACTACGATAGCTAGAAACATTTTAACGCCATTCGAAAGCTCTTGAGTTGCTCGTTCATTACAGTGGCAATTATTTTCTGCTAAGGTCAAAGCCTAGGGAGCTACAGGCCACTGAATATTGGGAATTTTCTTGGAAATGTCCATAGCCACCCATGCATAAGTTCGTTTCCTTTTTCGCTAATAAATTCCAAACCAAGCAAGATACAGCCACAGTTGATACATCATTGCAATCGTCTCGTCAATACGAATCGAAAGATATATAATATTGCTATGCCAGGTTAAATTTAAGAATTTGACCTGACCCAGGTCAACAGTCTGACCCAACTTGACCTGGTATAGTCATGATGTATATCATTTGACTTGCAGTGACTATACAAAACTTTGGTGACAAAATAAAAGTTTTATCTTTGTTTATTACAAATTTAGAAAGTAAAACACCAAAACATGATTATTTGACCTAAGTCGACCTTTCAAAGTCACAAGTCAAAATTGTTGGCATCAACTTCAGAAATGGGCCAAGAGCAATTTGTAACCGATGTTTGAAGTTGATCCAATCTATACTTACTGAGAAAAGCTCATTTTGTGATTTTCCCATGTATTTACAAGGGAGAGGTCAAGCTCTGCGCATGACCTTAGGTCACCAATATAAAAAATCCCGGAACAGAGTTGTAGCTCCTGGTGAGCTCAATATGTGTTATGAGTTTCAACTTGATCGATTAAGCCTCATTTTAGTTATGCAGTCCTAAGCATTTGTTTAGGTAAGGTCACTTCACCTGGCCTGGTGGCCTGACCTGATATGACCTTGGGCTAAAATTTTCAGGAAAGATGTCAAAATGATGAAGGAACAGCTAGACCAAGTTTGGCGGCGCTGCGCGCCGCCGTTTTTTGGTTCCTTTGAGAAAACCCGAGGGGGTGGGGGTCTAAAGGACCCCCACCCGGGCGAAGGTTAAACTCCTAGAAAACCTGCAAAACCGGAGGAACGCTGTATCAAATGCTGCTGCCCGGAGCACTTCCGTTTTCTGGTTGTCTCCGAAAAACACGAGGGGATGTTCAAGCACCCCTTTCCCTTCACGCTAAGTTTCACGCATTGCGACTAGGGCTAATAGCTTAAGAAATGTCTCTTATACATTCGGCTGCCCATTATACAACACCTTTGCCTTTAAGTGTTTTATTGGTGTATACATCCATCTCTCTCTGCACCTAAATACCTTTAGATTACCTCTAAATCATGTACCTCTAAATTGTTGTTATCGACAGAACGCTGGCGATGTCCCGCCGCTGCCAGATTCTGGAGGAGAGTTGCCAGTTGGCGTATCATCTGACAGGATAGGTCAAGACCTGGAGGAAGTGATAGTGAGCTGTTGGGATGGTACCTCCGTATTGGTAAGTTGGTTGTAGTCGTAGAGCCAGTTCTATGATTATTAAACTCTAGTCTCACTCATAGTAATTGTTGGGTTTTATCGACGCATCAACTGCCAGGGGCCAAAAAAGTGTTCAAGTTGTCACCATTAAAAATGCCAAACCATAAATGTGTCACCAGCCCAGGCTGCAAAATGTGGCACGTTTTGAGTTAGAAGATACCAAGGCATACTCCTGGGCCATCTTAGTTGTTGAAAAACATTGCGATTTTAAATTGCATGTGCAACTTTTGGCTATTTGTTCCGTTATTCGTCTGGAGGAAACATATCAGCTAATTTTTGTCACCTTGTCCACCTTGGGCTGTTACCATTTAGAATGCCAAAATGGTAAGTTGTTTGACCCCTGTCAATTGCCAAGGTTATACGGCGTCGCCAACTCCCATCCTGTTGGTTTGGGGGATAAAATCAAGTTATTCAGAGGTTCCACTGATATTTGAAGCAGGGACCGGTGGCTTAGGTGCCAGAAACGCCATCCACTAAGTCACTCATCCCACACAAGGCTTTCTTGTAGGCGTATTGTTTTGATTTTTGCGTGGGATAATATGATGTCTTCTTCATTGATTTAAGCACCATTAATATAGGTACCTAATATGTGGTAGGGTTAGAAAAATTTTCCCGCACATTGTGAGGTCGCCCGTCCACATTTTCAGAATTGCATTTAAAACAATGGTTCGGTTTGGTGAAATGCGACTCGGAGCGTTGAAATTGTTTTTTCATACATTTTAAATTAACTTAAAGTCTGAATCATGTTAGGCCAGGGAGATATGGGACAGTTTTCGTTCTCATTTGATATGTTCGTACAACGATTCGTGTCCATAATTGGGAACTCCTGTCGACGATCAAATGAATGAATAAATATATGCATGAATAAATAGGTCACTTTTAAATAGTTCGTGTTATATTCCAGATTCTTTGTACTGAAAAACAATGGCAACTTCAAAACGGCACGTGCCCACCACCCACTACTACCACTACGGAATCTACCACAACAACAGAATATACCACAACCGTCGAATCAACCACAAGCACTACGGAACCAGCCACAACTACCATCGTGACTACTACAACTGAACAAACCACCACACAATCTACTACAGTATCCACTACAACACAGGAACCTTCCACTACACAATCCACTACAATTTCCACCACTACACCGGAACCTACCACAACAACCGCATCTACCACGACGTCTACCACGACTCCACCCTCCACAACCCAGTCAACATCAGTAGCCACAAGTCAGTCAACGACTCCTTCAACAACTTCAACATCACCTTCTCCTGCACCGACCAACGCCACGACAGGTATCTATCTGTTCAGTTCGCTCATAGTAACAGTTAATATGTATAATCATATTATCATTGGATGACATGCATTATATAATTATGTAATTTATGTTTTATTACTTTTATATTCTGCAATCATGCATTTTTGGCAAGTTATTACTCTGAAACTGGATGGATTCAGTGGGCATAATAATAGAACTCTAGAACATAATCATAAGTTGATAAGTTGTTAACTGGCTGGAAGGTGAAAAGTTTTCCGCTGTCCGTGAATAGGTGAAAAGGCTCTTGAAAAAGCGAAAAGGTTTGTCATAATTCTACTGGTCTAATTTTACATGCAGTTACCTGTTCTGGTTTTGCATGTGTTCGTGATGGAAAATTTGTCTCTGAAAACGCCTTATCTACCGTCACTATGTATGCTCCTTTCTTAACACGCGCATTGACAGGGGTCTGAGCCACCTTCGCATTGACGGGGGCGGGTACCCGCCCCCTAAGATCTCGAAAACCACGGTAGGTAGCGAAAAACGGTAAACGGTGTTGGGCTGCCCGTCCACTTCTCCATCGAAAACATTTGTACCATTTTTTTTGTCAGGTCACATTTAAGGTCACGAGAGGTCAAAACATGCCGTCATAGGGAAAACATGTAAATTCAGTTTTTCGGCCATTACATCTTAACCCTCGCCCAACCGGGGGGCATCGATGGCCCCCCCTAAGGTTTTTCCGGGATAGCAGGAAAACGACGAGGCGCAGCACCGCGGTTGAGGGCTCAACCTCTCACTGCATCATTTTCCCATCATCTCTGAATTTTTTTACCCCGGGTCACCCAAGGTCAGGTCACCAGACGAGGTCAACCAAGGTCACCTCACTTCATCTTTAGAGCTCTGTAAGAGCTACATTTCAAAGTCGATCGATTTGAAACTTCCTACACTTCATGACCCCTCCAGGGTCTACAAGGTGTATATCCGGGATTTTTCGATTTCGTGCCCTGAGGTCAGGTCACGAGGCGACCTCTCCCATTGGAAAAGCATGGGGAAAAGCTATTTCATGATATAAAAGCCACAAAAATGATTGCAAATACTCAGACTGCTCAGAACAACGTTTTTGGACACCCTTTCACGGATCCCATGGGACATATTTGCCCTTTGACTTTTCCAAGGTCATCCAAGGTCACCAGAGGTCAAAAACAGTATTTTGACAATAACTTTTGACCTAATTGAGCTAGAGCGGTGAAACAAACACCATCGTGTTTGTCTTGTCACTGGCTTTCATTTGATATACAGCAAGGTCACTTTTGACCTTTCGTGACCTCAGGTCATATTAGGTCACGAGGTGACCTCTGGAGGTCAAACCACTGGCGGTAGGTCTTTACGTTCCACATAGCGGAAAAAGTACTGGCAATTTGCTATCAAATATACTTTACCAGGCCTCAATAGCTCTAATGACATAAGAGTTATGCCCAGTTTGCTTAATCATTGCATATTTGAGTGAAAATAGCCGATCTTGACCTAATTTGACCTCTGCAGGTCAAACCATTGACCTGGGCACTAAAACATGTGAAGTAATTTCTTACTGAATTCACGCGAGCTTTCTATTGCACTTCGCAGATTTGCGCTAACGCCCATATTTTCGGAGTTAGAGGGGGGCCATCGATGGCCCCCGGTGGGGCGAAGGTGGCGCCGGACCCCCCGGTGGGGCGCGGGTTAACAAGTAAAGATAGAGCAAAACGACTTAAACTATATGAATCCTCTCAGAAAGCCGAATCGAATGATATATAATTTGACCTAGCTAGGTCAAATCAGGGATTTGACCTGACCTGAGGTCAGGTCAGGGTCAAATTATATAAAATGCATATCATTAGAACTGCAAAGCCCAGGCAAGTCTAATGCAGCTAAAATAAATGCTCTATCTCCATCCGTTACTGAGTTATTGCGTAAAAAACCATTTTCCCATGTATTTCCAATGGAGAGGTCATGCCTCGTACCTGACCTTAGACCATGGATATAAAAAATATCGGTACATATTTTAGAAAACTTGGTGGGGCCATTATTTGATATGAGTTTCAATCGGATAAGTTCACCCTGCTCCGACTTATGCTATCTTAAACTTTTTTTGAGGTCGGGTCGCTTGACCTGTACTGGTGACCTGACCTGAGATGACCTAACCTTAAAATTTTTTCACAGAAGTTGTAAAAATAATGAGGAAAAAGGAATGCCAAGTGTGGCGGCGCTACGCGCCGCCGTTTTTTCTGTTGTCCCCGAAAAACCCGAGGGGGCCGAGTACCCGCCGCCCCGTCAATGCGCGTGTAAATAATATTTGGCCTATTTGAAGTATATTTGATAAAAAGATAGTAGCTAGCTGAAAGAAATTGGAAAAATGTCATAACTCTGCTGCTCTAGTTTTGCTGCATTGCGAATATCATTCGTGGCCTAGAGGTAGAAATATTGTCATTGTTACAATGTCACGGCATTCAATTTTGATAATTCATACTATAGTTCGCTTAATTCAAGAAATCCTATCCTCCAAAATGACGAGATTTACTAAGACATGTGATTTATGATCTTTAACTGTTCAGACACCATTTTTTCCTGCTTGAGTTCTGCCTTTTTCAACTTTCTTTACTAAACTAAGCCTTAAAAATAATCTAAGGAGGCAAACCCACGTGCATTTGGAGTCTTTGGACTTTGGACGATGGTTTTTCGTAGAATATAGACGGACTATAAAGGGTGTTTGTAATCAGTTAAGTTGGAAGTCGCGACTCACACTATCGCAGTTAATTTGTGCAATCATCTATTGCCTACGCCACAAGTTTTTTATAAAGAGCTCTATCATAATAAAAAAATCACTCAAAATTGGCTCAATATTTCATCAAAGATTTGAAGAAACTGGCCAATTAAGAACTAATCAACTAGTGATAATTATAAAACCAAGTATTAAACATTTGTTTTGTAATAAATACCAACATTTGCATCCTAACTTAGGAAATATACAAATTCTACATCGAAAATAAACTTCTGATGCATAAACCTCACGTCGTTTTGAAGTAGTATGATTTCCTACATTCGAATGAACTAAATGTTGACTGCTTGAAGTATTTTTGAAGTGTTTTAAACTGTTTCACGTGAAGTGTTGTCCTCCCCTCTCGCTCCTTCCTTGGTCGTTGCGAATAGACGCTGAATGAACGAATATGTACTGAGTGAGCGCTGAATGAATAGATGTTTGCTGTGAATGAATGGATGATTGATTGCTGTGAATGAACGATTAATGAATGAATGCACTTGGTGAGTGAACTCTGAACGAAAATAACAAGAAGACTGAAAATGAAGGTATGAATAATGTAAGTTGACCGTAGCTCTGTATTTGAGCGCACTAAAATTAAGCCGTATTCAGGGTAGTCAGGGTTTTAAATGAGGGAGTGTATGTTCGGCGAGATTGAACGAGTTAATGCATGATAGTGATGGTGAGTGAATGTATGCACCCTAAATGTGGATGTTTCAGTGGGGAATCACGATTGATAGTTTTGGTAGCTTTGGTAGAGTTGGTCAGTGGCGGATCCAGGGGAAAAGGCATTTCCCCCTGAACGGAAAAGCTTGGGCCAAAACTATGTTTCCCCCTCTCAAAGCTATCGACCTCCTTTTTGCCCCGACTCATTTTAAGTTTAAAAACAAGATTTTGGTGCCTCAGCCCTCAACTTCAAACAGGACCAGTCTACTTCAATGTAAACACTGGGCCTTGAAGAGCAAAAGCAAGCCTCTTGTGGCCATGTCGTTAACCCGTTGACGTGTTTTTTTCTTTTGGCTTACCCCGAGAGCCTACCCTCCAGTTAAATAATGGAAAAATGATTTTTTTATCAATCATGGCGAAATCAGCACGTTTAAGTTCTTGTTTTGTTTTTCGAATTTGGCTTCCCCCAAAACCTACCGGCTAGTGTCGCCACTGGAGTTGTCAGATATAAGTTTGACAATTTCTGGCAGGGTGATAACGATTGAATGTATGAAAAGTAGGCGCAGGTGTGTGTGTATGTGGTACATATAGCTGTTGGAAATTGAACTGGGACTGACCTTAATTGTTCTGGTTTGAAACTGACCCCAGACAAATGTTATACAAACTGTGAGCTCTGACAAGTTACCAGGAGATGGGGAGGTAAGTGCTTCTGATCATACTGTATAAAAATAACCTCAAAACTGGGCTGGTTTTGCCGTTATTTGCATATATTGTGTATTTACATATGATTGTGTATTTACATATCGTAACATTATTTACATCAGGCTAAGTTATTAACGCATGGGCTTCCTCTAGCAGGCCTCGGGTGAAGAGGTGGAAGTTTTTTTCAGTGTGTGTATAAATGTATGGGTGTATGCATGTATGAATGTGTATGTATATAGTCAAACATATTAAGGTGAGTAACAATGTAAGATTAGAAGCTGTTGAACGTGGACGAGGGCTTCTGATTGATTGAGCAAGAAGATATGTTATCGTTAGAGCATATACGATTTTTTGGTTCACTTAGTCCTTATCGTTTTCATTTGCTTTCGGAACTTTGGATCGAAAAGAAACTGTTGCAAACAGTTTGAAAACGGTTTGAAACAGTCCCTTTGCATGACCCAGTTTGCAGGACCCCCCACCCGGGCGAAGGTTAAACTCCTAGAAAACCTGCAAAACCGGAGGAACGCTGTATCAAATGCTGCTGCCCGGAGCACTTCCGTTTTCTGGTTGTCTCCGAAAAACACGAGGGGATGTCCAAGCACCCCTTTTCCTTCACACTGAGACTCACACATTGCGACTAGGGCTAATAGCTTAAGAAATGTCTCTTTTATACATTCGGCTGCCCATCATACAACACCTTTGCCTTTAAGTGTTTTATTGGTGTATACATCCATCTCTCTCTGCACCTAAATACCTTTAGATTACCTCTAAATCATGTACCTCTAAATTGTTGTTATCGACAGAACGCTGGCGATGTCCGGCGCCGCTGCCAGATTCTGGAGGAGAGTTGCCAGATGGCGTATCATCTGACAGGATAGGTCAAGACCTGGAGGAGGTGATAGTGAGCTGTTGGGATGGTACCTCCGTAATGGTAAGTTGGTTGTAGTCGTAGAGCCAGTTCTAGAATTTTAAACACAAGTCTCACTCGTAGTAATTGTTAGTGTCCTACGACGTACCATCTGCAAATGTTTTACAGCGTCGCTTACTCCCAACCTATTGGTTTGGGGGATCAAATCAAGTTATTCAGAGGCTCCACTGATATTTGAAGCAGAGACCGGTGGCTTAGGAGCCAGAAACGCCATCCACTAAGTCACTCATCCCACACGAGGCTCTCTTGTAGGCGTATTGTTTTGATTTTTTGTGGGATAATATGAGGTCTTCTTCATTGATTTAAGCACCGTTAATGTAGTAACCTAATATGTGGTAGGGTTAGAAAAATTTTCCCGCACATTGTGAGGTCGCCCGCCTACATTTTCAGAATTGCATTTAAAAAAAAATGTTTCGGTTTGGTGAAATGCGACTCGGAGCGTTGAATTTTTTTCATACATTTTGAATAGACTTAAAGTCTGAATCATGTTAGGCCAGGGAGATATGGGACAGTTTTCGTTCTCATTTGATGTGTTCATACAACGATTCGTGTCCATAATTGGGAACTCCCGTCGACGATCAAATGAATGAATAAATATATGCATGAATAAATAGGTCACTTTTAAATAGTTCGTGTTATATTCCAGATTCTTTGTACTGAAAAACAATGGCAACTTCAAAACGGCACGTGCCCACCACCCACTACTACCACTACGGAATCTACCACAACAACAGAATATACCACAACCGTCGAACCAACCACAAGCACTACGGAACCAGCCACAACTAACATCGTGACTACTACAACTGAACAAACCACCACACAATCTACTACAGTATCCACTACAACACAGGAACCTTCCACTACACAATCCACTACAATTTCCACCACTACACCGGAACCTACCACAACAACCGCATCTACCACGACGTCTACCACGACTCCACCCTCCACAACCCAGTCAACATCAGTAGCCACAAGTCAGTCAACGACTCCTTCAACGACTTCAACATCACCTTCTCCTGCACCGACCAACGCCACGACAGGTATCTATCTGTTTAGTTAGCTCATAGTTCCAGTTTATACGTATAATCATACTATAAAGGGTGTTTGTAATGAGTTAAGTTGGAAGTCGCGACTCACACTATCGCAGTTAATTTGTACAATCATCTATTGCCTACGCCACAAGTTTTTTTATAAAGAGCTCTATCATAATAAAACAACCAATCAGAATTGGCTCAATATTTCATCAAAGATTTGGAGAAACTGGCCAAGTAAGACTTTATCAACTTGTGATAATTATAAAACCAAGTATTAAACATTTGTTTTGTAATAAATACCAACATTTGCATCCTAACTCAGGAAATATACAAATTCTACATCGAAAATAAACTTCTGATGCATAAAACTTACGTCGTTTTGAAGAAGTATGATTTCCTACATTAGAGTGTACTAAATTTTGACTGCTTGAAGTGTTTCTAAGTGTTTTGAAGACTCGTGATAATTATAAAACCAAGTATTAAACATTTGTTTTGTAATAAATACCAACATTTGCATCCTAACTTAGGAAATATACAAATTCTACATCGAAAATAAACTTCTGATGCATAAACCTTACGTAGGTTCGAAGTAATATGATTTCCCTTATTAGAATGTACTAAATGCTGACTGCTTGAAGTGTTTTTGAAGTGTTTTGAAGTGTTTCACGTGAAGTGTTGTCCTCCCCTCGCTCCTTCCTTGGTCGCTGTGAATAGACGCTGGATGAACGAATATGTACTGAGTGAGCGCTGAATGAATAAATGTTTGCTGTGATTGAATGAATGATTGATTGCTGTGAATGAACGATTAATGAATGAATGCACATGGTGAGTGAACTCTGAACGAAAATAACAAGAAGACTCAAAATGAAGGTATGAATAATGTAAGTCGATCGTAGCTCTGTATTTGAGCGCACTAAAATTAAGCCGTATTCAGGGTAGTCAGTCAGGGTTTTAAATGAGGGAGTGTATGTTCGGCGAGATTGAACGAGTTAATGCATGCATAGTGATGATGGGTGAATGTATGCACCCAAAATGTGGATGTTTCAGTGGGGAATCACGATTGATAGTTTTGGTAACTTTGGTAGAGTTGGTCAGTGGCGGATCCAGGGGGAAAAGGCATTTCCCCCAAACGGAAAAGCTCGGGCCAAAACTATTTTTTTGCCCCCCTCCCCCTCTCAAAGCTATCGACCTCCTTTTTCCCGACTCATTTTAAGTTAAAAAGCAAGATTTTTATGCCTCAGCCCTCAACTTCAAACAGGACCAGTCTACTTCAGTGTAAACATTGGGTCTTGATGAGCAAAAACATGCCTCTTTTGGCCATGTCGTTAACCCGTTGACGTGTTTTGTTTCTTTTTGGGGGTACCCCGAGAACCTACCATCAAATTAAATGATGGAAAAATGACTTTTTTATCAATCATGGCGAAATCAGCACGTTAGGTTCTTGTTTTGTTTCCAAATTTGGTTTCCCGCCAAAACCTACCGGCTAGAGTGATAACGCTTAAATGTATGAAAAGGAGGCGCAGGTGTGTGTATGTGGTACATATAGCTGTTAGAAATTGAACTGGGACTGACCTTAATTGTTCTGGTTTGAAATTGACCCCAGAAAAATGTTATACCAACTGCGAGCTTTGACAGGTTACGAGGAGATGGAGAGGTAAGTGCTCCTGATTATACTGTATAAAAATATCCTCAAAACTGGGCTGGTTTTGCCGTTATTTGCATATGATTGTGTATTTACATATGATTGTATATTTACATATCATAACAATATTTTTATCAGGCTAAGTTATTAACGATCGGGCTGCCTCATGCAGGCCTCGGGTGAAGGGGTGGAAGTGTTTTTTTCAGTGTGTGTATAAATGTATGGGTGTATGCATGTATGAATGTGTATGTATATAGTCAAACATATTAAGGTAAGTAACAATGTAAGATTAGAAGCTGTTGAACTTGGATGACGGGTTCTGATGGATTGAGCAAGAAGATATGTTATCGTGAGAGCATATACGATGTTTTGGTTTACTTAGTCCTTATCGTTTTCATTTGCTTTCGAAACTTTGGATCGAAAAGAAACTGTTGCAAACAGTTTGAAAACGGTTTGAAACAGTCTCTTCGCGTGACCCGGTGTCGGACTTGCCCTTGGGGGGCCCGCTTTTGTTGAAACATTAACTTCAATGTGTAAATTTACTCCGATCTGTATTTTACTTCGTATGGGTATCTGTGCAAACTTACCTCGACATGTAAACTCCAGTTTGTTTTTATACTTTTCTATCTTGTTGTCCTGTTTTTGCAGTTGGTCACTCGTGACGCATCGATTTCACCGGCATCAAAAATCATTCATCAAAGCAATCAGTAGAAAATCAACCCTTTATTGCAATTGAAATCACATCAACCAAGCTCTTTCACCACAACGACGTGCGCGCATTTAAATGATGTCGTACGTATCGCTGTTTCTGGTCACTCTTCTTCTTTGTTGTATGGTTCTAATCTTGGCTGGTGTTATTACATAGGCGTTGTCTCCCCCAGAGATATGCCGCCTCGCCATCGCACGTGATCAGGAACTTTACAATTGGCATCAGGAACCTCGCTCACTTCCTGCTTCTGCTGCCGAGTTCGCAAGCACTATAAAAATGTGTACAAAAATAGATCCGAAAAAATCATTTGGACGTGATGATGCTGGTGTTAAAAACGTGTGAAACATTTTTTTCAGTATTTACATTTGTGTTCACTATATTTCTGGTACTAAGTTTATGATAAACTTAGTACCAGTTCTGGTTTTATTCATGAGAACAATTCCATCTAGTGGGTGATTTCGTAAGCTCCCAGGTAGCAAGCGCAGGCGGAAGGCAGCTTGAAGGTCTCGATGGCGAAGGGGAAGTACTGGTCGCAGGGGTCGTACACCAGGAACCTGAGAATGTAAAGAAGAACATTTTATGTATGCCCAATTAAGTGTCCTTTGAAATTAAAATGCTAAAAATAAGACATGTATGATCTTATAAAGAATGACTGCCGACATCAAACATTATACTAGTATGACAAGAGTTTGGGTGAATTTAATGAATAGTGTCTTATTACAATTTCGCTCGATATGGGTACATGTCACAAACACGTAGAGATCTGACCATAAGTGTGCTATGTGTTTGCTGTTTTTACGTGTTATGACTGTATTGTATGTACATACAAATTGTATAAACTCGGCAAATGTATGGTGTGGAATCTACCGCAGGACATATTGATTAATAAGTACTTTTGACAATTACCGTGTGAAATTTCTAATACAATAATTTTTCCTGTAAGATTCTTTCAGTCCACACAAACTCATCTTGAGAAATCAAGCCCAATTAACAGTTCGGAAATAACCAATTGAAAAATAAGACCAACCTCCTGTAGAAGGACTTCTGCAGACAGCTGGACTCGTAGCAGTGGGGCACCAGAGGGCAGGCATCGCCAGCTGAGTCGCACTTCTCAATACGCGTGGTCTGGGTGAAGGTATCGTAGTCGACCTGTAGTGACATCTATGGGTTAGCTTTGAAATGAAGCCACCTGAAATACCCACCTTAAATATTTTGCTTTACATAACTTCTGTTCGCTTCACCTCATTATATGCCCGAAGGGTTAGTAGATAAGATGGGACTCTTTCCATATTCCAGGACTACAACGGCCCAAAAAGAAGGAAATGACCAGAAGTCAGACTTTTGAAATGTTCAGGAAAAATATATGCACTACTGCCTTCAAATGAAAAATGAAAGTTGTCAAACCAACTTACAGAGGTATTCATAGCAAAAGCTGGAGAAATCCAAATCTGTACGACACCTATTTTAACATCTGGTTCAAGCTAGATTAGTGAAAGTAACTTCATGCATTTGCCTGTAAAATGCTTCAGGAGCAATATGACGGAGTAAATGCTTCAGCAAGATAGCGTGTCTGGATTCCAAAGGCCGTGCGGACCAGTGAAAAAGTTGGCGATGCCAGATGACACAAACAGGCGGCGAGTCAATAAGTTAAAGCAATTTGTAGAAACGGGTGAAGGAGGCAACGTTTCTTACGAAGACCCTACCTTGACGTTGTTGACGATGATGCGCCACTTTCCGTCGGTGTTGACGGCGCGCAGGGGACGGACGTAGGCCACCAGAGAAGGACAGAGGTAGGTCTCCTCCACAAGCTTTTTCAGTCTAAAGGCGGAACCAATTTGTTTGAAACTCTATATTTGCTTACAAAATGTAACATACTATCTTGCGAACAGACAGCAGCATAAAGGCTTAGCAAAAAAAAGAAACTATTGATGGTCTAGAAAATGAATGTCTTGTTTTTACATGCCAATTTTAGGAATTCATTGATTTGAAGTAAGTTAGTTTGATATTTAGAACGGAAAGGACTGATACCATGAATGAATGAATGCATGAATGAAAATGCCTTACAGAAACCAGAATACGGATATCTCTGACATTGTGGACACTGGAACAAGTTGTCAATCGGATAGTGTTTAAACAATGAACATGTGAATTTCCGGTAGTTATTGCACGATGGATGGAAAATAATTTTTAGATATTTAAGCGATGATCTAGCGCAAGCTATAAAACAAATAATAGCTGATTACTCGCCTGTCGACGGAGTTCTCGGTGTTCTGCTCCGCCAGGTCGGCGTACAGTTCCAGAACCTTGTGCTTGTTGGCGGTGATGGCGTGAACAATCTCATACCTGGAAATGACCTACCGACTGAGAAAGCTTTTGAGGCAAGGCGTATGCAAATATGCATGATGTTTGAGGTTATATTATATAATATTACAACTTTGATTATACGAATAGTTGATTCATCACAAAATGTTGACTTTACTCAATTTTAATATTTCTTTCCTTGTTTTGTCAAAGTGTATAAAAGCGGCTGTTTTGCCCTACTGGACACAAAGGAAATTATATTGTGTACACTTAACGGCAAGTACTTTCTTGGAGTAAAAACTACAATAATATAAGTTTGCAAACAGTGTAATCGATTACAAACGCACGCAATGTCCTGGCAATGGTCTAAATCTCAAAAGGTGCTAATTTGCAACAATCACCATATTTTCCCATTTGTCTCCTATAACCTTTTCTCCAAGTTATCATCATGTAGTGTTACTTCTACTCACTCGGGGTACTCGGAGTCTTCCAGGCACCAGGGGTCAGTGCTGCCCTTGCTGCAGGCGGGCTCCTCTGGGTGATAAGAACAGGCGGCGGCAGCCTGCAGAGGTGTTAGTGGATGACGGTGGACATCTTTCTCTTCTTTTTTAATTACATTCTTAGGGGTGTAGTGAGGGAACTCGAATGTGGTCATGGCCTCTCTCCCGGCTAAGAGGCCTGTAATTATTCTTATTTCAGTCAGCCGATTTGAGAAAATTTTCCAGAGAAGTGTTTTCAGGTTTTGATCTCAGCTAGGCTTCCCAAACGTTTAGTTCTGATCAGCCTATGTGCTTTCTTGTGAATTACAGACCTCGGTGAGCACCGTAGGCAAAAAACTACCTACGGTTTGTGAAAGCCGTCGATTTGAGACTCAGATATGTCCTGATTTTAAGCAGAGGAACCAACGTTTGTAAATAGAGGAAACAACCTTCCGTGTATGTACCACGTAGGTGATGTGACTAACCTGGGGTCGGTGAGCCCCGTAGGCGGGAGGAGCCGCCCCGTAGGCGACAGCTACGAGCGCCGCACTGATCTGAAATTAGTAGTTGGATACATAAAACACGTTGCTGCAGTGCTTAAAACCGTCATGTAGGAGACGACATAACAAAATGTACTCTATAAGGTAAGTTTGCTACCTTTTATCTTATTGGCTTGAACGGAGTCAAGTACATTCTGAAAGCTTATTTAAGCAGATTATTACGTTCTCCTTATGATAATCGGAATAAGCAAAATGAAAGTAAAGTGAATCTTACAAAGACTAGTACTTAGAGAATTATCAAATGCTACGCTGATATATTGTGCGCCTTAATTTGCATAGTAATTATGGAAACACAATATTATACGCAGGCACTGGTGTGATATATTAAGCATATCACACCAGTGCCTGCGTGCTCTGTCGTGCTATTAATTTAATGTAATTGTTAATATATTTATTTGTAAAATGCTCAGATAAATCAGGTTCATTCTAATTGTATTGTAAAATCGATGATATAAAAAACAGCCAGTTAGGTGTCACCAGGAACAGCAATACTCCTTCTTTCCGAGCCCAGCACTATTTCACTTTCCTAGTACTTTCCACCACTCACGATGACTTGGATCGCCATGTCTTTTCCCTCACTTACGATGAATCGGATAGCCATGGTCGGTCCCCAGTCCTCGCCGAGTGTCTGATACCAGCCCCAGCTGCTTGTCCACAATATATACCTCCGGCTGGTCGGCCCCGGTGCTGGACATGGTAGCTTCATGCCTTGATAACAGGCTGCTCCCCAGCGACGCGCTCTACTGGGCATTGTGCCATAACTGGCTCATCTTTAACGTATTAACTGCACTCGGCGTGACCGGGTACGGGGAAAAGGGTGTCGATACGTTGGCTCATAAGATTTGTGTGTGGAGGTGTGGATGCTTTGGTGTGGTGGGCGGATGATGGTGTTGAAGATGGTACATTTGGAAGGATTGTCAGGTCAGGGGGAGAGGGTGCTGCTCCCTTTCTCAGGAGTACAAAACATAACATCCCTGCGCCATAAGAAGGTAGCAAGGATGTATGTCTTGAACCAAAGCACCGAGATCCACGAAGCCCTGATTTTGGCAATTTAGTTGGGGAAAATCTCTAGAAGTAGAAGATGGAGTGTTTTTAAAACAGACCCTGGTACCCATTGAAGTCTCCTTCAATGTGACAACGTATCAAAATATGGGGCATAAGCTCTTAATTTCTAGCGTTTGAGTTCATAGTTGTCTCTCTCTCTCTCTCTCTCACTCTCTCACTCTCTCACTCTCTCACTCACTCACTCACTCACTCACTCACTCACTCACTCACTCACTCACTCACTCACTCTCTCTCTCACTCTCTCTCTCACTCACTCACTCACTCACTCACTCTCTCTCTCTCACTCACTCACTCACACACACACTCTCTCTCTCTACCTTACATAGTCAACATGAATATAAATCGACTCACAATAATCATTAAAACGTAAGGGTTTAAGAATGGAAGCTCTATTATCATTTCCTACGAAGTTATTGACCCAAGTCTGAAAACCTGCTCAAGTAGCCTCAGATAACTATCAAAGGTTACGGGTCCAAACTTGAAACATGAACCTGGAAATGAGCCTAAGATGGTACGATTTGGAGAATACAAATATATTTTAAGTGGGATCTACAGGCATAAAGCTATTTGTGGGCCAATTTCGTTTTCCCCTTGCATTTCCAATGGAGATGTCATGACCCGTACCTGACCCTATGTCATCGATATAGCATATCCCAGATAATTTTTGTAGTACCCAGTAGGCCTGTTATGCGATTTACATTGATAGATTCCCCCTGTTCATACTTTGCTATCTTGAACTTTTTTATATACGTTCACCTGACCTGCACAGGTGACCTGACCTGAGATCAGTGGTGTGCGCGGTGTTTTAGGGCGCGCGCATCTGAGGTCATATGGCGAGATGAGTGGTGGATCCACGGGGGGAGGCTAGGGGGTTCAAGCCTCCCTTCGAAATGTCAGCCCCTATAGTTAATGCATAGGCGAGGGGCTATCCGAGGTACTGGCAGGTGAGGCTCGAGCACCCTAGCCCCCCTCCCCATGAATTCCTGGATCCGCAACTGCCTCCATAGTAAACAAACTAGTTGCATACAACAGAACTGAACTAGTTGTTGAACAGAACTGACCTGTTGCTATCATCATAGAGAATCCTCCAACAAGCATCTGCTGCTACCTGACGTTATGTGACGTTGCTACGTGACGTTATGTGACGTTTCTACCTGACGTTATGCTACCTACGTGACGTTGTTATGTAATATCAAACTCAGGTCGTCTAATTCAGCCTCATTGTGTCTGCTCTCACTTCTATTGCTGTTGGACGTGAATTTCCTTGGTCTGACGTTGCGGGACGAACTGTTCACATTGTTCGAAGCTAATTGAGAGAGATGAATACACATCACAGTGAAATTGGGCGACGCATCCGTGTAAACACTATGGGTGGAAAACCAGAGGGCACTCATACTGAACCCAAAGTTTCTTACTCTCCCCCAAGTCTAGACCAGGGTTAGAAAGTCTACCCTAACCAGAGGCTCATTCCCAATCGGTAAAATCCATAGGTGAATCCATGATTTCTCATGAGAAGAGCAACTTTGGTTCGATGGGCAATATTTACGCCTGGAAGAGGTGCATTTTAGGCCAGAGCTGCTAATTCATAAAATGTCCATCGTTGTGGGCGGAAAAATGCATCGTAGGGTCGCCGATAGTTCCATGATGGACAGGGGATGGGGTGTGACATCTGAAGGGGCGCCAGGAAAATTTCATGGGGCGTCTTGTGGGTTGGGTGGGGGGTACCTGCCTCCCCCTCCGTTGCTTGGTTCTGCCCCTATGGCGATGTCTGTGGAAAAGTTTGAGAAAAATACATTTGGCCAGATGATACCCATGCGTGCTTTTGCAACATCGGCCAGAATAAGCATTGAGAATTTATGCTAGGTGTGAATGTTCCATTTCAAGAAAATGTAGCAGTTGGCTAAAGCTGTCAGCGCCATTGAAACCGATCCGCTCGCTTTGCTGAGCAGCTGTCACAAGCTCCTCTTTATCGTGTATGGTAATTGAAGGGTAGCAGCCGGCCGTGGCGAGTGATTGATACAGCAGTAGCAATGTCGTGTCTTTGGTTCTCATGCCGGGGCACACTCCCCAGAGCATGACACGACCAACAGCGTCGTCACAGACCAAGAAGTTGGATGTGAGGGAGGAGGAGGAGGAGAGGTAGGGTTTTGTGTGGAATTTTAACCCATGGCTGAAAGCGAACTTAAAATGGTTTAGAAAGCAATAGGTTGCTGGGAATGGAACCAAACCTTATATAACATCATATTATCGTGATCTTTTTTGTCTCATGTGGCCCAGTGGAGAGGATCTCTAACCATCCAAACCAATACTCCCTGTAAGTGGTCAAGTGTTTCTGTTGGAAATGGCCCCGATCAAGTAAAATATAAGAAAATATGACAAACTCCTTTTATGAGATAACTATTTTAATAGTAGAGAAAAGCATGCCCGCAGTATTGAGTGTTGAATTGAGCATCTTCATCATGATAATGTACAGTAGCAACAGGCAATGTTTAGAAAAGAGCCGAAAATGTGCCATAATCCTCGCGATGAAGGATGTTTGAGCACCCCCTTTGGGTTTTTTCTCGGCGGCACCAAAAAACGGTGGTGCGAAGCGCCACCGTACTTGGCTTATCCTTGATAAATTCTGTAACTTTTCACAAAATTTTAAGGTCCGGCCATCTCAGGTCAGGCCACCAGCGCAGGTCAAGTGACCTCACCTCCAAAAAGTGTAAGATAGCAAAAGTAGGAACAGAGTCAATCTATTCAATTGAAACCCATCACATAATGGACCCACTAAGTCCTACAAAATTTATTCCGGGATTTGTCATATCGATGACCTAGGGTCAGGTAGGGATAATGACCTCTCTATTGAAAATGAAA
The DNA here is from genome assembly GCA_034440635.1 of Lepas anatifera. NCBI lineage: Eukaryota > Metazoa > Arthropoda > Thecostraca > Lepadidae > Lepas > Lepas anatifera. The sequence goes on along the minus strand of JAOTON010000288.1, from coordinate 28,732 downwards.
TAGGGAAAACTGGAATCGGGCGAAAAATGGTTCACATTTGTAGACATAGCTTACAATATCTTTATATTCTCCAACTCGTAGTATCTTACGCCTTTTTTCCTGGTTCGTGTTACAGGTTTGGACCCGTGCCCTCTGAGAGGTCATGTGGGACTACCTGAGCAGGTTTTCAAACTTAGGTCAATAACTTCGCAGGAAATGGTGATAAAGTTTTTATTTTGATACGAGTACGTTTAGATTCTTATTGAAAGTCGATTTATATGCATATTGACTGGAAGCTCAGATAGTGACCCTATCCTGACCTTGAAGATATATTTTTATGTTTTGGCCTAGCATAGTTTTGGCCATATAATGTTCGATTCGCCGTCACGAGAGAAAGCGAATGGTGTCCACAATTTTTTTCTTCTAACTCAACTCTGGCAGACACTAAAGCCCAGAGACTTATCTCTAACATATCGCCTTCTTTGACCTGTCATGACCTCAATCTTGAATTCAGCAAAAAGAAGTGACCGATGTAGCTTCTTCATAAACTTGTATGAATTGTCTTACGGCCTTCACGTTTTTCGCTAAGCGACATTGGTGCTGAGATCGAGGAGGTGTTGGAAACCCACTAAGGCGGAGGCGATTTTGAGGGCCACCAGGGCGGGTGTTAATATTTCGACTACGACTTTCGGTTTTTGTAACAGTTTTCGATCATTATGAACGTAAGCCTATTACAACTTTGGTTTTTTAATTTTAGTGTAAAGACACGAATAAAAGACCAGTTCCGTACAACTCTACCAGTCTCAAGGATCTATTCAATATTAAGCGCTTAAATAGAGAGGAAAACGAGCCTCGATGTACATAGTGCCATCCTTGGTGTAATCTCGACGGAGGTCACTTACAACCACCAGTTATAAAACCATAACCTCCAGCAAAGGTTAAACAACAAATCTGTCATGATGTGATGTCTGGATGGTTACTGCTGGAGGCTCAGTGCCAGAACTGGAGTTCTTTAGAGAACAGGGGCGGATCCAGGGGAAATTCTGGATCCTGGAATAATGATTTCCCAACTCGACTAAGATCAGCACTGGCACCAGACACGTTTTAGTGCGAGTAGTTTGCATCTTTATTGTAATTACCTGTTACTCATTGACGGATTGCTGCTGGCCTGTTTGTTTGCCTTTTTAAATCTTTGTTTCAGTCTTTTAGCCCATTTTTTTGTCTGTGCGTGGTAGCGTTTGACAGTATGGAACGCCATAGATACGTAGGTCTTCTAGTTGCCTGCTCCATTTCAAATCTTGACGTGAAAGATTGAAAGCCCCTACCTCGCGTGTAGACCTCTTTCAAATAAAACTTTGAACGTTGAATCCGACCATTGTCCCACAAACCAAAACAGCCTCGCTGTCTTTTGGTCCCCCCCGAAGCAAATTATTGATTTATAGTTTATCAATTGGGCAGGACATCTCCGTAAAAAAACATTAATGATCGTTTTTGTCTGTTTGTAAGAGTACTATCATTCAGGGTTGTCGCCATAGTAGTGACACACTTCTCGGTATTTTCTTCTCAAAGAGTTAATGACATGAATGTGATCGATTTCGACTTATTTCAAGTCAGACCCATAATCGCCTGGTGCAAACATATGTTATTTCGATAAAGGGCAGAGTTGTGCGTAGCTCAGTAACACATACTCTGAATGGCAGCAAATTCTGCCAATTAAGTTCGTCAAAAGTAAGTGACTCAAACTGCGGGTTTCTTTGAAGAATGTGTTCTCATTACATCCCACAGTTTTGTCATATCAAATTTTAAAAAGACCATTGCTACGAAACGAAATTTGTGGTTGGCATAGAACAATTTCAAGCCTCTGCTTTCATCTCAGTCACGACTTGTGTATTTTCCTTACTCTGTTGGATATATTCTTAATATAACTTTACAAAATTGTAAGATCAGGTTGACAAATACTCACACATATCGATATAAAAACTAAATCATCTGCTTTTGACATATCCTATTGGGTACGTGAGCCAGAGTATATGATTTATTTTTGGAGTGGCTCAGTTTTGAGTGACGCACAAATCTGATAAGGATCTCTCAGGTCTGCCCGTTTGGGAATAGATGGACCACAACTACTCGTATGGGAACTCTTACTCCTCTTTTCATTTGGTATTTTGGTGTGATTTTTCCCTTCGGTGGTCGCTTTTCTTCAGAACAATTGTGCGTGAATATGTTGGGCGTCAGTTTTGCATGGATAAATATTGAGTTGCAAATTTTGTAATTTGACTGTAGTTCCTACCTCCCCCTCCATTTGGAGCCTCTGGTTCAATAATTCGTAGGCGTGACCGGAGAGCCTTGGTGGCGTAGTAGTGAAGTGCCCCGCGCCGCTGTATTCCATTGCAGTCTACCCGGGTTCAATACCCGGCGGTCTCCCTGAACAGGGAACAAGCTGGCTCCCGAGAAACACTTCCAAAAGGGAAAGAGTTGGCGGCGCTGTATAACCCTGGCAGTTGGTCTGTCGATAAGCTCCAAAGATTATTATTATTAACCCGAGGAGCTACCCGGAGGTGATCAACCTACGGGGTTTGGACATGTATTTCTCTTGTAGCCTGTTTTCCGTTGGCGTAGCCTCTTCCTCCACAAGGTGGCAATGGATCCCAACATATACAAATACTTTTGCGATTTTTATTTTCAGTTTTGTGTTTTGTGGTCTCTCAGCAGCAGTTGACAGGAAAGAGAAAGAGAAGAGGTCGACACTCAGGTCGGTCACACAAACACACTCCAAATCCCTGATCTTAAGTGCGATGGCGCGGCGGCGTCTCTGGGGGAGAGTTTTGGGTCCGCTGTTTTTTCACAAATGCGCGCTGGGACTGGGTGGTTCGTAGGCTGTGGTGTCTATGACGTCATGGGCTCAGAGTGCACCTCAGTGGTTGGGCACGTGACAGCCGCAAGAAGCTGGCAGGCGGTAGATGTCGATGAAGAGGCCCTTGTAGGGGTCGCACGGGTCGTAAGACAGCATGCGGTGGTAGATGTACTTCTGGGTGCACTTGCTCTTGTAGCAGGGAGCCAACGTACGGCAGGCAGCGTCTGCGTACTGGCAGTACTCTAGGCTGAAAAAAACACATCAAACATAAAATTAAAGCTTGGGAAAAATAACTTCGCTCGCTCATTACTGAACTCAAATCATATCATGATTTCAACTAAAAGTTTGATATGTCTTCATGCTTCAGAGCTGCTTAACTTGAGGCGTAATAATGTAATCCGTTTATATATCGGCAATAAATAGAGCAAGCCAATTTCGCAGTGTATCTGGGGACCAAATCTATTTTAAACGTGAACGTTAACATTGAACAGTGCTGGTATGCCTAAATATGTATTTGTCTTGGCTATCTGTGTAGGTACATTTACTGAATTAAATTTACTCTTTTCTGGAGAACTTACCGCTTGGTCGTGATATATCCTACATAAATATAACTCACCGAACAGTCTGCGTGTAGTAGTGGACCTCGTTGACGATCACGCGCCATTCGCCAGCCACGTTCTGAGCTCGCTTCGGCATGGCGTAGGCCACGTGGCTGGGGCAAGCATAACCAGCAGGGCCAGCCCAGTGGGTCCTATCGTACGGAGTCCTTCCAGTAGAGGCTCCGGTGTAGTAGGAGTAGTCGAAAGCCGACTCCTGCCTGGAGGTTAGATAATCAACAAGATCATCAGCCGACTGAGAAGCGATGTCGGCGTACTTCTTTTCGAACAGGTGGTCAGCTTTGATGGCCGCTTTGATGTCGTAGGTCGGGTACTCCTTGTCTTCCAGACAGTAGGTGGCGCCCCCGTAGGCGCAGGTAGGCGCCGCCTTCGGGTTGCAGTATCCGTGTGGATGCGGCGCGTGTGGGGGTGTTTGTCCGCAGCGGCCAGGACCGCACACAGCAGCAAGGCGATCTGTGGGTGACATCATAATCATCATCATCATCATCGTCATCGTACATCATCACGGGTTTTGGGATAAGTTGTTAGCTAAGGACACTTTTCTTGTTTGTTATGTTACTATGAATGTCATCAAACTTCTCTATCGATCAAAATTGTTTCGATCGATTTTAAGCAGAAAATTTAAAGTAGATAGTATTGAGGTTTTGATTGCTCCCCTTTGTCACCGAATTAGAGTAAAAAAGACGAAGTTTGATGCGCAAGCTTATACTGCACATCTAAAACGCATTTATAATCAGCGTTATCTGCGGTAATTCATGGAGACAGCTAGGACTTACAGTGTTTTCTTCTAAGTGAAGACCAAAAGTTACTTACCAGTCCAAAACCCATGACGCTGATGGAAGGTGGAAGAGCTGCAGAGAGTTGTAACTGCTGAAGTCCAAGCTGGCTCCAGAGGTTATATACCTATCGTGGGAGCACTCATTTTCGACGGTATGTGAGCATGAACTTTCACATTTTTTCCACCGCCGCCTCACTGGGTACAATAGCTGTGTTTCAGGTGTTGTGGTAAAATTGGATGGCTTGATTAGACTAGAGGTCAGAAAAAACCAGCTGTTTTGCCCCGAGGCACTTGGTTGCCTGCTCAATTTGTTTCTCATCTCTAAAACATTATCAAGGGGAGAAAAGTTTGGGGTGGGAAGCAGCAAAGCAGGGAAATGAAAAACAAAACGAAAGAAAATACACCAAGGTACAAACAAATTGCATTTATTTGGTGATTAGTGCTGCTTGATATTTCTAAAGATGGCTGAAAAATACCGAGCGATAAATTCGATGTATGGGCTCCCCTTATTCCTTCCCAATACCGTCGGCAAGTGGGCATCTTTTTTACCTCTGCATCAGGCCGAAGCCTCCAATAATGGGCTTTTCAGCATGGAAATAGTGGGTTTTGTTCACTGAACACAAATTGAAGCGTTTGTGTACCAGAGACGAAATATAGGATAATTCGTAGGCGCCTCCTTTTTCCATGAAAATAGTATACGAGATGTTCTGCGGGCCTTTTTCCAGCACCCGCTTACCAAAGTCGCTGAATGATTACTCTGCGTTATGCACAAGCTCCCACTTTGTTTCGGTCCGATACAATTATTGCATGGTCGATCTAACCCATGATGACACGGTCGTGAGTAGTTCCATTTGATTACAAAATGATTACTCCGCCGTTGTTTCTGTTAAAATAAAATAAATAAAAGAACGCTTTGGAGAAAGGCTCAGTTTCGGCGTGTAGTTAGTTTCACAAACGTTGCCATTCGTTTGTGATTTTGTTCAAATGATGATTGCCGTATTAACAGAATGTTTTTAACTTGGATGTTTGTATTTCAGAAGTACAAGGCATATCTGGGAAAGAATCAAAACCTTTCGTGAGGGTTAGGTATTTGAAAAAGATCATTCATATTTCACGAAAACATATTTTCTCATCAATAATTATAAATGTTGTTCGCTTGCAAGATCATTAGAAGAAGAGGGACAGTATTTAGGGAGGTCCAAAGGTGGAATTTGAGTTCCTGCGGTAGGTAGGTAAGTTTAGGTAAGTTGAAAGTAAACCATTGTGTGTTGCATGAGTTAGGAACCTTAGAAATAAAAACATGCAGGCATGCTGGCTATTTTTCATAAAAATATTTATTTTCATGAAATATGATTTTTACATTATGACATTAATGACTTGTGAGATGGCTGTTAACACGCGCTCCGCTGGGGGGTGAAATTCCCCCCTCCTGGTTTTCCCCAGATAGCTAAAAAAACGAGGCAACGCAAAACAACGAAACTTACAGTACCTTATTCCTGATCCATTTTACACATCCGACCAAATTTGTGAGTTAAGGTCATGTTAGGTCAAGGAGTTATTCAAGGTCAAGTGACCCAACCTGAAAACCTAAAATCACGAGTTTGAAGCGGCGCCCAGGGAACATCAGCGAACCGATCAGTTTGAAACTTCGACAATATAATAATGTCATTAAGTTCTACAAACCTGCTATCTCAGAATTTCGATATCGTTAAACTAAGGTGGGGTCAATTTTTTGGTCACCCCATTATAAGTCAATGGTGAAAAATAGAATGGGCTCGTTTTCAGTAAACACCGGATAGATAAAGCTGACAATCCTCAAACCGTCTATTCTTACCACGATCTTTACTTTAAATTTGAGGTTTTGAGCATCTGACCTCTCAAAGGTCATGCCAGGTCGCGGGAGCATAGAGTAATTGTTTTGTCAATAACTTCTCACTGAATTGAGATAAAGCTCCCATTTTGCTTGCGTTGTGCTTATATTGTCACGGGGAGCCGATTGATGTGCAACATGACCATACCAGGTCACTCTGTGACCCTGACCTAGCTCGAGGTCAGTTAATTTTCACTATTTGACCTGACAAGGTCATATTATACATCATTCGATTTGCCGCGATGAGGGAAATCCAATGATGCGTAGAGATTTGCTCTAGCTTCCCTGAGGGCAGATCTAGAGCGAGAAACATACACTGCTCTGTTGTAAGCCTATGGAACCTTCTTTGACCTATGCTGACCTCAATATTAACCTTACATAAGAATTATTCGTATAAAATCTCTTCGTCTTGTCAAGAACTTTTGAACCCTGCCCGTAATTTTCCTTTAGCTTTCGTGGAAAACGAGATACGGAGGGAGGGGGCGAAAAACGGCCCCCATGTGGGGCGTGTCATGCCAGGGACCCCGGCGGGGCGCGTGCTAATTGATTTGACGGTTTACTTTATCCACCGACAACGACAAACGGACAAAACAGGGGTGTGTGGAGGGGGAACGTTATTCTATAATCTGGACATGACTAGAACCTTAAATGAAAAACTTTTTGCATTTAGACCCATTTTGGTCCTCCGCACTCAATGGTTAAACATGTGTCCGAAGTCCCAATCTGGACGAAGTCGAGCTTTGTTTGTGAAAATTGGGGTGGGGGAGGGGCTGTTTTGACACATATGGTCTTCATCCAAGCGTCAATCGCTATTTTATCATAAGTTGCAAGGCGGGTGACTTTTATGCACCTTTCAAAAATCATGAGCAGTGGATATCCGAATGAATTCTAGATGCTCTGGCCTGTTCACGCGCGTTGTGTTGTGTTCATAAAGTCCCCTCCACTTACTTTTCTAAGATTGCCGGAGAACCGTTCGTGGCAAACACACGCTACACTGCCACAGTTGGGAAAGTTGATGGGCCCTTCGATGGGCGAAATAACGTTGGAACTATGCGAAAATGCATTTGGCTTGTAGGATTCAAAGTCAGACTTTAACATTGAGGTTGCCAGAATTCTCGGGATCGTGGCAGTATTGGGTGCATTTCGGCCCAATCACGCTCTGCAGTGGACGTTAACTCGCCCGATGTTTTCGGTCTACAGGCAATTGCATGCTGGTTCACTCACTAGCATGGTATTTTCAGCAAGTGGGCGAAGCTTAGGGCTTACGGCCAATCATATTTCTGCAACTAAATGGAAGGTGTTCCTTCAGGGTTTAAAATTAGGGAATAAACTCATTTACTTTGAACTTTGAAGCTGGCGGAAATTTTATACCGAGAGCTTTGGGTGAAATTAAATATGCCGATAGTGGTTTCTCAACATGCTCTACAAAATTCTTACGTCAGTTACACCCCCATTTTAAAAGTGGGACACTCCCTTTAAGCAGCTATGCTTTGCCATCGAAAGGTCAAACATTCGCGGAAGACCTCGTTTAGAGTCGTAGAACACTTCACAGCATACTTTCTCTAAACAAATAGTTTCGACAGTGTTGCAATTTTTATTTACGGTTTTGCGTTTTGTGGTCTCTCAGCAGCAGTTGACAGGAAAGAGAAAGAGAAGAGGTCGACACTCAGGTCAGTCACACAAGCACACTCCAAATCCCTGATCTTATGTGCGATGGCGCGGCGGCGTCTCTGGGGGAGAGTTTTGGGTCCGCTGTTTTTTTTACAAGCGCGCGCTAGGGCGAGAATGCTCTGTGTCCGTGGTGTCTATGACGTCATGGGCTCAGGATGTCGCTTAATGGTTGGCCACGTGACAGCTGCAAGCGGCTGGCAGGCGGTAGATGTCGATGAACAGGCCCTTGTAGGGGGTCGCACGGGTCGTAAGACAGCATGCGGTGGTAGATATACTTCTGGGTGCACTTGCTCTTGTAGCAGGGAGCCAGGGCACGGCAGGCAGCATCTGGGTACTGGCAGGTCTCCAGGCTGTGGAGGTCACAAGAGGTCAAAAGTTTGCGCAATCAAAATAAATTGCGAGATCTTTATTAGTTTCATAATAAGGCTTCAGAAGCTAACACCGTTATTGTATCTTTAATTTCGTTAGTCACGAAACGTTGTAAATTAAAACATTCTGTTTAGACAGGGGGATACGTGTATGTGAGGAAATTACGGATTCAATTATGTATTCAATATTTGTCGGAGAAACTGACTCACCGGGCAGTCTGCGTGTAGTAGTGCACGTCGTTGACGATCACCCGCCACTCGCCGGCGACGTTCTGGGCACGGCGCGGCATGGCGTAGGCCACGTCGCTGGGGCAGATGTAGCCGGCCGGCCCGGCCCAGTGGGTCACGTCGTACGGGGACTCGCCGGTAGAGGCGCCAGTGTAGTAGGAGTAGTCGAAGGCTGACTCCTGCTCAGCGGTGAGGCCATCGACCAGATCGTCAGCCGACTGGGTGCCGATGTCGGCATACTTCTTGGCGAACAGGTGGTCCTGCGAGATGGCCGCCTTGATCTCGTAGGCGGGGTAATCGGCGTCCTCGAGGCACAGCGTAGCGTTCCCGCTGGCGCAGGCGGGGGCCGCCTTCGGGTCGCAGTAGTGCTGCGCATGCGCAGAGTGGGGGTGTTTTGCCGCAGTAGCGAGGACCACACAGGCCAGCCCGGCAATCTGTGGAGCAGAATATTTCAGAAGCTTTATCTCAACAACAATTTGATCCATTTTGTCACTAAGCGTGGTCTCCGGAAAAATAAAGGGGGCCGGCCAATCGTTAACCCGCTGTTGACTACAACTATCCACGCTAGAAGAAAATATTCATCTTATCTGGGCTCGTTGGTGCTTTCTGCATTAGCTGACTCCAATTTTTTTGACTTCCCCTGATTTTCCTGATGGGCGGAAATTTTTGGATAAAATAAGGGCGATAGGTTCTCCCAACTCAACCTTTTTCGGCCTGTATCCGTTTCATGGTCTTGTTGACCTCTTTTTTGGCAGCCTTTATAGCATGAATATGTATCAGGTTTAGTGACGGAAAATGTATACAAAATATCGTCCAGTAACACGCTTAGATAAACCAATAGGTTTGTAACTGTTTTTGTATTTATTTATAAAGCCTCGAATCCTAAAGTATCATATATTTTTCCTATTCTAAACTTGCAAGACAGTGAATTGCACTTACCAGTCTAAACACCATGACGTTGGAGATGAAAGGAGAAATGCTGAGGAGCTGTACACTGCTGCCTCCTGCTGTCGACCGCACGCTTATATAGTGGGATCTGCGCCTGCGCAGACAGCCGACTTCTGGCCTTCACGGTCATCGAAATAGAGAAATATACATCCATCGATAAACGTCAATAATGACACGACCACATCTCATCGATGAGGAAAACTTTCAGAAGGCTGCCCACCGTGAAGGTAACTCCATGGGAATTTCATAACTGATCGACGTGAGGATTATAGACACACTGTCGGACGCAGGAGCGCCGTTTGGGAGGGGGAGAAACTCGGAAAAAATCGTAAAAACAGCGTTTTTATAGAAAATTGGTCACAATTTCGCCGTTTTGGGGAGTATGGCCTCTTACTCACGCCCCCCCCTGCGTCCTGCGTCCGCCAGTGTATAGAGGTACCTAGAAACTGCTACAAAGTACGTCACACTTGAGACTCACTCAGTCTGTTTTCTGTTTTAGGTGATTATATATATATATATATATATATATATATATATATATATATATATATATATATATATATATATATATATATATATATGCTGCTTGTTGTTGAGCGCATCAAACTGTATACAGCGCTTGCATGATTACCAAGCGGACGCGAAGTGTCCACGAGGCTTACCTCAAAATCATTAGAAAAAATGTGTGGTCGTTCTGACTTACTCCACAAAGTGTTTTTGGGGTAAGAGCTTTTGTTCGGATGAAGAGTTCACTTCATCCGACACATCGCTGACGAAACTCTGCACATACAGAACGAAAGCTCCGACTCCCCAAAAACATTTTGTGGAGTAAGTCCGAACAAACATTTCCGAACATCTGAACTCCGCACCATGCCGCTTCAATTATTAGAAAAATAATAAAATCTCGCTTTTGGCGAGATTATAAGTCTGCCACTAACCATTGCAAGGACATGAACTTAGGTACCATTTGGTAGCCGAATCATTCCAACTAAGTGTATTAAGTCTGCAAGCAGGATAATTACCAGATATCAGATTGTGTGCCTTTCTTCAGCGATCTTGCAAAACCCCCTGAATAAAGCTGTTGGAGAGCTTAAGAGCTTGAAAACGGAAGCACACAAAGTTGGGAACAATGGCAGATCTACCCGATAGATGTAAAGGGGACCAAGAGAAAAAAATGTCATGCATTAAATATTTGGCCAAAATTTAACTCCACGGTAGATTTGGGGAGTAGACCTAAGTCAGAAAGCAAAAAAAAAAACACGGAGCAAAAGATGTGACCACAAGATGCTTTCTTTTGTTTTCCATGGATCATTCGCTCAAAAGCAATTTTATATATATCAAAAGGACCAAGGCCCAATGTTTACACAGGAGTTAGGCTGTTCGGTTGGAAGTTGACTGGTCCAGTTGAACCATGGAATAAATATACCTGGTTGAACCACTAAAACCTTGCTTATGTACTAAAAAAAACTGGACAAAAAGTAGATCGATAGCTTGAGGGGGAGGCAAGGTACTGTTTTGCCCTGAGCTTTTCTGTTCTGAATGTTATTGCCACTGCCACAGCCACTGCCACTGCCACAGCTTTTCTGCTCCCCCTGGATCCGCCTCTGGTTGGAAATGCGGGTGAGCTTTGACAAAGAGGCTCTTATTTCTGACTAGTTCGAATATAGCTGCACATGGTGAATCAGAAGAATTAGTTCGCTACGAAATTCAGATAGAAAGAATTCAGTTATATTATCAATCACAGTGTAATCTTGTATATGGCGATAAAGCCGAATAAGTACTTTACGTAAGAAATTCATTTCTTGCGGCTGGGCTTACTGTGAGACTTCGTTCCGCTTATGTTAGAGAAGAACGATAGTTCGCCCGATAAAGCTCAGATGTGCATCCACGTGTCATCTTGAAACAGAAACCTCCACTGGGTCATCGCCAATAAATACGTATTAATGGTTACGAAGAAACACGAAAGATATAAGTGAAAAAAGGAGGAAATTGTATGTCTCACACGCCGCTCTTCACTAGTTTCAACACTTCAAATTTTGTTTTTTGAAAGGGGATTCTAGCCTGAGAGAAGCAGATACCAGTTTAATTTTTTAATCGGATTCTATATATATATATATATATATATTAGAATATTATAGTATATTATGTATATTTCGATATTGTTGCGGAACCCCCTGGTGCCGCCCTGCGTGGCGCACGGCGGCGCTTGTCCGAACCCCCGTGTGCCGTCCCGCCGGGTGGTCGCGCCCGAGCGGGACGTGACCTCGTTGGCTGCATGGCCGGGGTCTGGGCAGTCGCTGGGCGGTCGGCACGGGATTCGGACCCGCACTGACGGCCCGCAGTCAGCCAGCGATTCCGGCACGGGATTTGGACCCGTGCTGGCAGCTCTCGGCCTGCCTGTGATCCCGGCACGGGTGCGGCACACGTGGAGTTGTCTATTGGTTGAACTGTGGGGGACCTGTTACTGTCCTGAGTTGTATTCATTTTTGCCAACGGAAATATACTTGGTTTATCCTGCTCAACGGGTTTTCCCCTACCAGGGCGTGCGTAACAATATCTTAGTGGCGCTCAATCCGCCTCCCCTTCGACAAGAATAGCATTAGCTAGAAACCTGACTGGAATGAGGTTAAGAATGTGGGAAAACAGCCACGCAATGTTAGCAGATGATTATCAAGAAAAAAACGAATGTACCGTTATACTTGCACTGGTAGCGGAAATGGGGACTGGGGTACGGTGATCCTCCCCCTCCTCCCCTCCCGCTGTTAAATAAGACATTTGACCACCAATCCTATGACGTTGACTGTAAAGAAATGGGTTGAAAAGTCCATGGGTCACCCTTAAATTCGGATGTTCCGCCATCACTGGCTACTTGGGATAATATCTTTGGACAGGGAGTCGTCTCCCGGGGAACCTGGGGGGACGGAACATCTCTCGAAAGCACCGCCGTACTTGGCATACCTTATCCTTAATCCATTCCGCAACCTTCCCCAGAATAAGGTTAAGTCATCTCAGGTCAGGTCACCAGTGCAGGTCAAGTAAACTCACTTCCAAAAATGTTTAAGGTAGCGTAAGTAAGAAATGGGTGAATTTATCGGACTGAAACTTATACCACATAATGAGCCCACCGATTGCTGCAAAAATTACTCCGGGATTTTTCATATCAATGACCTAACGCCATGTACGGACATCTCTGTTGGAAATACATGGGAGAAACAGAAATTGAGCTGTATTTGTGTAGATGATAGTACCTTTATGTTCTCCGAATCGTAATATACTGGGCCCCTTTCCAGGTTCATGTTGTAATTTTTGGCCTGCAACCACTGAGAGGTCATCTGGGGCTGCTTCAGCAGTTTTCAGACTTAGGTCAATAACTTTGCACGCAATCATGATACGATTTTTATTTTGATTGCGTTTGGATTACTACTGCGAGTCGATTGAAATGCATATTGACTATGCTAGGTAAAAAATGACCTTGACCTGATGTCGGGTCAATATGGTGGGGTCAATTTTCTGCCCACTCCATTACAAGTATATGGGAAGAAATAGAAATGGCTATTTTCATTGGTTTTAAATATAAGGACTTCATTTACGGGCTGGATCTGAGAGGAAATTCCAATGTGAAATATTTTTATCTCGTTCCTGACCATCAAGTTGAGTTTTTCAGCACTGAGCTCTGAAAGGTCATGTGACGCCACATGAGATGGTTGTGCTTGTCTTGTACCTGGAAGTCCATTGGTGTGCGATATTAACATACCAAGTTACCTCCTTACTCAAACCTAAATTGAGGGTATGCAATTTTTCAGCATTTGATTTAACCTTTGCCCGGGTGGGGGTCTTTTAGACCCCCCTCGGGTTTTTCCAAAGTTACAAAAAAAATGGCCGCGCGCAGCGCCGCCAAACATAGTCTAGCTGTTCCTCCATCATTTTTACATCTTTCCTGAAAATTTTAGCTCAAGGTCATATCAGGTCAGGTCACCAGGCCAGGTGAAGTGACCTCACCTCAAAAATGCTTAGGGCCGCATAGCTAAAAGAAGGGTTAATTGATCACGTTGAAACTCTTGCCACATATTGGAACCACCAGGAGCTACAACATTTGTTCCGGGATTTTTATATTGATGACCTAAGGTCATGTGCAGAGACCTTCCCAATGTAAATACATGGGGAAAATTACGAAATGAGCTTTTCTCAGTAAGTTTGGATGGAATCAACTTCAAACATTGGTTACGACTTGTTTTTAGCCCATTTCTGAATTTGATGCCAAACATTTTGGCTTGTGACCTTTAAAAGGTCACCTTATGTCCAATAAACATTTGTTGGTGTTTTACTCTATAAATGTTGAACAAACTAAGATAGAAATTTATTTTGTCACTGAAATATTTGTATAGTCACTGAAAGTCAAATGATATACATCATGAGTATACCATGTCATGTTGGGTCAGACCGTTGACCTGGGCCAGGTTAAATTCTTAAATTTGACCTGGTATAGCAATATTATATATCATTCGATTCGTATTGATGAGAAGATTGCAATGGTGCATCAACTATGGCTGCATCTTGTTTGGTTTAGAAGTTATTAGCGAAAAAGGAAACGCCCTTATGCATGGGTGGCTATTAGGGTGTTTCAGCCCACTATAGTAAAATTTTGTTTGTTTGGAACGAAGTCATATCGACTTTCCCCCAGCTCTATACGTGAAACTGAATCGATTGACACCCTTAAAAGCAAAATAAAAAGGACATTTAGAGGTCGCGCACTTTTATCACCAAAAATCATTACACTTGAAAGAGGCGCATTCTTTCTTGGTGCGCTTGGGTAGAGCCCTCCGATGGAGTTCCACCACCCGGAGCAGGTACTGCTTCTGCTTCTCGTCCTTGACGAATCCGTTGAACCTCTTGATGAGGGTGATCTCCCTTTCCCGCTGTTTTTGTCCTGAGTCGAAAGTTAGAGTCGTTGTGGCGTCCCATTTGATATAATGATCCTTCCCATATGTAGAAGGAGTATCGCAAGAGATTCGACGCATATGTTCTAGATTCAACGTAAGAACATATTTTAACACGCGCATTGACGGAGGTCTGAGCCACCTTCGCATTGACGGGGGGCGGGTACCCGCCCCCCTAAGATCTCGAGAACCACGGTAGGTAGCGAAAAACGGTAAACGGCGTTGGGCTGCCCATCCACTTCTCCATCGAAAACATTTGAACCATTTTTTTGTCAGGTCACATTTAAGGTCACGAGAGGTCAAAACATGCCCGTCATAGGGATAACATGTAAAATTCAGTTTTTCGGGCATTACATCTGAACAAGTAAAGATAGAGCAAAACGACTTGAACTATATGAATCCTCTCAGCAAGCCGAATCGAATGATATATAATTTGACCTTGCTAGGTCAAATCAAGGATTTGACCTGACCTGAGGTCAGGTCAGGGTCAAATTATATAAAATGCATATCATTAAAACTGCAAAGCCCAGGCGAGTCTAATGCAGCTAAAATAAATGCTCTATCACCATCCGTTCCTGAGTTATTTCGTTAAAACCATTTTTCCCATGTATTTCCAATGGAGAGGTCATGCCTCGTATCTGACCTTAGGTCATCGATATCAAAAATACCGGAACATATGTTAGAGAACTCGGTGGGGCCATTATGTGATATGAGTTTCAATCGGATAAGTTCACCCTGCTCCGAATTATGCTATCTTAAACTTTTTTTAGGTCGGGTCACTTGACCTGTACTGGTGACCTGACCTGAGATGACCTAACCTTAAAATTTTCACAGAAGTTGTAAAAATGATGAGGGAAAAGGTATACCAAGTACGGCGGCGCTACGCGCCGCCGTTTTTCTACTATCGCCGAAAAACCCGAGGGGGGGCGGGTACCGCCCCCCGTCAATGCGCGTGTTAAGGCACATCAAACGATCAAACAATTACTGGTCAAACCAAAGGACAGGATAGACAACCGGAAAAACCAGGCCCAGTATACAAGATGGAATGTAATGACTGTCCAAAAATATACATTTGAGAAAGCAAAAGGATGATGGAAGTCCGACAAGACGAACACCGGAAATCTCGACAAAAACTAATCCGAGAGTCAATTGACGAGAGAGCAGCAGAGGCCGCAGCAAAACAATCATTCAAAAAGGATCTTTATATCAAATGGGACGCCACAACGACTTTAACTTTCGACTCAAGACAAAAACAGCGGGAAATAAAAGAGGCAATTTACATCCAAACCACCACGGAACCAAAAATGGATAGAAATATCGGTAAAGTTTCCATCTTCTCTGGATTTTTGGACCTCTTAAAACGCCAGCCAAACAAGAGATTGAATTGAAAAATAACACGTGTTTAGAGCTAATAATTCTAAAATGATTGGTCATGTTCATAGCTAAGATTGTTCTTTCAAAGTTTACCCTGTCTTCGTGTTTTTCGCTTGGTTAGGCTTATGTCATAGTGTTTTCTTCATCTCCCTTGAAAACGGGGGCGGGATGCTCCCGAAATCGGTCGGGTTTTATGCTCAAGCTAGTCTTGTGCAGTAATAAATGTTTTATTTAATTTTAAGAATATTTCAGATGTGAAATAGAAAACCAAGCAAAAGAAAACCAGCACCAGCATCAGTGTGGAAATGTGTACATTCATAGGCGTAGGCGTAGGAACAGGGGGCAGGGGGGCTATAGCCCCCCAATATTCTTGATTCTTAACCCTTAACACGCGCACTGGAGGGGGGGCCTCGGAGGCCCCCCACCTGTTTTTCCGAGGTGGCCGGAGAACCGCTTGCAGCGGAAAAACGAAACTTGGCCACATTTAATAGAATTTAATAGCGCGTTGATTGGTGAAGACTTTTTGAAAATCGGCCGAAAATTTTTTGACTTATAGGCTTTCAAAGTCAGACCTGCATTTTGAGATCGCCGTAAACGCGCGGTCGGACCAGTTAGCTTGCATTGAAGACCGAGTGGTGACGTCATAACGTCATATAAGCGGGACTTTATGTCAAGGTCACTTCACATGAAAGTCAAGGTCAAGGTCAAAGGTCACAGGTCAAGGTCATATCTGCACTTTCAAGGTCACTGACCACTGCGCGTCCGGCCAAATGAGGCTACCCCGTCTGACATATATTATGCTATGACGTCATCGGTAGGGTACCCCAATACAAAGGTCAAGGTCAAAGGTCAAGGTCAAAGGTCATTGGGAAAGGTCAATTCTCATTTCCCGCCAAACAGTGGCTACAGTGTTAGTCAAAGTGTAAATAATAAGTAGTATACCATATGGTGACCTTAAAAGTCAATGACCTTGAATGACCTTGACCCAAAAGTTGTGGGGAAGCCTCTTTGAGACCTTTTCTCTATGAACCTTGTCCGCCTTTAGCTTATTCCCGCCATTTTCCTGCATAATCACAGCATTTATCAATCGATACCAGCATGGCCAATATTTGACCTTTACGACCTCGTTTGACCTTGAAGATAGTGACCTAGGTCAATGAAAATTGGTCATCATGTAGATCACCATAGCCCCCACCCACCTACCAAGTGGCGTTTTTCTAACCCTCTTAGTTTCCGAGATCTTAGGGGGGGCTACCAGGCCCCCTCCAGTGCGCGTTAGTGCCAGACCCCCTCCAGTGCGGGTGTTAACCCTGTGGCGTTGACTGGAAAGAAATGACTTCCAAATGCACCTTGGCCTCCCCAATATTCTGGACGTTCCTACGCTTATGTGTACATTTGAATACATTTGATAAAAAAACTGCAAAAGTGCGCGACCTCTAAATATTATCGAAATACATGGAAATTTCGCACCGAAGCTTGTAAGCAGATGAGGTTTGAGGGAAACGTCGATATGCGTCAAAATATTGCATTTTGGAACAATGAAACACCCTAGTGGCTATGGACATTCCCAAGAATATGCCCAATATTCAGTGACCTGTAGCTCCCTAGGCTTTGACCCGACACGAAAATGAATGCTACTTTAATGAAAGAGCAACTCAAGAGCTTTCGAATGGTGTCAAAAAAATGTTTCTAGCTATCATGGTTTCTGATATATATGAAGTTTTCTTAGTTCACCTCATATTAGCGATTTTGACCTATTTTGACTTTTGGTGACCTTGATATTTACCAGACAAGAAAAATGACTGAAGTATTTTCGATATCATTTTTGAAGAGCTTTCGATTGCCGTTTTCCGTTTTTTCTAGCTCTATTACTTTTTGAGATCGTGGGGGTCTTTTTTTAGCCCCCCCACCAGGGCGAAGGTGACTCGTATCCGCCACCGGGGCAAGGGCTAACATAGTTATGCTATATAATTTGGTTCGTCACAACGCGAGGTGTGCATTGATGTTAAAATGTTTAGCCCTATTCAGTAAACTAATATTGAGGGAAATCTGCGACCCCGTATTATATCCCCAAGGAGCTTTCTTTGACCTCTGGTTAGATAAACTTGGACCTGACCTAAACATTGTTCCGCATAATTTTACTTCGTCTCGTCAAGAAGCATCGAACGCCACCCGTAGTTTTTCTCTAGCTTTCCGAGGAAATGGGATAGGCAAAGGGAGGGGGGTTATGAAATCGCCCCTCACTCAGCGGGGCGTATCGTATCGATGACCTCAACGGAGCGTGTGTTAACCTTGGCCCGGCGGAGGGTGTTTGAACGCCTCCTGCCCTAGGTTTTTTCAGCGGCACTATACGACGCCGGCATGATGTGTCGCCGTACTTTACACACCTTATTCTTGATTAATTCTGCAACTTTTCCCAAAACTTAATGTTGAGATAAGCAAAGGGGGGGGAGATCCTCAGGTCACATCACCAGTAAAAGTCAAGTGACCTCACCTTCAAAGATAGTTAAGGTGACAAAAGTAATAAAAGGACGAATCCATCGAATTACTACTTACTTATACCACATACTAGGCCCCCGAATACAGCAAAATGTGTTCCGGGGTTTTTTATATCCATGATTTAAAGTGAGGTACGGATCATGACCTCTCCATTGGAAATGTTGATTTCCGTTAACGAACGGTTCTCCGGTCACCTAGGAACAATAGGTGGGGGGGGGCACTTTAGGACCTTCCTTCACTGTACGTGCTAAAACCGACAAGTATGTATTTGCTTCAATATGTATTTACACCAAACAAACACCAGCAAAATAAATATCAAAATTAAACACTTGTACGATGATTTTAACTTCGCACAATTCTACTCTTGTATTCACAATGTCCCTGTCCAATGGCAGATTACAAACAGCTGATGGTATCTCCCCCAGAGACATGCCGCCGCGCCACCGCACGAGATCAGGAACATTATTATCATATCAAGAACTTCACCTTCCCTCCCACTGCTGCGTACTGCTGCAGAGCCACGAAACAACTCCGAAATGCCGTCAATAATGATGTCAAAATAACTTACTGTCTTATCATCTCCGCACTAGTTTCGAAGTCTTCAGTTACGTCAGGTATTTCAGTCGCCATAGAAATGGGAACAATAGATTGCAGCTAGTGCTATCTAGTGGGTGATTTCGTAAGCTCCCAGGTAGCAAGCGCAGGCGGAGGGCAGCTGGAAAGTCTCGATGGCGAAGGGGAAGTACTGGTCGCAGGGATCGTACACCAGGAATCTGCAAAAAGAGCAAGATCAATTTGTAGATATTGTCCTTTCATTTGATTTTCGTTGTCGCTTTTCATGTTATTGCAAAAACATGATACTGACGTTTTTGGTTTGAGAAACTAATATAAGGAAAAAGTAAATGTAAGCGATCCGAAAAGTAGAGATTCTCACCTCCTGTAGAAGGACTTCTGCAGACAGCTGGACTCGTAGCAGTGGGGCACCAGAGGGCAGGCATCGCCAGCTGAGTCGCACTTCTCAATGCGAGTCGTCTGGGTGAAGGTCTCGTAGTCGACCTGTAGTTACATCTATTGGTTAGATTCCGGATACTAGGATCCCTGCGTGATACTGTTCCGCATCACTTCTGGGCCCTCGTTGATACTGCACCGCACAACATTGCCTGCTGGGTATACTGCACCGGAATACTTACATTTGTAAAGCAAGTTGGATACCTTACAAGACAGGGAGAGCCTACCTTGATGTTGTTGACGATGACCCTCCACTTGCCGTCAGTGTTGACAGCACGGAGAGGACGGACGTAGGCCGTGGTGGACGGGCACAGGTAGGTCTCCTCCACAAGCTCCTTCAGCCTGGCGACAAATTTCAAGTTATATTTGCGCTGCCGGCGATGCATTGTGGTAGAACTATACGAAAAAGTATGTCGAAGTGAATATTATTATTTTTAACACTGTTGAACTATGAATAAATATCATTTTGTCTCAGGCCCCACCTATATTGTATTTTGTGTAAAGGTAATCCAACAGAGCACCACATTTTGAAAACCTAAAGTTGACCTAAACTAATGAACTTACCTGTCGACGGAGTTCTCGGTGTTCTGCTCCGCCACATCGGCGTACAGTTCCAGAACCTTGTGCTTGTTGGCGGAGATGGCATGGACGATCTCATACCTGGAAACCAAGACTCGTTAGGAAAGTCCATTGAATAATAAATACATTTGAAGAATGAGAGTAGCTCATAGATAGGTCCTCCATGCAGTATATATTTCACTGGAACTTTAAGTGTCTTACATGAATGCTGAATGTCTTCAACATTCAGTATTCAACTCCAACCAGGAAGATTCATCTACTCACTCGGGGTACTCGGAGTCCTCCATGCACCAGGGGTCAGTGCTGTCCTTGCTGCAGGCGGGGTCCTCCGGGTAGTGGGGGCATCCGTAGGACGGCTGGGGGTGCCCGTAGGCGGGGGGAGCGTGTCCGTAGGCCGGCTGGGGGGAGGCGTAGGAGGGCTGGTACTGCATGCGTAATATCGGCCAGAAGTGTTTGACGATAGAGTTTACTTTTTGTCAGCTGTTCAAAATCTCTCCAGCCCATATTATTGCATTGCACATGTTCACTTAGTTAAACAAATTTTTCAGGGAGATCTCAACTTAGTGTCATGCTCCTTGGTTCAGCATTATGAAATATTTTAGATGCTATATTACATTTATATATATATATATATATATATATATATATATATATATATATATATATATATATATATATATATATATATATATATATATATATATATATATGTATATTTTTGACTTGCATTTAGAAATAGTTGTGCATGAATTTTAAGCAAATACTTTTCCATTATGAATTTTAAACCGAATCATTATATTCAGTACCTTACTTTCCAGAAGACACAAGTCTTTTACCTGGGACTGGTAGGCGCCGTAGGCGGGGAGGAGCCGAGGAGGAGGCGACCGCCACCGCGGCTGCGGCCAGCTGTCGGCGAAACAATATGAACCTTTGAATTCGTAATATGTTGCGGTCAGTTTCACGGGTGTGGTGTTGTATGCTGATTTAACAAGCTACATGTTGTATTTAAAATTAATGTTGACAGTGATGTTGAATGTGAAACACTGTTTGTTGAATTAATGACTGAGCTTTGAAATGATAAACCACATGAAGGAATTGAGGGTCTTAATACTTTTACCAACGTTGTACCAACGTTATACCTAGAATATTAAAGCTATTTCCTGCGTGGTGTTTGTTCTTTTGCAAACGAATTTTGAACATATTTGTCGTTCATGCTATGGGGTATTACTATTTCAGCTCAAAATTTAACTTAAAGAGTAAGTTTTGGAATAAGGTGTGGGAACTAGTGAGGCAGGCAGAGTAGAAGCTGAAGTATTAGTCACTTTGCGTGCAAAAGTTTTGCATGTAGGCATAATTATGAAGAATAAGCTTACTTTTGCAAGCAGCATGGCTGATACGCAGAAGCAAACAAAAACAGGAAAGATATATGACTAATTCTCGGACTGCAATCCAGGTTTTACGCAGACAATGTTCAAGTTTTCCGTGAAGACCACTGTACAATACAGCCCCGTCTCACTTACGACCAAGTGGAAGACCATGTTAGCACTGCGGTGGACGGAGGTGCTTTGTAGTCCAGCTCTGCGATCCCGCTCTGATATAGTCCCAGCTGACAACCTTGACATTGAAGTTGGGTACTCGGCGTTCTAGTTACGGCCATGGACTGCAGGTTATTGAAAGCCTTAACGGGTGTGATTCACTTGTCCAGGTGTTGTAAGGAGGGAGTCATGGGGTAGATATCGGATGGATCTAGCGGATAGCATTGCATTGGCCAGATATTGCGGAGTGCTTTAAAGCTGGATCCTGGTTTGGGTCCCCTTTCATTGGCTATTGAGTCGAAGGTTTTGAAAATAGCCTGAACTTATATCGATGTTAATTTTGTAGAAACTGATTGACCTAGGCTTGTCCGTTAAACCTCTGTTGGTTAACCTCTCTCCGAGGCTGCGCTATTTTGTCTGTTTGTTTTCAGTTTTTTGGGTTCTCGTTCTGTATCTTTTGTATTGTTCTTAACTTATGACACCTTAAACAATTTTTGAGGTGAGGTTAATTGACCTGCTCTAATGACATGACCTGAGATGACAGAACCTTAAAATTTTGGGGACAGTTGCGGAATTGATCAAGCATGAGGTGTGCTAAGTCCGGCGGTGCTTTGAGTCGCCATTTTTTCGTGCCTCTGGAAAAAAAACCCGAGGGGGTGTTCAAACACTTCCCACTGGAGCGAAGGTTAATTATCCTTTCTTATGCTGGAGTTTTTATTTCACTGTACAGTTTGATGCGTTATTCAGACAACTGATATAGCTGGTAGAATATTCCGTTTCATGTATTCATTCCCACAAACGGGAGATTTTCACCACTCACTAACGCCTGAAGTCAGAAGCGTAATGTATATAAACGCAAACGAACGCAAATCATACCAGGCCAAAACGGTGTGTAAATGAGCTCGAAGCAGGCACAACTAGCCTGTGGGTTGCTCGGATTGCGGTATGCTCTCCTGTGGCCATAACTATTACTTGTCATGCCTCCACGGCGGTACATCGCTACAAACGTGGAATATGAAATACTGAAATTGAAGCCAACCGCAAAGTGAATCAAATATACATACAATTATCAATAAAATATTTCACAACACCCAGACTAAATTGAAGATGTGCATTAGACATTCTGTCCACCCCAGGACTGGTACGCAAACAATCGTTAAAACACTGCATGACTTAGCAGAAAAGAACACCATTTATCGTTCACTTCTGCAAATAATACAATAACAGAGTATTCAATCGGAGCTGACCAATAGCAGATGTATGTACCAGTCGTTGAAGTCTACACAGGCATACAGAAGACGAGCAGACGATGACATTTGACATTTGTGCACGTATTGAGGCCAAAGACGCACTTCATTTAACAAAAATTCCGTGGTGTCTGGTTGGTTTCCTCTAGACTCATGAGTAGATGGATGATAGCATAGGGAAATTGCACTTCATAGTTATTACCGGGACATTGGTGGATCCAAAGGGGACTAGAGGGGCTCAAGCCCCCCTGAAATGTCCCCCCTGATTGCCTACAGTAAATGCATAGCCGGAGGCTGTTCTGAGGCAATAGTGGGGAGACTCGAGCCCCTAACCCTACCCCCACAAATGAAGTCCTGAATCCGCCTCTGACCAGGGTCTTCAACTCTGCGGTGTTAATTCGATGCACCTTAATCATTCAGACTCATCTCCCGGATACAGACACCATACATTAATTTTTAAGTAAGTTTAACGATAGCCATTGACTGACTGGTGGTAACGCGGTCCTCTCCACAATACATCCCAGTGATCATAAACTCATGTTGTGTCATGAGGGAGCCAATGGGGTGTAATCATGCTATTCGAAACTTTATAATCGGCGGATTAAGCTCTGGCCAGATTCAGCGACAAAATTCTCGAGTGTGGAGGCTGCGTCTGGAGCCATCACCGGCGTTTTGCGTAGTCTGGATCTGGAGCCTTCATCGCCAGTTGTATTTGCGTAGAATCTGCATCTGGAGCCTTCATCGGCATTTGTATTTGCGTAGAGTCTGCATCTGGGGTCATCACCTTTTCATATGTCTGCGTAGAGTCTGCATCTGGAGCCTTCATCGGCATTTGTATTTGCGTAGAGTCCGCATCTGGGGTCATCACCTTTTCATATGTCTGCGTAGAGTCTACATCTGAAGCCTTCATCGGCATTTGTATTTGCGTAGAGTCTGAATCTGGGGTCATCACCTTTTCATATGTCTGCGTAGAGTCTACATCTGGAGCCTTCATCGGCATTTGTATTTGCGTAGATTCTGCACCTGGAGCCGTCACTGGCGCTAACTGCGTAGAGTCTGCATCTGGAGCTGTAAACCGGCATTTTTGCGTAGACTCTGCACCTGGAGCCGTCACTGCCGCTTGGCCTTGACCCTGCCGGCGGACAATTCCACGGTGCGGACACGCCGCAGCGTACAGCGACAGCTCAGCACTGCCACCACCACCGCCGTCGCCAGCACCGCCGCCAGCACCGCCGCCACATCCAGCAGCCAGTACTGGTACCAGCTGAGGTGTCCGTCCGCCATCTGTAGATGGCGCGGCGTGCCGTACCGCGCCACTAGCTCCACCCAGCGGAGCGCCCGGTCCGTGGCCGACTCCGGCTCCGTCCGCCAGATGGCAGCAGTGCGGCGCGCGTTCGCACGGTACCTGGGCAGAGGGCGCCTTCAGTCGGGAGATCCTCCTCAGTGATTTGTTTGGGTTTAACGATGCCCTACTTGTAATACTTGTAATACTTGTATTCGTTTAGAGGACCCGCCAGAACCTGAACCTCGGGCCTTTGTCTTAGAGGCTAGACGTTCCATCCACTGGTTTACGCTTCCTGGGAAGCTCTTGCTCTAGAGTAAAACCAAACTATGAAGGTTTAGAACATCAAACCCCAACCATCAAACTAACGGGCCTTACTCGTCGGTGTAGATGAGCTGGTGGAGTGCCTCTGTGACCGTGTTCTCGGTGATTTGGAGAGTGTCCAGAGCGATACCCAGCTTGCGGTATTGAAGAAATTTTGCGTTCTCCCCCTGGTCACCGAAGATTGGCACTCCCACTGCCGACAGGAGCGGTGTTCAAGTGAGGATGTTGTGCAAACCAATCAGCGTCGAGCTTGACGCGTTATTAGATTTCACAAGACAGGCACTCAAAATAACGGTAAATAAGACGATATAGGACGTCGGATGTCAAATTTCAAATTTAGGAACTCCAACCTGCTTTGCTCTGGGTGTGGGTTTCTGGGACAAGCCCTGAGCTTCGGGACTCTGAACGGCAGCTTCGTCAGTAGCAATCATTATATTCCGGTGACACAATTCCAACTCACGGATAGGAACGCCGGCGAAGAGAGACTCCATGATGCCGTTCATGCCACAGTGGCTGATGAACACCTTGGTCTGCGGGTGGCCTGCCGAAAAACACAGTGGAAACACTTGGCTTGTGTGTGGCCTCCAAGAACAAATAGCAGACAGAACACTTGGTCTGTGTGTGACCTTCTGAAAAACAAAACACAGTTGAAATGCGAGATATTTTGAACGGGTAGAACACCATACCGGCTATGAGGAACAGCAAGGTCTCTGACCACTGCTTACCGAGGACGTCGATCTGTGGCAACCACTCCACCACTTTGACGTTGGCTGGGATCCCGCTGAGGCTGGAGGACTTGAACCGCATCAGGGCCTGACCACAGACACAGCACTGAACGTGACGTCAGAGTAAGGAGATGGTCGGAGAACGATCTCGTACTGAGAACTCTCTCAAAAGTGGAGGACCCACTCAGACTGGGAGAGTTATCTTAATTTGATACTGTCTCGGAGTGATAACTTCCTTAGACTGGCACCCCCTCGGAGTTAGAGCGTCCCTTTGACTTTCTTGGAGAACTTTCTTGGACTGAGAGCTCTCTCTGATGGAGAAACCCCTCAGGGTTAGAGCGTTTTGAACTATCTAGAACTCTCTCTCTTTGTCTCTTTCTTTCTTTCTCTCTCTCTCTCTCTCCTCTCCCCCCCCCCCTCTCTCGACTGATAACTCCCTTGGACTGAGAGGTTTCTCTAATCTAGGAAGTTCTCTCTAACTGAGAACTTCCAAGAAGTCTATCAGTCTGAAAAGTCTCTCGTTCAAAATGGTTCTCTAAATTGAAGAACTCTCTCGGACAGATACTAAGAGGGTTGTGTGAATGGAAGACTCTTTGGAACGGACTGAGGATGGAAAGCTTGTGCTGATTCAGTTGCGACCGGAGGAGACCGTTAGAGAAGGTGTCAGGGTAGCGAACGGAACCCACAAAGAGTTTTTGGGCCCAAAAGGGAAAGCTTCTTTTCAGCAAAAGGTTGGAGACTGTCTTTGCATCATTTTTTACGAAGGAATCGCTTGTGAGACAGTTGCAGAACTCAATTGTGATAAAGTATACATGGATGCACTTTTCATTATTTTTTTTTTATTCCATCTATTATTATTATTTTATCATTATTATTTTTACGTTTTTATTACTATTTTTTATGATTGATATTATTATTACTATTATAATCATATTAAAATAATTATTATTGTTAATATTATTATTATCATTATTAGTATTACTATTACTATTATTATTATCATATTATTATTAATATTATTATTATCATCATCATTATTATTATTATTGTTATTAAAGAGAACAGAGCGATCAGCTACATAAAGGGAGTGTCCTAATTTTATGGGAAGTTAGTTAGTAGTTTTATAGAGCGTTTCAGGAGACAAACTATAGTTATGCAACCCAAACACTCTCTTGATTACATTTACGCGCGCTTTAAACCAAAAATAACGGGGGCCGTTCTATTCTTTCGAACCATGAAGGAATCCCTTTCCATCTGATAGTGCATGTCAGGTGATAAATGTTCACAAATGATACGGCCTTCGCAAGGTTACATACCGCAAGGTGCCGCAGGCATCCAGATTCGCAACTGCGCGCAATGTCAACATAGGATGTGTAAGTCAGAGCAATTTTTTTACGTAATGGCTAGACACACATTTGTAATTATTTAAGTTCATTTAAACAAAAAGATAAAATATTTTGCACAGATGAATTCTAAATTGCCGCAGCATCGAGATATCAAAGATGACCCCTGGCTTAACTTTGAGCGAAATCCGAAATGTAGGGTCTAATTTGCAAACTTGTATCAGCTTCTAAGATGTTCCCTGGCCTCTCCCCTCGAATCCGGAAATTTAAAAAACACTGAAGATTATATATTCGGGCACAGCCCTTCATCAGAATCATGGAGTAAATATCAATAATTCTCAGTCCTAGTATAGCCAGACCTCGAATTGAGCTTCACACAAATGCCTTTTAGAATGAATGATTAAAAATAAGATTGGATATCGTGACAACAAGATATTGGTACCTCTAACCTAAAAGCAATGCCGACAATACAACAAACCTAGAGCAGTATTTGTGTGACAGACTTTTCTATTATTTTAGCCAAAGACTAGCTTTTGATTAAGAATGAAAAACTTGCTGAAGTATTTTAATCGGTTATCTGAATATTTATGTTCTTATTATTTACTTTTTCCGTTGATTGCAAGTTAAATGCTAACAAAAACTACCTATTTAGCACTAGTAGCCGTGATACTAGATCGGCGTAAAGACTGCAAGCTTTTCCCCTTAACATGATGCTATGTTTTTACAATAAAAGCCTCCCTCGAATTATTTAGTTAAGATTGTACCTAGTGGTCAGGGTCAACTTATTCCTAAACTCAATCCATTGCATAATATATGGTTTGTGATTGATAAACCCTTTTTTCACAGCCTGCACCTCTGGCCCAACATTAAGCGTCGAAAGAGTATACGTCAGGCTGCAAAAAAACATTATCAATTTTATAATATACTTATTCCACAACCCTTGCCCATAGTATGTACCTCTTAAACAAATATATCTTTTATGGCTAGTTAATGTGATCAATCATTGGTAAATACTTTTTCAAAGACTTTTTGAAGTGTCTCTCAAATCACACTCAATCAGAAGGCATACCAGCAGGTAGCATTTTCTTCCGCATAGACGTTGTCAATTTGTATGGAAACATACCCGTTCCTAAGGCTAGCAAAGCAGTAGAAACAAAGCTAGACAATCATTCACAGAATATCGATACTTTTGGCCTGACCAAAGACGACATTTCTAAACGTCTCGACCAGTGTCTGAGTGACAATGTTTTCTCATTTTGGAGATCAGTACTACTGACAAAAATTATGGTTAGGTATGGGGAATCCATGTGCACCTACCTTGGCCATTCTGTTCTTAGATATGTTTGAAACCAATACGTTAGCTACATGTCCTGTCAAACCAGAGTTCTTGGTAAGGTACATTGACGATTATGCAGGTATCTTCTCGCATGGGCAGGAAGCTTTGGATGAATTTCTTAGCTACATGAACAGTAGACATCCACACCTAAAATTTACCATGGAGCACACGGGTAGTGGGAGTGGGGTGTCCTATTTGGATACGTTAGTCACAGCAGAAACACATGGCCAAAACACTATGATAGAGACAGAGCTCTACATCAAACCAACCAACTCGGGAATCATCCTCCATAGTACATCTGCCCATCCCACGTCTACGAAACACAATATTATCCGGAAACATGTTCCACAGGGCTATGGATAACTCATCGGGCTCAGAGAAAGAGAGAAAAAGCGTGGATAATATTTGGAATCTGCTTCTAAAAAATTGGTATCATGCAGGGCTTCTCAGGCGTTTGTTGAGGGAGGTTAGACTAGCTAGGAAAGGTAACGGAAGGTGCAAGAAAAAGAAACAAGGCTCAGATTCTTATGATGGGTTCTTGACTTTGCCGTACGTAGACGAACAGCTACTCTGTAAAATAAAAAGGGTCGTAAAGAAATCTAACCTGAAAGTGCATATAGCCTGGAAGAATAACAAGAAACTTAAGTCGTCATTGGTTATGTCGGCCATTTCTAAGCAAAAATGTCCTGGGGGTCAGAGGTGTCATTTATGCAAGTCAGGTATTAAAGGCGACTGCAAACAGAAAAATGTAGTGTATCAAATTGATTGTAGACTGTGTAACCGGGGTAAAACAGGGCTCAATACGTAGGAGAGTCGATGAGGCCCGTCCGATTGCGATTTAACGAACATTTGCGGGACGCGAAAAATAAAACTAGGAACACACCTCTAGGAGATCATTTCATCGATAAACATGCAGCACAGGACACTCAGGCTATATCAGAACCACTTGAGCTAAAAGTAGTTCATCGGGAACGTGATCAACCAGATAGAAAGATAGCCGAATCCATAATCATTCAGGATCGTCATCCCAGCCTTAACGTACAAGGAACGTCCTGGCCTATTATGCGGGTCTAGGATAGGCTATCACTTAACAGCAGTGGCTTAAGAGGTAAGGGAGGGACCAGCGTAAGTATATGTGTTCTGGGGTAGGACTTCCATACATTTTTAAAGTGTTATTGATGCTAGACGTATATGCATTTGACGTTTAACTTTGCGCCCGATTTACAGGCT